>CM034243.1:7174377-7774377 GCA_019916065.1 Vitellaria paradoxa | reverse complement strand
GAAACTTTATTGGCTTATATGAATTTTTTGGCCGTACAAAAAATTTCAGTGTCAATAGTATTGGGAGGAAACAGAGCCTGTCTGTGGGAAGGCTTTGCAGTGTCACAAAGTCAGTATCTTCGGCTGCAGACTCCACAGATCCAATATATATATGAAACATCCTCAGGTCCCCCCTATTGTCTCATCACGAACACTACATTCCAAATTCTCTCTCTCTCTCTCTAAGGGCACTCTTTCTCTTTCTAAAGCCTAATCTAATAGCAGACTTAATGAGAGAACAAAGCCAGGACAGGCACCCCTTTATTCTTCCGCCTTTTTTAGCCTCCTCTAGGATCACTCCACGCGCTCTTAGAGACCGTGCTACCATTTGGCCGGCCCATTCTGGTTAAAAAAATTGACATCTCAGCGCGTTTAGAAACATCACTCCCCCTACTCTCTCTTTCTGTCCATTAGACCAAACTCATCTCAGTCAACAACTGTTAATATATTCAAATGCAAAGCCCGCCACCCCTGTCTCTGGGGTCCTCCACTCATTCAAAATCTCTCTTTTTTGATGGTTCGTTTGGCTTTTGATTTTGATCACTATTCAACAAATACCCAGTTCTTTCTCGTTCACACTCACCATGAAGTTCTCGTCTTCCTCCTCTTCATCCCCAACTTCCTCCTCGTCCTCCTCCACCACCACCACCACAGCCTCCACCGCTGCTGCCGCCATCCCCTTTGATGCCAAAATGTGCAGCGCCAGAAGCGGCGCGCCCGGTTGTCTGGCAGCCATGTTGCGTCGGATTCTTTGCTTCACTGGTCTCCCCACACACCCTTCCGATCAAATTAAAGACACTGAAATTGGGTTTCACAAGCTTGGATGTTTGGAAACAAGTACAAGCATCGCGGCTACTCCAGGGATTGTGGGAAGGTTGATGGGTTTGGAATCCATGCCGGGGACGTATTTACCAGAAACCCAAATGAATTCCAATTCAATTTCGCGAAGCCAGTCGATGAATTATGATTCTTACAGAGATATCGAGTCGGTAAAGGGACAGCACCGGCGCGCCAAGACCTCGTTGTCTTTTCGTGAAATGCCTACCCTTTTAGTTCAAGATGAGTTCTTCGTTCTTAGCTTTGAGAATTTAGGGGAATTCGGATCAAAAGCAAAGAGATCTGAGATGGGTTCTGGAAAATTGAGGCGAAGAAGAGCAGCGAAACGCAGAAGTAGGGGTGACTCGAGAGAGAACAAAAGCATGCTTGGAGAGTACAAAGAAAACCAAGATACCAATAAGGTGGTCTCCAATGAGAAGTTGAGTTGGAGAATCGATCAGAAGGTTGTCAATAGCAGCAAAGTTGAAGATGAGAGAAGCATTAACCAAATTTCACAAATTTCCTCAGAATGCATGAGACAGCCAAAACCCACAACCCACAAAGAAAAGTCTAATGGAGAGAAACAGAGGAACCTTCAGAAGGTTGAAACAGAGCAAAACTCAGAGAATTCAAGCCCAGTCTCTGTTCTTGACTTCAGCGAATCCATTATTGATCCCGAAATCCCTACATCAGGTCCGTTTCCTCAGTTCTGTTCACAATTTTCTCCGACTAAAATTTTAGGACTTTGTCATTCTAAAATTACGTTTTTTTGTTTTTTGTTTTTTTTGAAATCTTGAAACAGAAGAAGGTTCGAGGTTGGCAGGTTCAAATCCGAGAAGGAAGTTATCGTCTGAGCTTGAAAATTATGAGCACTTGCCACCATGTGAACCCAGAAGTCCAAATGGTGATGTTCAGAGCGAGAAGATGAGTGAGGGAAAGTGTCGTGGTTCAAGGAAAAGAGAGTGGCAGAGACAGAGCTATGCAGAGCTGTGGAGTGGGATTTGCGAAATGGCTGAAGGAGACTTGATGGAGTCAAATTGGATGTACAGAGAATTGTGGAGGCTCCAAGATTTTAAAGATATCAGTGCGGATTGTGGGCAGGAAATTCTCCAAATTTTGTTAGACGAATTGGTGGATCAACTTGTTGAGAGACCTCCCACGAAATGTCTTTGATCTGTAACTCTTAAAAAGATCTGTATATCTTTTTCTGGTAAATGGAAGTTTTGTAATATGTACACATCAATGAATCCTACAGAAGGTTAACTTTTTTCCTTGGTTGTCAGTAGAATGTGAATTTAAATGAACATCCATGAGCGCCATGATAGACATATTCAGATCAAACACAAGAAAGAAACTTGATTTACAGAATCACATATAACGACCTCTAACGAACACAGATTTTGGGTGGTTCGGTTTAATGAATATAGAAACAACGGTTGTCCCAAAGAAATCCAACATTGGCTGTCCCAGGGTTCCCAAACTCGTAAATGAATTGACTCAATTGAGTTTGAAAAAAAAAAAAAAAAACACCCGTTTACTGGGGCTGAGCTCAGCTCGGTATTTTTACAATAAAATAAATATATGTCACGACATTATAGACACGTAATATGAGATAAATGTGTCCGACATCGGTCGTATAAAATATTAGTGTGATATTTATATACTTTTGGATGCTTTGCCTCTATCAGCGATCAGCAATAAATAGCATGCTTCCATCTGTGGCGGTGCAGGGTGACGCTAGCATGGTTCTCGGGAGTATATATTGCAATTATACATGTGTTGGCACAAGGAGGTGGAGCGTGGTTGAATATTAAGATCTTGTGAGCAAAAGTTAGTTTTAAGAAGCTTTAAGAAATGAGTTCTCCTAAAATAGATTATAATATATAATATTTTTATATAAAAAAAGTATAAAATATAAGAATTTATACTTACACAAGTCAAACTTGAGTCTAAATTTATGAATGTAAAACAAATTCGAGACAGGCTCAAAATTACTGTCTTAGAGAATAAGTCATCACTTAACAGCAAATGAATGAAATTGAACATGATAAAACTCAATTCGATTCGGCTCCACTTAGATTGTTTACTTCCCTATCAACTATACAGACAGTGAAAAATCAACTTGTGGGTGTACAAATGAGTTCAAGGCAACCTCAACGACACTTCTTTGAAAAAAAAAAGTCCGAACAAAATTGAACAAACAATAAATGAACGAATGAAATTAAAAACAGCAAAACTAAACTCGAGTTGATTACGTCCCATCGGCTATGGGATTAGACCGGACGTTAATTAGGCGCTGACATGAAAAGCTGTGACAACCATACGCATTTAGAAATGAATAGTGAGAAATCATTAAAAAAAAAAAAGTGCATGAATCAATATCAGAAGCAGTGACAAAACTATGTTAGAGCTAAGGGGATCATGGTCTCCTGAGTTTTGAAAGATGATATATATACATATAAATTTTTATTTATAAAAAAAAAAATTATACTATAATTTGACCTTCTAAAATTTTCAAAAATAGTTAACCTCAGTCTAGAAAACACTACCAATAGCAAATATAAATTTTTGGATTAAAAAAATTTAGATTATGTACCAACCTTACTAAAATTTAACTTTTTTTTTCAATTGCTATATATAATCCAAATATTAAAAATTCAACTAATTGTATCATCTATATATATATATATATTAATTTATTTTTTATTTACTAAATATAATTTATAATATTAGTTACAATTTTTTCAAAGCTTAAATTCAACTCAAAAAGAAAAAAAAAAAAGGCCCCTTTAACTAAAAATCTTGACTTCGTTGCTGATGAGAAGCATCACTAGAGTATTAGTTTGATGAAAAATAGAAAATATTACCAGCCCTTTAAGGTACCGAAGGAGTATGTTACTAAACTTGATGAGAAATAGTCTCCCTCGGCTGACAAAAATAGAAGGCACTTACAAGGCAGATAAAGGAAGGCGATGCAAATAATATAGTCAGAATAGTTTTTAATTTATTTAAAAGTAACATATAATTATTAATGTATATGATAGTTATGTTCTGCTCTGTCAAAAATAAAAAAATAAAAATAAAATGCTACGAGAATATCGCCTCTCATCATGTATTGGGTTATGAACCTTATCATCAAGGATACCAGGTTCATCGGACAATGACCCTTTTTCTCGGCTTTTGCTTTTTAAATTTGGTGGGCTTATGTTCGGATGAAAACCTTCGCATAATTTGAGTATGTTTGATGTGTTAAAAATTATTGTAAAATTTTAAAATTTTATTTATTTTTTATTTTATTATAATAAATTATAAATTTATAAATTATTTCATTTTATTTTACTTTATTTTACTTTTTATCACGTCAAATGTACCTAAATCTTCAACCCAATAAAGACGATCTAAAGACGCACAAGGCAAAGCTGACAGGACAGCCAAAGTACTCAAGAAGCTGATCAAACACAAGGACCACACTTTTGAAATTTACTCTCCTCCAAAATGTCATCGAGCTTAAGAATGAAAGCAAAATTCTATTTTAACATGATTTTAACATGAAATAACGAGTAATATCAGACGGAATATTTAGAGTTTTGACAAAACAAAAAAAAAAATAAAAAATTAGTATTGAAGTAATGTAAAAAAAATACATCGTAAAATTTGATTTGAGACAATTAAAAATTTTACAAATTTTTTTTAAATTTTTTTGAAAAATTTTTAGGCTTCAAATGAAGCCATAATAAAAAAAAATATCCCAAAAAAAATTATAAAATAACATGACAATTTTACGAATATATTATAATAATAATAAAAACAACAAAAACAACGTATTAAAGTTCTTTTACTACACAAACACTATTATATGTCATTTTGGATTAATTTTTTGAAAAAAAAAATTCTAATTGTTAATCATTTTCTTGAAATATTACTTGACATAACGAGAGTTATAAATAATTAGCGAGCGATATTTTTTTTTGGGGGGGGGGGGAGATTAATGTTTTGTGTAGCGTTACACAAAATGAAAAGGGAGGAAAGGTCTAGACTCTAGACTCTCGGATATATGCCATTAAGCTTCAACACGCTGCCTGGTTTAAGCTGGCGATACAACTGAAGCAGCACCAACACTTTCAAGGGGGGGCCTACGAACCTGGCTTTCTAAATTGTGCATGCCGCACCCACCTGATGATAAAACACTCTCCGTCTCCTCTAAACTCTCAGGAAAGACACGTACAAAACTTTCCTGGCCGCAGATTATTTAAAAAAAAAAGAAAAGAAAAGAAAAGAGAGTGAGACATTAATTCGAATGGTATCATTGTTCCATTTGCATATAGCTTCTTGTACATATTATGGCATGTACAATCCTATAAATACAATATTAACCAATAAAGAGATGAGCCTCCGCACTTCGAGTGTCTCATCACAACAAATAGTGCAAGGAATTCTTATAACAGCCTCGTCAACCAATACAAGAATTCTAGTAAACAAAAGAAAAGTTGAAGTCGGGGACAACCACCATGTAATAGAAGAGAGACAATGCTATCTGAGCTGAAGAGACCTAGAAAAAGGTATGAGCAGAATCATTTCATCCCGCCCAAGTACCTTGTTTTCTCCTTAGAGGTACGTTCTGTTAGCTTTTCTCCATTTCCTTCACCTACACATGACGGATATGAATATAATTTCAAAGAATGACAAGAAATCTTGGTTTTAAGTTTTAAATAAGAAAACCAGTGCGGAGGCTAACTTTGCTCTTAAGCCACCATCTGCTCTTGCTCCATGCACAGCTGCTCCAGCCACGACGGGAGCATCTCAGAACCTCCCCCATTCAGATAATACGGATACCTCTGATGCTGCTGCTGCTCGTGCTCCTCAAAATTGAAGCAGCCGGGCATTACAGCAGGGGCATCCTTCACCAGTGGCTGAACCCAAGATGCATCTGACTTATCGGTGGCAGACAAAATTGAGGTTTTAGGAGTTTCAAAGATGCTACCAGCACTCCGGAGCCCAAAAGAGGCAAATTTCCTCAATTTGTTTAGTTCTTCTTTCTGGATGGCCCAGTCCAGTTTCCCATAAGGGGATCCCCAATCTGCAGTTGTAGAAGGCATTTCAGTTGCAGAAGCAGGAGAAGCCAGCAGAGAGGAACGGTTCACAACACCTCTATCAATGAAGCTCTTGCTCCGGATTGCAAAGCCAGCTGCCTTTGCTTTCAGAGATGCCATTGCTACGGACACAGATGGGTCAAATCCCAAACGATGGCATCCCCTTGCTGGTGAGGATGAAAGGCTAATGGGGGGACTCGAGCAGAACTGCTGGTTCATGTTCTTGCACATCTGGATTCCAGTTGGAGACTCCGTCTGGGATGCAGATGCTTCAAGACGAAGTCCCTGTAACTGAGGCAAAATTGCAGGATCAACAGATCCAAAAATATCATCAAGCTTATTAGGTTTTACAGCTCCAAGCCTATTCAGCTCCACACTCCGGTCCACTGAGGAGTAAAGACTTGAAACCTCATCCATCAACTGTTGCTGCTGGCGGCGATGACTTTCGAGCTCTAGTAATTGAGAAGTAAAATCCATGTCTCTGGCACTCATTGAAGTTTTCAACCTGCTACCAGGAAGCTGCAGGGCTGGAGGCACAATGTTGGGAAGGTTCTGCCACATTGACCCACCCATAGGAGAAGAAGCTCCTGAAGGAGTCATAGGTGGCGTTGAAGTGGATGACATCAGAAAAGAAGATGAACCAAGAGCGAGAGGGCCCATTGCCGTCATATCAAATGAAGGCCCATTTGAAAATGATCTTGTAGAAGGCACTGCCGACCCTGTTGAGGCATACAGGGGGCGAAGTTCTTTGGGCTTGTGAGCAAAGAAACAAACCTTCCTGGTGCATCCTGTCTCATCCTTGCAGAGCCGGGTCCGATACTGGGCAGGGTGAAGCCAGCACTCAAAAATCCCATGTGCATACTCACAAGCACCCCCCTGCTTGCATGTCCCCTTTCGGAACTCTGGACAGGGTACACAGCTATAATGAAATTTCTGTGGATCACGCCGCCTCGCGTTTTCCCCCGGATGGGCAAATGGGCATTCCGTCCAGTCGTGGGAGTAAGCCCTGGAGCAAGGCTTCACCTTGAATATATACATTCTAAACTCATCTGTCCCATATATCCCATTATTAATGTCTGGAAGAGAAATATCAACAACATAGTCTTTCTTCTCACCCCCTTCTCTAGAGGCAGATGGCAACGACATCAGTGAATCCTGTTGTTCAATACTTTGAATGGCCTGATCAGCTGAGTCACATACTTCACCAAGATTGTTATTTCCCTTTAATATGCCTTCCATCATCTTCCTCCTTGATTTGAAAGAAGAATTCAAAGACGGAGCAATCAAGTAACCTGGCCGGTTCCTATTAGCATCAACAGAATTAGCATTGGCAGAAGCATCAAGCAAGAGCTTGACAGCATCAGGTGAAGAAATGGAACCACCCGCAACAGCACAGTGGAGGGCTGTGGCTCCATCAGAACCACAACTTCTGTTTGGATCAACTCGTCCAGTTTCAAGTATGTAACTCAAAACTCGGTTGCTGCCAAACAAGGCTGCAATCATGAGGGGTGTCCTCTCTTCTAAACCCATCTTCTTCGAGCCAATTCTTCCACCATACCAGGAGCTTGGCTCATCAACGTTATAACCCTCTTCTTCCACTGCAATCCTAAAGCCAACCAGATCATCGGAGGCTGCTAACCCGAGCAAAACAGAAAAATTACCCAAAAATCCCTCACTTCTTTCGAATTCACCACCACCCTCCATGACTAGATCAGTTGGATGGGACAGGGATTCCTCTTGGAACCACTGAACATGGAACGCTCTCTCTCTCTCTCTCTCTCTCTCTCTCTCTCTACAAAATAACAACATTACAGACATTCAACAAATACTCAACCAAAAATTGCAAAGATGGGGTATTTACTTAAACAAAAACTGTAAGCATAACAAAGCACCAATATAATATATTAATATCCTAAGTTCCTAACAACTTCTTATAGAGCCTCAAATTTTGTACAATATTTATTTATTTATTTATTTTATACCTCAGCTTACTCAGTCAACTTTCACGAAAGTTGACTAATTTATAGAGTTCTAAACTAACGATCGAATAAGCCTTCCAATTAATGAAGGTCTTGGCGATTAAAGTGACTCAGGGTATTCATACATAAATATGAATACAAAAAACAAGAAGTCTCCCATATATAGAGCATTCAAATTCATATATAATTTCGAATCGTCGAACAACAAAACTCAAAAATTCACAAAACCCATGTTCAACAAAATTTAAAAGTTCTCAGAAAAAGATTTTTGGGGGGGGGGGGGGGGGGGGGTTGGTTGTAAAACCGTTGTGAATTTGCGTATCCACAAGAAGAGGATGATAATGTATACGCACAAAGATTTTTTACATACCTTGATTGTATCAGAGGAACAAAACCCAGCAAAGAAGTCGAACTAGTCTGACAAAAAGCCCTACTCTGCCACTTACACGACCAGGAAATGAGAGGGAAACCCACAAAGAGAGAGAGAGAGAGACTTTGATATTCTCTCGTCTACCAAAGTAAGTTACCAAATTTACCCCTCCCACTGAAATGAAACTCAAATTTAAATGCAAAGGACATGCAACTATTCCAAACAAACTTCAAGTGCACCGTATGTATTCAATATGGTGTTTTTTTTGGGGTTGGATTGTGGGGTTGGGTGACGTGGGGGCATCTGACCGTCATTGTTGCGGAACCCAATTCTTGTGTCGTCACCGGGCTGTCGCTTTATTAAATAGAAGTCGGCGACGGACGGTGGCAAAATGGTGTTGGAATTGTGTAGTGCCAAGTGATGGACGTGATGTTATTGTTAACGATCAATGTTCAGCTGTCGCTGTCGCGCGGAGACCAGCTGTCGCTTTGTTGACGTCGCTGTCCATGTATACAGAAGATTTGTGTCTTGAATTATCATTGTTTTGCTTGAAATTCAGTACAAAATCCATCAAATCAACGGTTAAAATTAGATAATAATTGCATTCTTTGCATTCCTCTAACGCAGTGTCCGGGATTCTAAAAAAAGCTCAAATAAATAAATAAATAAATAAGCCCAAGGGGTTAGATGGGATGGTTTTGGACTGGGACTTAGGGGCTTACTACCCCAAGGTCTCAAGTTCAAGTCTCCTCTCTGGCAAAACTTGGGGCCAGCCTCCCGGGCACAAAACGTAATAAAAGTTGGTAGGACGGGCCTCCTTGGCTGGACGAACCGTATCCAGTTCTTGGGTGCGGGTCTGACTCCTCGCTGCTACGCGAGTTCGCGATTTACCGCTATACATGTTGAAGGGTCGGTATGTGTGGCACAAACTAAAAGAGATTCACTCTCTAGGGGTTTGGCCTAGGGAGTGAATCTCTCGAGATTAAATCATTTCTTTTTTTTTTTAAATAAATAAATAAATAATTAGTATTGAAATTATATAAAAAATAATGTGTGACAAAATTTGTACAACGTTTGAAGTTAAAGAAAAAATATAAATTTTACAAATTTCTATAAACATGAATTATAAAACTGTAAAATTTAAATTTTTTATTTATTATATAAAATATGAGACACTAATTTTTATAAATTTATACAACTCCAAACACACCATTGATTGGGTTGAAAACTCTTAAAATTTTTTGAAAAAATTTAAAAGTTTCAAGTTATAAATAGGAGTGCAAAAAAATTTGAATAATTCAAAAATTAAACCAATCCGATCATTTTAATTGGGGTTAGTTCGGATATGTAACAAAATCGATTTGGTTCTAAGTTAAAAAATTAACACCTCTACATTTTTAGTTCAATCTCGAATTAGTAGATAAAGAATGAATCAAATCGAAAATAAACTAATCCAAACTAACTCAAAAAATATAATATATAATATATAGTTAAAGTGGTGTGCTTGAGTTTCAAACTTATTTAAATTTTAACATTATTTATTTGGGTGTCTAAGAACTGAAAATAAGTAAACAGCTCAACCTGAAAATTGAACTTACCTATTTGATTCAGTTTGATTCTAAATTGAAATTGATTCAATTTTGAGCTTAAATTTCAAGAACCGAAAAGAAATGTGATTTGGTTTTCAATTAAGTATAAACCTAAACGGAATCTGTTGGGACAACCAACTAATATTTTGTTCAAAAATTATATTACTCTAGTACTGTTTTTTAGGCCCAGCCTGCTGGGCTCATTTTATATTTTTAGGCTTAGAATTTGTTTTGAATCTGTTAGTTATTTAGGTTGAATTTGGAATTGAACATGCCGGCTCAATCTCGAAAATTACTATATATTGGAAGAGAGGAAACTAGAGATGAACTAACCCTAAGAATTAACTCAACTAGTAAGATCTTGGGTCTGCTCCCCAGTAATCACTGGTTTGAGTCTCCTCAGAAATACTGGAGGTTTACCTAATCGTTAACTTTAGGGCCCAAAAAATTAGTCGAGGTGCGTGTATGCTGGACCGGACACCCTGAAATATTTAAAAAAAAAACTAGAAGTGCACTGCAATTAAAATTATCCTTAATAAAAATATATGACTGGTAACAAGTTGTACATCTGCTTTGAACTTTAGTATCTGCAACTGTAAGGGTATATGATTAACTTTTAATGAATGATAACCAAGCTTAGTACACAGAGCAAGTTTATTATATCTCTCTCTCTTTCTTGTGCTCAAATTCATGTTTATTTTATTTTATTATTTTTTTTATTTCACTTACTTTTAGAATTATCGAATAAAAGTGAATAACTCAAATTAATTAAAGTTCTTTTTGCAAAATGAAGTGGGTTTCGAACCAAGTTTGGAGACGAAAATGCTGTAGATGATGGTAAAGAAACGGTATTCTTACTCTTCAACCTCAATTCATTGTTAAATGGTTGAGATTATGTGATTTTTTTATAAAATCAAATTTTAAGTAATTTTCTTCATTGCAGGTAAATACTTGAAATTGCACATTGATTTCAAAATATTCCATCATCCTAACAATGATTCGCTGGCAATAGAATCATGAAATTTGTATTACTTTTAGTATTTTCTTATGTTTTGAGCTAGAATTGACAATGTATGACATGATTCAAAAACACGATATTACAATTACATTACAAAATTTGTAAATTTACACGATACTACAATTACATTTCAAAACACTCTATCCTTATTGCTCTTGCTAGGTAGAGACCATAAATTTATTCAGGATAATAATTGGTAAATTTTATTGTAGTAATTTTGGAAGAGGAGTAACAACGACAATGGTGTAAATTATTATTTGTCCAAGTAGATGGGTAATAGAAAAGTCATGTAAAAAATATACCCTTTCCTCATTACCTCATAAAACATTCATTTACATCATCTCTCAAATAATATTATATCTCACTATATCAAATATAATGTAATTATTACTAGATAATATTTATTCTCTCAATCCAAACTTAAGCTCCGTTTGGAACACCAAAATCTATCAATTTTAACTAATTTTTTGTACTTTTTTTCAATTAAATTTTTTCACATGTCACCTTTATGTTACATCTTTTTGCTTTTATTATAAATTTTTGCTAATTTTTTATCAATCAAACATCCCCTTAAGTTTTATAAATTTGTTACCCTCTTAACTATTGGTGGGGGTAACAATTATTTTTATAATTTTTTTCTCCCAAATTTTCACCTTGTATCAAATGTTTCCTAAAATTTGAATGGGCGAATAAACCACCAAATTATAATAAATAAGTTTTAATTAGCAAATAAACTACTAATATTATGAGATTTTTCCAGCATTTCTTCATTCTTATTTAAGCCTTGCTTTGGGCTTAGTTCGCACTCTATCAACCCGTAGGCTTACTTTAGCTCCAAATTCACTAATTAAAACCCAATTCTCCATTACCTTGCCAAGAGCCCAACGTCAAATAAAAATATCAAATTAAGTGTAATTAAGACGAGAACTATACTTAAATGACCAAAATTATAATTTCAAATATAAAACATTTGATCATAATCAGAGCTCGTAAAATTTGAAAGAAAAAATTACCAGGAGTGCTCCATATTTTTGTATGGAATAATGAAAATAAAAATAGAAATGGAATAAAATTGCAATTCACATCATGAGATCTTGATCAAATCCCACCGAAAGGTCTAACCTTGCAATTAAATAATATAAAATTTTAATTCATTGAAATATTAATCATCCATCATATTGACAAATATCCAATCAAATGTGTAACAATGTAGAACTTTATCTCCCCAAAAAAAAAAAAGTACGCTAGCTTTTTTTTTTTTTTTTGAGATTTATTTTTATTGAAATTGAAAATTTTTTTCTAATACGACGAGAGAAATGAGTTATACAGAGTGAGAAAGAGAATAATGAAGAAAAAGAAAGTGAAAATGATAGAGAGATGGAATGTATAGGGGAGAAATATCATTCCATTTATTTTCGTTTTCTTTCTTTTTAAAAAGAAAAAACTAAAATAAGTAAAAAAATATGTTTAATTTAGAAAGCGTTTTCTTAAAAACATATCTGAGAGAAAAAAAATAAAAAAAATAAAAAAATATCATTTTCCACATGAAACAAAAAGTGTTTGCCATACCAAACAAAACTCTAATATACACCAAACACCTTTTACCGTCTTCCCTGTTTTGTATAAATAATTCACATTTTTGAATGACTCAACTCCTGTATTTTTTTTTGGGGGGGGGGGGACTAGGATAATTGTTACTAACTGTTCTACCAGTGACGGATAGAAAAGGATATTAAAGAAAAAATAAAAATGCAAACAGAGAGAGAAGCCAATGGAGAGAGAAGGAATAGAGAAGAAAAAAAGGAGTAAAAGAGTGAGAGAAGTCAAGAAAGCAGTGTGTGCGCCTCCACTCCACTCCCAGTTATCCATTATACAGCTGCAGTTTATACAACACAAAAATTTTTCTGAACACTAAAACTGTGGGATCACCTCGATGAAGAAGGCTTTATAGATGCTACAACTTTATACATAATAATTACAAGCATATTTTAAAACAACATGACAAGAAGGAAGGGGAGGAAAAAATTCTCAGTCAAAAAATAATTCTTGCCGGAAGGCATATTCCAGGAGCTTGTTCCTCTGCTAAAAGGCCTTCACAGGCAACCAATTTCACTACAGACTGAGCAGTGAGTTCGTGCCTCTGCTGAGCTTCTGCAAAGCTCTTGCCGAGAACCTGTTCGATCCAATCCTCCACCGCTCTCTTCCTCTCGGATAGCCAAGCAGCTGCAAGTACTTGCACCATCACTTCTTCGTCGATTTCCAGCAAAAACTCGGAGCCTACCGCCTTTTTGAAAATTCTGTCAATTTCCTTCATTAACTCTTTCGCAAGAGCATCAAAATCAAAGGGCTTGAACACCACCTTTTCGTCTACTTGACCGAAAAATTCTTCCAACCAAGCATCGCAGTTTTCCGGGTTGTAGTTGCTGTCACAGTTTCCATAATTAGGACCCTCTCCTTCCTCTTCCTCCACAGGAAGATTCAAATCCAGGTAGGATTTCGATGACTTGTGTGCCCGTTTTTGTGTGTCCAAGGTCTCGACCTGCTCCATGGAGTCATTCATGTCAATCAGCTTCCTTTTGTTTACAGACTTTGGGTTCAAGTTTTCTTTCCTCGGCATAACTGACGCGTTCATCGGATTGGTTCCAGTGGCATGACCACCAACACGTACGACTAGAACTTGCATTTGCCAGCATTTGGCTCCTAATATTCTTTCCTCGGAATATTGAACATGTTTTTTCCCAGAGATTATTTCTTTACTAGACTCTCTGGTATTTAATGTGGTCACAAAGATCACATTATTGATGCTGATTTCTCTCCCATGTGAATCAGGGAATTTGCCTGTTTTGATAGCCCGAGACAAGCTGCTCTGAGCCAAGAGATCAGCCTTATCTACATTTTCAAGAAGCACAATTGAATGGCGTTTTCTGCTCAACTCCTCAGCAATATAATCAACAATTGTTTTTCTCCTTAACTTAATATGGTAACTTCTTAAATCTTGGCTGTCAAATATGGAGTCTGAACGGCTCATCCCACCTTCAGAGCTTAGATCCACATAGATTAAATTCTCCCTGTTGCCAGAGTACACCTCAGCAAGTGCTGCAGCAATTCTCCTCTTTCCAACCTTGTCATGTCCAACAAAGCTGAACCAAATATCTCCTTTGCGATGTGAGCCACGAAGTGTTCCATGTCCAGTTCTGCAACGGGATATGGTTTGACTAACAGTACAAATGGCTTCCTCTTGATAACCAACCTTTTCAGCAAGTTCTCTCCAAAGGGATTTGAAATCTTGGGGATCCACCCGCTCTCCCAACTCAGGACAACAGGATGAAGGAGAAGCAATATGATTTGAAGCATTCCCACTAAGCCCACCAAACTCAGTAGTAACAGAACCTGAGATGTAGCTACAATGACCCTTGTGACCCTCAGATTTTAGATTTCCAGGCTCTTGACTTGTAATTGCATAAAGTGTTCCCAACCCCAAATCTGTGGTCACAGAAGTAAATGAAGATAGGGAGGTTTGATTGGGCGGTAAGCTCAAACTGCATACTGAGTAAGTGGGAGGCCTGGGGCTCTCCGTTTCTATCTTGTGACTGCTTGAAGTTTCTACTGGTAGCCTTGGTTGGAAATTTGCATTTTCAGCTTTGGAAGCCATTGGAGATGTTATGATTTGTTTCAGTGGAGAAACCTTCAGTAAGTCCATTGGCATGGAAGAAACTAGGCTGGAAGATCTGCTATCATTTGAACAAGAATCTTTACTGCTATTTTCCTTCCTATCTGCAACAAACTTAAAGCCCTCAGCATGTTGAGTTTGGAACCTGGTCTGCAAAATATCTGGATGTAATGACCTGGTGGGATGAAGATGGTGGCAGATATCATTCCATTTCCTCTCTATACCCATTAGTTTTGCATTCAGTGCAGTTCCATCATCGTTGACCTGCGCTAAAACAATGAAATACATGTTTACTCAAATATTGTAAGAAATTAAACAATGAAATACTGTCGAAGTGTTGTTGCGTGTCCCACTGTGTGACTGCATGCACGTTTGTACGTGCAGCAAGCATAGTCACTGGTTAAAATCTTCATAGTACACACCTTTACCGTATCCAATCTCTTGCTAGTTTCATATTCAGCTTTCTGTAACCAAGACGATACACTTTCCGAGTACTGATCGGAAACTGAAGTATTGGATCCTCCCTTCAATGTAACAGAAACTTCTTGCTCATACTTCTCATTACAGAGGTCACAACGAGTGGACTGGTTCGTGGCTTTCTTGAACTCGGATGAAGTAGGAAAGAACCCACCAAGAGGAACAAATGACCCCATCAAGCTGTAAGCATATCAATAACCATGGACCATGAGATCCAGCTGATGTAAAGAGCCAGAAGCTAACAATTTTCATATTGCTATACATATTTATCGTCAAACCAATAAATGTTGAACCATTATGGTGAATAGATGCAACATAAAATAGAATTTGAAGTAAATGCACGCACTGACAATTCAAAAATCACAAACGTTTGTCTATGTACCAACTGATGTGATCAGAGGATTGTAAAATTCTCAGTTTAACCACCCACTTACTTGATAAATTGTAGCAGTAAAACTCCAAGAGAAATATTTTTATATAGAGTTGTAAAATCCGATCACCCAACAAAAACAGAATGGAAACTTGTTGTTTGATATACTTATTAAGGGAAGTTGGAAATCTAAACCTCCTAATTTAATAGGAATAAAGCATCTCGATAATGGACCAAACTTGAACACTCAAACAAACAACAATTCAGATTTATAAAGAAAAACAATCTTCTGAATTTGTGGGATCCTGACACTTAACGGTCCAAATTGTTTCAGCAAAGACTCACCACAGGAGGACTCCTTCCACCAGGAAATAGAGCAATTATTTTCCCACCACTAGGGTTGTGGTTCAGTGAGTACAAATGAGGATTCTTCACGGTGCTCATTCCATCCACCTTTAAGGGACTTGCACCATGACCATCTTAGATAGTAATGAAGAGAACCCCAAATCAATCAAAGATACGTTGCACGCTCATTACCCATAGAGAAGCTCCACAATCTACAACAATAACTTCAACATTTGAACTACCAAAAAAAAAAAAAAGAACTTCAACATTTGATTATTATGGCTGCAGTGCCAATTGAGGACAAGCAAAGTGAAGTAGTGACGAACCCATAGCTCAACATGTCTTCGTTGTTTGGCTCCTCCGTATATAATAACCTTCTTCCTCTTGTCTATAAGCAACCAATATCCTCTGATCTGTCTCTCTCCCTCTCTCTGCGCCTACGCTACCTCAATCTCCATTCCATATCTAATGGTTCAATGCCTCTTGAATGCCTAGCGTAGGACTGGTCCCAAAAGGCTAACTTAGTCATCCCACTCACCTCTCAATGTCCACAATTCTCTCTAACTACAGGCGGAATAAGAAAGAATTACAACATATAATTCCCTAATCTATCGGGTTTCAATTAATCATATTTTATTATTCCTGTACAAATGAAAACTAAAGGAAAGATTAAAGAGAGAATTTCTAACCACTGCTTCTTCCAAAAGGGCGGCTCTTAGTTTTAGGAACACAAATGAATAAAAAAAAGAAATCACTACAAACCATTGCTTGTGCCATTTTGAGTGCATACGCAATATGCCATATGGGCACACAAGAAAACAAGGAACTCCTGGCAGATTAGATGGGACGGTGCATATGTTTATCTTGACACTACGGCAATTATTTAATGGTCAAGCATAGAACTCTACTCAACTAACTGCTAAGCAACAATTACTGAAATGATTAAATTAAAATTTCTCACTGCCCACAGTTTTTAATGGTGGGTTTTAGATAATAATAAAATCTGATGCTCCATCCCTTTTACTAGCAACCCATAGATTTTTAACTCATAAAATTGAGCACCCATGAAAACAATACAAAACTATATAACACAATAAAGAACAAGGACACAATTAATATATATATATACACACACACACACACAAGATAAGCCACTAACCTGGGTTTTGAAAGTAATCCTCCACCTGAAGGTTTCGAACTAGTGATAGGCAACATATGCAAATCCCAATCTTTTTGTAGATAAGGAAACAGAGCTGAGATGTTCATGTATGTCTCATAACTCCTAGCTGCACCAATCAACCATAATTTCCCACCGTGAGCCTCCAACAAGCCACTCAGTCGAGAAACCACATAGTTCACAGTATCAACAGAACTGCTTCCACCGGCAAGGAACACCTTCACATCGCCGACGCTAACCACAATACCAGGCCCAGAACAATTCTCTACTGCATCACTCACTTCTTTAAACTTCGAATCCATAATTTCTTTACTCCCAACTTTGGTAATAAACTCGGATATCTCCTTCTCAACACAAATCAGACTCAACCCATCAATTTGAGCAGGCAATACACCGGTTTTCCCTCTTTGCACGCACTCTCTGAAACAAGTAAGCGCGTCCGCGGCGCAAGCTCCGATCAGTAATGGGTTCTTACCCTTCTCTTTTGCCAGGACAACCCCAATACTTCTACAGTTTTCGTCTCCGTTTTCAATCCCGGAAATTCCTGCGAATGGGAAATTGAAACCACGGCAATTCGAGACCGAATCGTCTAAGTTGCAGAGAAACATAGGCGGGTACCGAGAGCGCGGGAATCGCGAAATGGGCGGAGGTTGAAGAACGGCGAGCTTGATATCATAGCTCCCAAAACCCGCTTCTCCGAAAACCCGGCTAACAATCGGGTCATCGAGAATCGACAGTATGAAGTGCTTGAGCTCGACCCTCACACACGAAAGCGACGATTGGCTCTGTTGTTGTTGAATCTGCTGGTACAAGTGGAAGGTGTCGGGGTGTCTCCTCTGATTCGCTTGCGACCGTTTGATCGCCGCCATGAGGGAGTTCGACACAGGCGGCTCCTCCAGGTCTTTCGAGGTCGGCAGCCGGTCGAGAGACACGCCGACGGAGAGCTCCAACGCCCGGAACTGCAGTCGCGGCGAGTACGCAGTGCTCCGAGCGCGTGCGCACGCGTCGCGCAAGGTCGAGGACGGCAGAGCTAGTAGCGCCGATACGGCGTGAAGGGAAGTGGTCTGTGCGTGGCTGCGGCGACGGGCAACGACCACCGCGTCGTCAAGGGCACGCGCGGCTTCGTCCGTTAAGCATTGCCTGGCTGTGCTAACCGGCGTTGGCATCGCCGGTGAGTATGCATATACCTATATATATCTATATATCTACAAGTCTGGCGTCTCAACCAAACCTAAACCCCATTAAAAAAATGCAAAGGCTGTAAACTTCATCACCTTTTCAAAATTATTTATTGCAGGAAGGCCCAGAGGGGATAGAAAGCAATTGGGTCAGTGGGACCAAGGAACAAACACAGAGCGAGCACAAATTCTGTTTGGTTCAAAAAGAAAGATCTGGCAAAATCTATATATTCAGGGTATCACTCTCACAACTTTTTAGAGAGAGAAAGACAGTTAACTATTTAGAGAGAGAGAGAGAGAGAGCGTGTGTGTGTATAGGGGAAGTCGTGTCCACTTGATTATCTAATGCGCCAAACTAGTGCGGTCGCTGTCTTAGCTTTGAGACTGAAAATGAGAGAACGAGAAACAGAGAGAGAAATGGAAAGAGTAAAATTCAATTGCCCCTTTGTGCGATAAGGTGGTAAAAGTTGCTGTGCTGCTGCTACTCTTCTTAGGTTTACTTTCCGGTGATTGTTTTTCGAAATTTCCCACTTCCAATTACCGCAAAAGTAATTTTCTCATTTGTGCCTGATCAAAAGCATACCAAACCTTTACTTCAAATCAAATCAAATCTCTACCAATTAAAATTTTTCACACACTTAATTTTTCTCAGCTTCAATTATATAATAATTTTCAAGCTGTTTTCTGTCGAGTCTCCTCGGTTCATAATTTGTAGCTAATGAAATACATGAAACCTTTTAAATTCTAGTATAAATAAGAGTTCTAAACAATATATACATATATATTCACTGACGGGCCTACTGTGGGGCGAATGCCCTTTCTGGCTGCAAAAATTTTATATGTATTATATTATTTTTTATTATTTTTAATTCATAATAAATAAAATGTCTCTACTGGATTTAGAAATTATCTTTTTAAACATATTTGAGATAGTGGGGTTTTTGTTTTTGTTTTTTTTTTCTCATATTGTCAAGTACAAAAAAGTTATTTGGTACCTTCTACTACCATTTTTTTTATCTGTTGTACTCTCTCTTTGAACCAAACCAACCGTCTCTTCTTCTTTTTTGTCGAGTTTTTTTATCGAACTATCGAAAATAATAAAAAATTTTACTAAATTAGAGTGGATTGAGAAATATTTACAAATATAAGGATAAATTTATTATTTACCTACAAATCATAGGTGGTACCTACGACTTTAACATTAACTATATAAATTGTCTAAAAGCCGTAACTTAATTGTATAAAAGTTGTAAGTAATACTGATGATTTCATTAATTATCTTATAATTTACTAAACTCACAATTATTTGGGCGTGGATAAATTTCTTCAAAATTGAAGAATTTCTTATCATTTGATATATAATATTAATATATAACTATAATATATTACATTTAGTATAAATGTACTAAATTAAACATCACTATTATACTATAATATCTGAACAAAAATTATTAGTCATACTAAAAAATATATTAAAATTATAATTTAATTTAATATAATTAATAATTTTTTAATATTAATAGATTATATAATTTATATTAATCATATTAAATAATCTTAATTGAGCATTTTATATTAAAAATTATTAATTAAGCATAATTGTTATACTATAACATATTAGCAAAATATATTAATATTATACAATTTTATATTAGTTATATTAAAAATGTTAATTATTTTATAAGTATTAACAATACATATATAAATATTTTTTAAACACCATTTACGTGAAAATATTACCTTTTTTTTAACATTGTTTACATGAAAATAAAGTTATATATATATATAGTAATTGTTGACACTTATATAATAATTAACATTTTTAATATAACTAATATAACTTGTATAATATTAATTTTTTTTGCTAATGTGTTATAGTTTGACAATTATACTTAATTAATAATTTCTACTATAAAATGCTTAATTAAGATTATTTAATGTGATTAATATAAATTATATAATCTATTAATATTATAATATTATTAATATAATATAATATAATATTATATAATATTATATTTGTTATAATAAAATTGTTAATTATTGTATAAGTATTAACAATATATATAAATATTATTTTTTAAAACGGTATATATATAAATATTATTTTTTTAAACACCGTTTATATGAAAATATTACTATTTTCTTAGATACTGTTTACACAAAAATAAACTTATACTATTAATGAAGTCCTAAGTTATACTTACGACTTTACCCCTGTATTGGTAAATAATTTTCATTTCACCCTAATTCGATAAAATTTTTAATTATTACTCATTCACTCTCTTAACCCACTGAATTACTAATTATGACCCTAATATCTGAGATCAAGTTTGTAGAGTTTACTTATTGAAAAAAATCTTATCAACCATATAATCATAATTTTTCAAATCAGAAAAAGTCGCTGAGTCCTCTTTAAAAATACTATATTTTAAAAGTATATAACTTTTATTTTCCCTATTTTTTTATTGTTATCTTGAAAATTTGTAATATTAATTTTTATTTAATTTTATCCCCTTTAACAAATTACTTGGTCTGGATATGTATATATTATCAGCCAAAAAACCAAGTCTCTTTACATATCATCCAAAAATCTCTAAAAATTTTTAAAAATTATTCACTTTTTATCTTATTATACGAATTATAAACTTGTGATTTATCTCATTTTTTATCACTCTAAACACACTTAAGATGAGTTTGGAGTAAGATAAAGTAAGATAAATTGAGAGTTCGTAATACATGCAGTGAAAGAAAAAATTAATATAATATAAAATTAACAGAGATTTATAAAATTTTTTGAAGTTTGTTTGTGAACCAAACTCACCCTAATAATTAGCCCAAAAAAAAAACCGAGACTCTTTCTGCATCCTCCACCTCACTCGCACGATGGTCTCATGCCGCGAAAGGATACTACCTTACGAGAGCTCCACGCGCACTGATTCACGTGGGGGACACTCTCCTGTTTTGCATTCACGCGAGGATTGGACCACGAAAATGTTGAGGTGCGAACACATAGCCCCCCACCCCCCCCCCCCCCAAAAAAAAAGGTTGAGGTATGACCCGTCATTCTCAATTCGGTGGAACTTGCCGATTTGGAGTAATGAAGACTCGAAACGTGTACGATGGCATAGAGGCTTTGATCCACCAGATAGTCGTCCGTTATCGGTGTTAGACGAAATGGCCCAATTGGGTTGGACGAGGGAAATCGAGTCCCCCCAAAAAGGCTGTAAAGGTGTGTGATTTGACCCTTCTTTTTGTTCGTTTCTTACCTTATAATATATATATATTATTAAAACAATATTATGCAATTGAAAAACTTCACTAAAAAAGTTACCATGTTAACAATAATCTGGGAGGTAAATCGTGTGGAGTGGTGTTTTGATTTACTCAAATTCAGTTCAAATTATTAACGTTAGATTCAAACTTAATGTTCGGCAATAAAATTTATCGTCGGAACTGTTGATTACGCTAACCGAAAATACAATCGACGACCTGCCAAACAAATACAGAAAAAAAGGTTACGGCCGGAGTGGAGGACTCTAGCCGAAAAACCCTCCGATGCTTAAGTCAGCAAGTCACTCAAAGAACGAAGCTTTTCAGAAAAGAAATGAGTAAAAGCTTAAGTTGGCAATAGTCAGCCCCCCTCCATTGTTCAGTGGAATGTCCCATTTATAGTAATTTGAACAATAAATAAAGTATACCTGCGATTTGACATCATCCATGCTTCCGTGTTCTTTTTTTCCTTCCTTGCTTTAAATGCATTTCTCGTCTATTTAATGCATCATACCTTTCATTTAATACACCATGCTTTTCATTTAATGCTTCTGGTGGTTTAACACGGCAATACAATCAGAATTTCAGAGTCAAATTGTCTTCCCGTCACATTCGTCAACTACTCATAATAAAATGAACTAACTTAGTTACTTCCTCAGAGATAAATACCCAGTTCAGTCATAACTACGGTGCATTTATGGTTATGAGCCCTCTTTAAGGCTGTGGGTCCCAAGCTCAACATTTACTAGCCGCCAATCGATGGTCGAACAAACTAGCTATTGAGGTCTTCGGCTATAGCCACGTAGCAACATACTATTCATAGGTGTTAAGGTTCAGGGTATCCTTTGGAATATTAATCCTAAGACGTGTGTTCGTGTATAACACTCACGTGGAACTCTTTGATTACACTTGAAAAGTGTAATTACAAACTCCCTAACTCAACACTTATTCATGCATTTAAATAATTAAAGTTGAAGTTTTAGTGTTATAGTATTACTCATACTTTTATTGTTTTATTTGTAGGAAAAAGGGCAAGGATGTCGAAGTTTATAGCTATGGAGAGGGCCAAGAAGACGAAGAAAAAGTCATGGTTCGAACCTCATCTTCGATGGAAAAGACTAGCCCAAAGACCCAACCAAGAGAATGAAAGAGAGCAATGAAGGAAAAGCTGGACGGTCCCGACCCCCTCTCCAGACGGTCGGGACCACAGAAAGTTAAAAACTTCAGACGGTCCCGACCCCCTCTCCAAACGGTCGGGACCATCCGTGATTTACAATTGCCGCGTGAAAGCTCCTCTTCTAGGGTTTTGTGGCATCTATATAAAGACCCATTGCACGGCCAAGAGGGGGGGAAGCACCTTTTAATTTCGCACCTTCTATTAAGTATTAGAATAGAATTTTGAGAGTTTTTAGATTAGGTTTTAAGCCTGCATGCGTGGATTCATGATTCTTGTTGGAGCTTTCATCGTCGTCTTTGTAGTGATTCTTCACTTAATCTTTTACATTCGCTTTACGTTGTAAGTTGCACTTTAATCTACTTCGTTTTATTTCGTTTGGTTTCGTAATATCATGTTTTTCTTGTTTCAATTCTCTTTCCGTATGATTGAATGCTATTTAATTGTTTTTAAGATGCTTCAAGTAGTTTTAGCGTAAAACCCTAATCTTGATTCAACGAATCAAGAAAGGGTAGTTCACGAAAAGCCTTGGGGTGTTCGTAGTCCCTTCGCGTAGGTTGCGAAACCTTTCGCGAAGGGATTTACCTTTTACAAATCTATTTTTTTTTCTATCTCGAAAACATTCGAATACGAAAATCCTTAACCAAATCCGTGTGAGATCACTAGTATAGATTTTCGTAACCAATCTTCAAATACTTTCGAATAGTCTTAAAAATTAGATTTTTATTAATTTTTGGAGTTTAATTGAAAAACCCTAGGAAACAAAGGTCTTTAACCATATCCGCTTGAGATCACTGGTACTGACCTTTGATTATAACACTTTTAAAACTTTTCAAATTAAACCCTGTTCTTCAAACAAACACACCCCAAGGCAAAGTAGTGAACTACCCGGACTTGACGTTGGATCAAGATCTTTATTCCTATTGAATTAAAATCCAACTTAGTTTTAGTTATAATTGCGTTATTAATTTTATTTTAATTTTTCGCTATCTAACTTAAGTCTCGTTGAAATTCAGATTTTCTTATTTATTTTAATCTTAATTAATTGAAATCGAATTCATCTTTAATTTTGTTGAACTTTAGAACTTAGCAAACTTGAATTTCCAAACTTACTTTCCCTTAGTTTTTAGAATTCCTTTCACATCTTAGAAACTAAAATAACATTAGGCTCCCTGTGAATTCGACCTCGGACTCACCGAGTTTTAAAACTACGACTGCCCTCTTGCACTTGAGAGGTAGAACCCGAAACACTTTTTAGGGTCGGTCAAGTTTTTGGCGCCATTGCCGGGGAGCCAAATTTTAGTTTTTAGGATTGTTTTCAAGTTTTTTTTTTTTTTAGTTAATTTCTTATTCGAAAAAAAAAAATTTTGAACTTAAAATTTTTTTTTTAGAGACTTTCTACTTATATGCTATTAAGATCAGGTAAGGTAGTAGTAGCTGAATCTGAACTAGGAGATCCTTCATACCTTCCTGAACCTTTTTCACCAACCTCACTTTCCACCGTTTCACTTACCACATCCTCCTTTCACTCAATGGCTGAAGTAAGAGGGGAAGGGAGTGTGCATGGGGATAATGAGCCCCAAGAAATTCCGGGTTATACTCCTATAAAAGATCATCTTAACCCTGCTAGACAAACTACCCCATCATGCATAGTCTTACCATTAAATAGGGGGAACTTCAACCTTAGGCCAGGAATTATCCAACTTCTTCCTACTTTCCATGGCCTTGACTCTGAAAATCCCTATAACCATCTTAGGGAGTTCGAGGAAGTGAGCAACACGTGTATAGATCATAATGTTAATGAGGAAGTAGTACGTCTTCAACTCTTTCCTTTTTCTCTAAAGGACAAAGCCAAGTCCTGGCTTAATTCCCTTCGTCCACGTTCTATTGGAACATGGCGTGAAATGCAAACTGAGTTTCTTAAGAAATATTTTCCAACTCAAAAAACTCAGTACTATAGGAGACAAATTACCACTTTCTCTTGCAAACCTAATGAGAATTTCTGTCGAGCCTGGGAAAGGTTTAAGGACCTCTTGATGGCTTGTCCTCACCATGGTTATGAATCATGGAGGTTAGTCAGCATCTTCCACGAATCCCTAACTCCCAGTCTTAAGCAATTAGTTTCTACCATGTGTAATGGTACCCTGTTCGATAAGACTGCGGAAGAGGCGATGGAATTCTTTGATATGGTAGTCGAGGATTCTAATGATTGGGAAATGGGACCACCTTCTTCTTTAGAGCATAGGAATCCCACATCTAGTGGTCCGTTGATGTTAAGTGAGAGGGATGATCTAAGTGCTAGAATATCTGCATTACAACATAAGTTAGATTCCCTTGAACTTAAGAACAAAGAAAAGTTGGTGGAAGTACAAATGGTGTGTAGGGCATGTGACCAAGTAGGACATGACCCCAATTCATGTCCAGAGCTTCCTTTACTTAAGGAAGTAGCTTATGGGAATGTGTATGCTAATAACTCACAGAACCAACCATTCCCAAATAGAGGTCAGGGGAACACTCCTTATTCACAAGGTGGGAATGCTAAGTATCAAGGGGGAAATCAACACCCCAATGCTTACCCTCAGGGATGGAAAAATCCTCCAGGCTTTGGGTGGAAAAACGATAATCAAAGCCAACCATTCCAACCCTTTTCACCGCCACCCCAATATCAACAACCCAATCCTGTTGCATACCAACCTCCCCAGAAGAGATCCTTTGAGGAATCTGTTCAACAATTTATGCAACATCAAACGTTGATCAATGATAACTTGGCTAGGTCCATAGATGATATTAGGGGCCAAGTTTCTAAGTTAACTCAGGCCATGAGCACCACTCAAAGTGGCAAACTTCCTGCACAACCGTTTCCTAATCCAAAAGGCCAGGTGAACATGACTGAGTCGTCAACCTCGAGTGCCAACTCCCATGAGCAAGTTCAAGCTGTTACTACTCTGCGGAGTGGTAAAATTATTCAAAAACCCACCGATCCTAGGGTCAATGCCACGAGTGAGAAGATAAAACCAAAAGCTGGTGAGGGGGTTGAAAAAGTGAGTGATGGAGAGGAAAAAGAAAAAGAGAAAGTGAGAGTAGAGGATGAGAGAGAGAATGGAGAAACTGAAAAAGAGAGTGAGGAGGAACCTAGTGAAGGACCTTTGGTTAGGCCAATTGACCATCCTGTTGAGTATATGCCTAGACCACCTTTTCCGCAGAGACTAGCAAAGGGCAAGAATGAGACGTTGAATTCTGAAATTTACGAGACCTTCAAACAAGTAAGAATCAACATTTCATTACTTGAAGCCATTAAGCAAAATCCTTCCTATGCTAGATTTCTCAAGGATATGTGCACCGTGAAGAGGAAGCTCAATGTCAAGGAGAAAGCTTTCTTGACAGAACAAGTGAGTGCCATACTCCAACGTGACACACCTCCTAAATATAAGGACCCTGGGTGTCCAACCATTTCATGCATCATAGGGAACCACATTGTTGAGAGAGCTTTGCTTGACCTAGGTGCGAGTGTCAACCTTTTGCCCTATACGGTTTACCAGCAACTAGGCCTAGGTGAGTTGAAACCCACCAGAGTGACATTACAGTTAGCTGACCGTTCGGTCAAGATGCCCAGAGGTGTGGTGGAAGACGTATTAGTTCAAGTAGACAAGTTCTACTTCCCAGTGGATTTTATCGTATTGGATACTCAACCAGTTCTTAATCCTACCCAATCTATTCCGGTTATCCTTGGTAGACCCTTCCTTGCTACGTCCAATGCTGTGATCACTCTTGTGCCATCAATCAGCTGTTCGGCGGAACGCCACATGTCATGATGCAACGTGCTCGGCGAATGACTACGTGGCTCACACAAATATGCTCGGCACTAGGCCACATGGCGCCTTGACTACACTTGTTCGGCATCCGTACATCTAAGTATTATTTTGCCCAACATTTTGCCCCCACTCTGGTTGGAAAAAGATATTTTCCGAGTAGAGCAGAGGAACCTTATCTTACTGATCCATTCAATCTTCCTCACGCAATTTGTCGTTTAGTATCCTCTTGACGCGCTTTAAATCTGATTGGACTCTTCTCTCTCCTCGTAATGATACGCGTAGTGCCCTTTCAGCTTTTCATCTGCCGCGCCGCTTACGCGGATCCCCAAATCCGGGGTGTTAAAAGGTGAGTGGTCAGAAATTTGAAAATTGGGGCGGTAATAAATGCCATTTTTGCCGCTCGCTGCCTTTTCATTGGTAACGCTTCGATTGTCCCCCACAGATACACACACATATACATATATACTGGGTTCATCTTCTTTACTTCCTTTCTGCGATTCGAGCCATCAAATTTCCTTTGCTTCTTTTCCTCTGAGTCTTCATCTTCTCAACCTTTCATCCCTCCCGTCGATCTTCGTTCCTGGTGAGTTAATCCTTTCCATCTTAAACCTTTCATTATGGGTAAACTCGCGAACGAGCTCAACTCTGAGGAAAAAATTAGGGTTTTCAAGGAGAAATACCAAATCTCTCAAAATGTAAACATTAAGCTCACCGAAGAAGGCGAGCGCGCAACAGGAGAATTCCCCATAGTAGCCATCACCGAAGGTGGCCTTAGGTTCCCCCTACACCATTTTCTTCACTCTATGATGAGCATCTTAGACCTCGGCCCTAGGAATCTTACCCACAACTTCTACAGGATAGTTAATGGGGTAATAGAGATAAATAGACGATACGGATTCCACATATCCGAGTGGGATCTTCTTTACTGTTACTCTATCCAGAAGGTGAAGAAGGATTAGAACAGGTGGTATCTGAAATCCCGACCAAAAAAAGCCTTGGTCCATATGCTGCCTGATATGATTAAGTCAGAAAGTGACTCGTGCGTCGTCACGGGTCACTGGACACACGATCCAGACGAAGATTGTTATCCAATCGTCCCTCTGGTTTCTTTGGGCCCAGGTTGGTTGATTTCGAATGCTACCAGTTCTTACTCTTCTTCGACTCCTGATTTTTTGGAAGCACACTAACTATTTGATTTGATATCTATGCAACCGACCAAGCAAAGAAGTTCTGGGCCACTGGTATTCGTGTTGACAAAGATCATCTTAAACAGGTGTTCAAATTCCTTGGAGATCCTGATCTTTATCCATTTTCCAGAGCAGTCCCTTTCCTGTTCAACTTCACCCCTACTCATCAAACGTTCATTACTCCCCCTCAAGGTTTTGCAACCTTGGAAGCAATCAGGCGACTCCAGTGGTGGTTCAGGGCTACTGCTGACAAAAAAGAGAACTTCTACGCGCTGAAACACCCAGAGTGGGTTCGTCCTCCTCCGTTTGCTCTCCCGTTGGTTGCCGAACAAGCTCCAGTTGCAGAAGCAGTGATTCTTGTCCCCGCCGAACAACCTAAGAGACGGAAACTCGTTCTTTTGGACGAGGAGGAGGAGGAAGAAGAAGAAGAAGAAGAAGTTGAACCACCCCCAGCCTTCGAATACTTCTCAAGTCCGAAAGAAGAAGATGGAAGAGACATGGCCCCAATGATCGATTACAAAAAGTTTGCCATGGCGAAGGCCAAAGAGCAAAGGGTCGAGGAGGCCAAAAAGAAGAAAGCCGACGAGCAGAAAGCCGCTGGCAAAAGAAAGTTTGATGAGGGGAAGGCCTCTACTCCTGCAACCGCCGAACAAATATTGAAGGTAAAAATGGAGAAGGGGAAGGAGCAGAAGGCAGCTCGAAAAAAATCCTCTGGTCCCCCTAAGCAGAAAAAGGTCAAAACGCTTCCCACAGAAGCGGTTCAGGTTGTCGAGCAATCAAAACAGCCTATGAAGACTACTGGAAAGGGGGCAGCACCTTCCAAAGACGTGCCACCTACCAGGGATGCGCCATCCAAGACTTCCGAGCCATTGCCTTCTCAGTCAATTGGGCATGTGCCTCTTGCCATCGAGTACCCAGCTAATCCGGTTCGAGACTCCCCTCCATTCGTACCACAAATCCTCATCCCCAACCTTGAGTTTCCTCAGGGCCGACCATTCACCATCCAAGACACTGCCTTCAATCACGCCGAGGAGTATCTCAAAGGTGTCCTTCTTCCTCGGGATGTCCATGCCACGAGAAAAAATAAAACGGAGGACATCCACAAGACTTTGATGAAGAACGCCATTTCTGTAAGTGTAATGTTATTCCTTTATGCACATCCATTTGCCATTATGCTCTTTCTAACTCTCTGTTCTATCTACAGACTTCCCTCTATACGATGGAGCTGATTGCTCAGAGCCAAGCCTCCATTGCCAGAGCCGAACAGGATAGATCCGACATAAATGATCTAAAATCAAGTGTAAGAACTTTGGAGAAGGAGAAGAAAAATCTCCAATCCAGCAATGACGCTATGGCGAAAGAGAGGAGCCAGCTTGGAGATGAGAAAAAAGAGCTCGAGCAGCAGCTTAATGATGCCCTTGGCCAAGTAGCAGGAAGCAAAGCTCGTGTGGAGTCAATGGACAAAATCCTGCTACGGAAAGATGAAAAGTTACTGGAGGTCAAGGGCAAACTCTCCAAGGTCGAAGTTAAACTATCCTCCTCCAAAGCCGAGCAAGAGATACTTTCAAAGGAGTTGGAGGCTTCCAGGGTCGAGCAAGTCAAATTGAAGCGGGAACTTGCTAGCCTCCGAGCAGAGCTTGCACTTAAAACTCGGGCTCTGGAAGAAAAAGACACCGCCCTCTGAGGAGCCGAGGAAAAAGCTAAGGCTGATGTTGAGGCCCAAATTAATGACTGCGTGGAATAGATGAGGGACGCTCACAACGATTTCTTCCTTGAGGGTTGGGAGGCTGCAATGAAGAAAAACAACATCGATCACACCAACCCCATATACACAGAGGTCCTTTATCCTGATCCACAGCGTCTAGTTCCTCAGTTCAGCTTCGAACGTCCACCTCAAACTCCTTCAATTCAAACTGCTGAAGAAACCATTGACGAAGGGGAGGTTGAGGTGGATAGTTCCCAGAAGGACACCTCCCAAGCACCTAAACAAATTGATCTTGTTGTGGAGAGTGATCCCACTAATGAGGGAGAGAAGTGAGCCTCTTTTTTTTTTTTTATTCAGATGTAAAAACGTGATGAACTATGTAAAACTTCTGACTTTGAATGAATGAGAATACTCCAGTCTTTTCTAATCTTGCTTTGTTTTTCATGTCTTTGCTTCTTTAGAACTGTTGATGAACTGATTGGAGAATACCTTGACTTGGTTGCTGATGAGGTT
The DNA here is from genome assembly GCA_019916065.1 of Vitellaria paradoxa. Taxonomy (NCBI): domain Eukaryota; kingdom Viridiplantae; phylum Streptophyta; class Magnoliopsida; order Ericales; family Sapotaceae; genus Vitellaria; species Vitellaria paradoxa. The sequence goes on along the minus strand of CM034243.1, from coordinate 7,744,595 downwards.
ATAGGAGGTGCAGCCGAAGAGTACCTTAATGTATTTTCATACGAGATAGCTACAAACCCTTATAATAAATGTTAATGTCTTGTCTTAAATTTAGAATAGTCTCTTCAATTGACAGCTATGTAAAGTATACTATAATTGTACTCTGAAATACATAATACAAGCTTTTGAATTGTCCTCATGTATGCTTTCTCCTATTGGGAGTCTACTTTTCTTCTATTCATATGTTTTGTGCTTGTGTCGAAGTATGTACTTTGAATGAATTTGTACCAATAATCAAGCAATCATAAAATTTAATAAGTTCAAGTAATAGTTTGCTTTTCATCAAATAACTTCAAGCTTTTGCTAAAGAGGCATAACTTTAATAAATCTCATATACCTCAATGAGCTTGGCTGTCCTCCAGCTTTCATGTAATAACAGAGGAATCTACCTTTTGACAAAATTTCGCTTTTCAATTTCATGCCGAGCATCGGAGAAGTGTATCTTTATGATATGAGGGCTTTTGCACATCAAGGCTGAGCTTCATTGAAATGATTCTTTGTGTTGTGAGAGCTTTTGCTTCCATTGTACCAACGCTAAGCAAACTGAGCGTGGCTTCTATCCTTTTCAATCAATAAACCAAGGAATCAATCTTGGCTTAAAGAGCATGCCTGGTCAATGAATAAATCAGGATTGGGCCAACATCAGAAGTGATGTGGATTCTTTCTGTACCAACGGTCGGCAAGCCGAGCGTGGCTCCTTTTGATAATCTTTTTCAGAATACTGGGGTATTGAATCCCAGTTTAAAGAGAATACCTGGTCAGTAAATGAACCAGGATTGTGCCAACGTTCGGCAAGCCGAGCATGGCTTCTTTTGATAATCCTTTTTAGAAAACTGGGGCATTGAATCCCAGTTTAAAGAGAATACCTGGTCAGTAAATAAACCAGGACTGTGCCAACGTTCGGCAAGCCGAGCGTGGCTCCTTTTGATAATCTTTTTCAGAAAGTTGGGGCATTGAATCCCAGTTTAAAGAGAATACCTGGTCAATAAATAAATCAGGACTGTGCCAACGTTCGGTAAGCCAAGCGTGGCTCATTTTGATAATCATTTTCAGAAAACTGGGGGCATTGAATCCCAGTTTAAAGAGAATACCTGGTCAGTAAATAAACCAGGACTGTGCCAACGTTCGGCAAGCCGAGCGTGGCTCCTTTTAATAATCATTTTCAGAAAGCTGGGGAATTGAATCTCAGTTTAAAGAGAATACTTGGTCAGTAAATAAACCAGGACTGAACCGACATCCAAAGGGATGCGGCATCTTTCTGTACCAATGCTCGGCAAGTCGAGCGTGGCTCTTTTCTAAACCACCACTCAAAGAGGTGTGGCATCTTTCTGCTAAACAGGTAATTGTCTCAAGCTTTTGAAATTGCTTTATTTACTTACACAAAAGAATGGCTTTTCAATAAATGTACAATGTCTTTAACAATAAATGTACAATAACATTAATGATAGTACAACTTTAAATGAGCTATATTCCACGATTTTTTGATTGGCTTTCCTTCCATGTCAGTTAACTTGTAAGCACCATTGCCGAGCACCTCCGAGACGAGGAATGGTCCTTCCCAATTGGCTCCAAACTTTCTTTCGGTTTGATCTTTTCTGCTTCCCATCAATTTTCTTAGCACCCAGTCGCCAGTGCTGAATTCCTTATGTCTGACCCCTTTGTTAAATTTCTGCCTTGTCTCTTGTTGGTAGTTGGTAACCTTAATGTGGCCAGTTCCCTTCTTTCATCAATCAGATCCAGACTCACCGCCATGACTTTATCATTCTCTCCTTTATCAAAGGCTAGAGTCATGATGCTCGGCATGCCAACTTCCAGCGGAATGACAGCTTCAACTCCGTAAGCCAGAGAGAAGGGAGATTCTCCAGTTGATCTTCTAGGGGTTGTTCGGTATGTCCACAGCACTGACGGCAATTCATCTACCCACTTCCCTTTTGCTACTTCCACTCTTTTCTTAACACCACTGAGAATGACCTTGTTTATAGCTTTGGCTTGACCATTGCTCTGGGGGTAAGCTGGTGTCGAATAAAAATTTTTGATTCCATATCTAGAACAATACTCCTTAAATGGGGCACTGTCAAATTGCGTCTTATTGTCGGAAATAAGTGTTCTAGGGATGCCATACCTGGTAATGATGTTCTTCCAAATAAATCGAATGGTATCAGCATCTTTGATGTGGGCCAAAGGTTCTGCTTCCACCCATTTAGTGAAGTAGTCAGTGTCGACCACAAAAAACTTTCTATTTCCCGAAGTAATAGGCAGGGGTCCCACAATGTCGAGCTCCCATTGAGCGAACGGCCAAGGACTGGTCAGCGGGCTGAGTTCTTGGGCTGGCTGGTAAGGAATAGGAGCAAACTTTTGGCATTTCTTGCACCTCCGAACATAGGCTTGAGCATCATTCCCCATCTTCGGCCACCAATACCCTTGTGTAATTGCTCGGTGCGCCAGTGATCTGCCACCAATATGTGCTCCACAGACCCCTTCATATAGTTCATAGAGGAAGTCTTGCACTTTGTCAGGATGAACACAAAGAAGATAGGGACCTGTGAAGGACTTCTTGTATAACTTATGGTTAGGAGAGAGCCAAAACCTAGTGGCCTTTATTCTTAGCTTCTTCGCCTCTGTTTTTTCCTCAGGGAGAGTCTCATCCTTCAGGTAAACAATGATTGGATCCATCTAAGATGAGGCTAAGTCAGCACACATTACCTCCTTATCTTTTGTTATGCTCGGCCTCTTTAGAACTTCTGAGAAAACCTGATCAGTTAGCCTTATTCGAGAAGAGGCAGTCATCGTTGCAAGTGCGTCAGCATGAGCATTATGATCACTCCCAATGAGCTCCACGCTAGCTTTATTAAAGCCTTCAATTTTCTTCTTTGCCAATTGTAAATACTCTGCCATCTTCTCACTTCTAGCCATATACTCACCCTTCAGCTGATTGGCAACCAACTGAGAGTCAGTCCTTATTACAACATTGTTTGCCATTAATCGCCGAGCAATGTTGAGCCCGGCTAAGAGAACTTCATACTCTACTTCATTATTAGTAACCTCGAATTCGAGCTTTATTGCGTATTCTATAGTGACTCCTTCCGGTGTAGTTAGAACAATGCATATACCGCCGCCCTTCCTAGACGAAGATCCATCAATCTCAATTTACCAAGGTTGTTCGGCATCAACGTGTTCGGCTGGGGTAGACCTTATTTCCACTTGCCATACTTCTTTTGCTCGGCCAGGAGCTAGTGTGGTAAATTCTGCTACAAAATCAGCCAAAACTTGAGCCTTTATTACAGTTCTTGGAATAAATTTTATGTCAAATGTACTGAGAGAAACTGCCCATTTTGCCACCTGACCAGATACATCATCCCTTTTTCAAAACATAGCCAATTGGTTGATCGGTGACCACTTGAATGGTGTGTGCATAGAAGTAATGGGCTAACTTCCTGGATGCCATCACCAACGCCAAGGTCAATTTTTCTAGAGGAAGGTATCTAGTCTCTGGCCCTTGCATTGTTTTGCTGACATAGTAAATAGGATGTTGCTTTCCTTGTTCCTCCCTTAGCAGGACGGTACTGACTGCATGTTCTGAAACTGCTAGATATAGTTGTAAAATATCCTCCGGCTGCGGTGTTGACAATATCGGGACAGTTGTTAGGTATTCTTTAAGTTTCTCCAGTGCTGCGTCTGCCTCAGCATCCCATTACATCTTATTTGCACCCTTTAGCAATCTAAAGAATGGTCGTCATTTGTCAGATGATCTACTGATGAACCGGTTGAGTGCCGCCACCATCCCTGTGAGCTTCTGGACTTCCTTCTTAGTGTGCAGAGGAGAAACAGATTGGATGGCTTGTATTTGATCAGGATCGGCTTCAATTCCCCTTTTGCTCACCAAGTGGCCCAAAAATTTACCCGAGCCAACTTCGAAGGCACACTTGGCAGCATTTAGTTTTAACCCATACCGATCAAGGGTAGAAAAAACATGCTGGAGATGTTGAAGATGAGTGTTCGGCTCCTTACTCTTTACCACCATATCATCAATGTAGGCCTCCATCATCTGTCCGAGGTCTTCTTTGAATATTTTCGTGACTAACTGTTGATAGGTGGCTCCAGCGTTCTTCAATCCAAATGGCATAACCCTGTAACAGTATATACCTCGAGGGGTTATGAAAGAAGTCTTCTCCTCATCAGGGCCGAACATGAGGATCTGGTGATATCATCTATAAGCGTCTAGGAACAACATCCTGGAACATCCAGCGGTTGAGTCAACGAGTTGGTTGATCTTTGGTAGGGGAAATGGATCCTTCGAGCAGGCTTTATTCATGTCTGTGTAATCTAAGCAAACTCTCTATTTTCCATTCTTCTTTTTGACCACGACTGTATTGGCTAACCACTCCGGGTATGAAACTTCCCGGATGGCCTCAGCTTCTAACAATTGGCCGACTTCCTCTATGACAGCCTCCGCATGCTGGAGAGCTGACCTCCTTACCTTTTGTGCCATAGGTTTTACCCCCGGATTCACATTTAGCTTATGAGTCATAATTTCAGGAGAAATACCTGGCATTTCATGCAGAGTCCAGGCGAATGTTCCAATATTCTTCAAGAGCATCTCCGTTAACTCGAGTTTCTCCTCGGCGCTCAGATTTGTGCCGATCAAGAAGAATTTGTCATCCTCAGTAGGGCCAATCTGATACTTCTCCAGGCCTTCAATAGCTTTCTTCTGTGGATCACCGCCAACATCATCGATTTTCAGGGTGTCCTCGGGCAGTTCCGTCAATTGGACTTGCTCGGGAATGGTCTTGGATTTTAGGGCTGCAGTGAAGCACTTTTGAGAAATATTTTGATCCCCCAAAATAGAGATCACTTCCCCACCATAGGAAAACTTCAGCACCTGATGGTAGGTTGAGGGGACCGCCTTCAAAGCATGAATCCACGACCTTCCTACTATAGCGTTGTAGGAAGAAGGGGAATCCACAACAGTGAACTCAACCTCTTGCTCCACTGGACCCACACGGACAGGAATAACAACCCTACCCAGAGGCCAGACAGGGGCAGAATTGAATCCTATGAGGGGGCACTCTGCCAGTTTCAGATCCTCTTCAGTCAATCCAAGCTTCTTAAATAAGCTCAAGAACATGACTTCTGTTGAGCTTCCTGCGTCCACCAAAATTCTCCTCACTTTGGAGTCGAACATGCCCAAAGTGATTACCAAGGCGTCATTGTGCGGCAACTGAACACCAGAATACTCATCTTCACGAAAGGTGATTCCTTCCGTGGCGGCTTTTCTCGGACGTTTGTTCGGCTGACCTGCAACACCAAAGATTTCTTGACTTTGTAGATCAGGGGCATGGTTGATGACACTCTGGGGCCGTTGCTCCATATGGATCACATGGATGACTGCAGGTCTAGGAACATCTCTACGTGCCCTGGCTCTTGGTGAGGGTTGCACCTTCTCGGCAGCCTCCTCCCCGGCAATCTCTTCTCGTTGCCTCATTGGCTCTCTGTCCTGTGGGGCTGCTTCCCTAGTTCTGCCCTCGTCTACGAACTCTTTAAGATGGCCCTTGCGCACCAATTCCTCCAGATGGTGGTGTAACAATCGGCAGACTCCGGTGCGATGCCCCCTATCTTGATGATACGTGCAATAATCCTTAAAATTCTCCTTCCCAGGGAAGTCTGGTAACTTTTCGGGCCATCTGAAATATGGCTTATTTCTTATTTGAGGGAGGATATTGAAGATTGGTATCTTGAACACCGTATTGACCGCTTCGAAGACGGACTTCTCTTCATCTAGGAATCGGCGGCCTTCTGCTCGGCTTTTATCTCCTCTTTGGCCTTGGGATACCCTTTCTTTTTGTTCGGCCGGCTGTGTCTCGTCCTCCACCTCGACGTATTTTTCAATCCGGCACATAAGGTCTGACATGTTGGCCGCGGGCTTTTTGCTCAAGGAGAGCCACAGCCTATCCTACTTCTGCAACCCCAACTTGAATGAGGTTACGCCCAATTGCTCCGAACATTCTCTCACCTCGTTGTAGAGCTCCAGGTAGCGACGGGAATAATCTCTCAATGATTCTCCGGGTTTTCTTTTCATCGTGAGGAGAACGTCAGCGATTTTGGGCTGTTTTGTGTTAGCCAAAAATTGAGTGATGCATTCCTCTGCGAGTTGCTGCCAACTCCAGATACTGCTAGGGGTCAGTTTATAGAACCATTGGCATGCCGTATCCCCCAAACTGGAAGGGAATACTCTGCACATAAGATGATCGTTGCTGCTCCATAGTGTCATGGCTTGCAGGTAATGGCGATAATGGGCCAGGGGGTCAGTTCTTCCATCATAGAGTTTAAGCATTGGAGTTTGAAACTTCTCCGGAGGCTCTGCGTCAGTTATTTCGTCAATGAACGGAGAGGCAGAGATCCGCCCCAAGGCTTTCCTTGCCATCATGCGTGTGCTCTAGCCCTGAGCACCCCATTCTTCTTTATGCCCCCACTCCTCTACCTTTGCTTTCCCCGCCTTCTTTCGTCTCAAAGTTACCTCTTCTTGCTCTGAGCTCTCTACTTCTTCTGAGTGCGCCTCCGGAGTCTTTTTCGAGAAACTCTTTTTATGATGCACCTTGGTGAGCAGGTCAGCGTCAGATCTCGCGTCACGTTTTGCAACGGTTTTAGCATGGCGCGAGCCCTTCCTAGAAGGAGTGACATCACGTCGTGAGCAAGAACGCACCTCCTCTTGTTCATGGGTGTCCCCGTCATCTTCCTTAGTGGGGTCCTCATAAAGAGCATCATAACTTTCGTCAGATTCTGAATCAGATTGATCAGAATCGGCTGCATGGCTTGCGGTAGACTTTCCCTTTTCCTTACTTAATTTCAGCAGAATCTCCTCCAATTCTGCTTGCTTCTCACTGGCCTTAGCCATTAATTCCTCTCTCCGTTTCAGTGCCTCTGGGTCCTCCATTTTCCTTCTCCTGGCGTGCTCCAGACCTGGAGTCCAGATAACCAACGCACTCCCTTTAGTTTTGGCAGGGGTGGAACCGTCCCTTACTCGTGGAGATGATGGTGGAGTAGTGTTTCCTCCTGAAGTCATTATGGGGACAAGTGCTAAAAATTTGATAAAGAAATGAGAAAAAGGCTGATGAACAACAAGACTGGGCTAAACAACGAGCCCCACGGTGGGCGCCAAATGTTCGGCAACAAACTTTACCGCCGAAACTGTTGACCACGCCAACCGAAAATGCAATTGACGACCTGCCGAACAAATACAGAAAAAAAGGTTACAGCCGGAGTGGAGGACTTTGGCCGAAAAATCCTCCGATGCTTAAGTCAGCAAGTCACTCAAAGAACGAAGCTTTTCAGAAAAGAAATGAGTAAAAGCTTAAGTTGGCAATAGTCAGGCCTCCTCCATTGTTCAGTGGAATGTCCCATTTATAGTAATTTGAACAATAAATAAAGTATACCTGCGATTTGAAATCATCCATGCTTCCGTGTTCCTTTTTTCCTTCCTTACTTTAAATGCCTTTCTTGTCCATTTAATGCATCATACCTTTCATTTAATACACCATACTTTTCATTTAATGCTTCTGGTGGTTTAACATGGCAATACAACCAGAATTTCAAAGTCAAACTGTCTTCCTGTCACATCCGTCAATTACTCATAATGAAATGAACTGACTTAGTTACTTTCTCAGAGATAAATACCCAGTTCAGTCATAACTACGGTGCATTTATGGTTATGAGCCCTCTTTAAGGTTGTGGGTCCCAGGCTCAACATTCACTAGCCGCCAATCGATGGCCGAACAAACTAGCTATTGAGGTCCTTGGCTATAGCCACGTAGCAACATACTATTCATAGGTGCTGAGGTTCAGGGTATCCTTTGGAATATTAACCCTAAGACGTGTGTTCGTGTATAACACTCACGTGGAACTCTCGTGCCATCAATCAGCTGTTCGGTGGAACGCCACATGTCATGATGCAACATGCTCGGTGAATGACTACGTGGCTCACACAAATATGCTCGGCACTGGGCCACGTGGCATCTTGACTACACTTGTTCGGCATCCGTGCATCTAAGTATTATTTTGCCCAACACTTAATAATAAACAATTTACGTCCAGATTTAGCACGTGAATAACTTGATTAATCACAATAAAATTATTTTAGTTTAAAATACATTAATCCAAAGTAATAATTTGATTACATTAAAATGACATTATTTGAAATAAAAATATAAAATTCTTTTATTGCGGAAATTGTTTGAGACACATAGGGGCCGCCTAACTTACCAAAATCTATCAATCGTTTATCAAAATTTATTAATTTTTACTAACATTTTGTTATTTTTTCCAATCAAATTTCACTATATATCACTTTTACATCAATTTTTTGTACTTTGTTGCCATCCAAATGGGTTCTAGGGGCTACAGTGCAAAAATGAAAGATTGAGATGTGATTTTGATTTTCTTCAAATGATTTAGACCCCGTTTGGAAGTACAATTTTGTACACAAATCAACTAAAAGTTGCAAAGTTGGTGTTTAGTAAAACACTAATTTTTTCCACTTATAAAGTTGGTGTTTACTATGTTACAGTAATTTCTCAACTTAAAAGTTACCAAAAGTTATTAAAAATTACTAAAAGTTGAAAAAAAATTTACCAAATACTTAAAAGTTGTAAAAAACTACTAACTTTTTAAAAATATAAGTGACTAAATATGTTTAAGCTATTTTCTTTCTTTTTAAAAATGTAAAATAAAAAATAAACTTAAAATAAAAAATAAAAATAAAAAATCAAATGACACTCTAGAAGTTTTAAAAATTTTTAAAAATTTTTATCGACTACTAGCAAATCAAACGATACCAAATTTGAAAAATAAAAGGCATGAGTTGACATTGCATTGAGGCATCGAAAGAAAAGGAGCATCCAAGTGATAATAATTAAATCGACTTTTCTACAAAAGTGCTTTTTGCTTTTCTTAAATTGGGATACCTACAACTGTTTCCGCCCTCTTGTTTATCTCTTTTGCATGATTATCTTCCTTTTTGCGCCAAACAAACACCAAACAGCTTCCACCCCTACTTTTTTAGATGGTCCAATTGGGCAGCTGAGGTTATTCCAATTAAATTTGTCGTTTGTACACTATTATTACAATAAATAAATAAATAAATAATAAATAATAAATAAATTATCTTCTACCAAGATAGCGCATGATATTAACAATAAAATCTCAAATACATACTCTTAACTTTTCTATTTATCAAATTTCATATCATTTATTTATTTATTTATTTACTATGTTAAAAAAAATAAATTCTCTTTTCCTGTATATTTCTCTCATTTCATGTTTAGATTAAAAATTTATTAAAAAAAATGGATAGAATACAAAATTACTGCTCGTGATGATAACATAAAGTAACAGAGGTTGGGATTTAGAAAAAAAAATAATAATTAAATAAAAAATTAATTTATTAATAAATACTTTATTTTATTTTTTTATATCTGACTAATTCACTCAAATAAAATATATGCATTTAAAATTCTATTTTTCTTTTCCCTTTTTTCTTTCACTTTCTTTTGCATCATCGGCACAAAGACATTTCGAGTCACTGATGGTGATAATATCGCAAAATCAGCAATATTCTCCCTTAATTATTTCCAACTTTGCTGCTGAATATGGACCATTCAATTGACTCCTAACCATCTTACCATTCTGCAGTCCCATCCACACACCAAGTTGGATGCACAGGACCGTTTGGCTGAAAAAAAAAATAATTTTACATATATATATATATATATATATGGCAATGGCACGTGACACTATAGTAATTATATAACTGGGGGCTTTGCAAAAAATTATAAAAGTCAGAAAAATTTAGTCAACGTTAAGAAAATTAAAGAAAGTTATTAAAAGTTGTAGAAAATTAAAAAAATTAGTAAAAGTTGAAGAAAATTGAAAAAATTAGTAAAAGTTGAAGAAATTTGATAAATGTTAAAAGAAAATTAATAAAAATTAATTTTTGTATTTGATAGAAAAATTTCAAAAAATTAAAAAAATTTATAAAAGTCAGATATATACACATATATATATTTGGTGTGCAAAATGCCACCATAATTAATTTTTAGAGAAGGGCAATAATCAGTTCAGAATCATTATTATTTTTTTTATATAAAAAAAATAAAAAAAAGAAATATTCTAAATCGTTTTTCTCCAATTTGGTTAAACATGAGATGAAAGCAAACTCAAATCTTAAAAGATTTAAAGTAAATACAGATAAACGAAAAACAAAAGAGAAAAAGCAAAATGGTATTCTACCATTACTTTTTGAGATAATTATCTTTTTAGTCCTTATATTTAAGATAAAAATTACTTATATCCCTAAATTTTAAAGACTTACCTTTGCAACTTTTATATTTTGAATTAAAGTGAAAACGTTAAAAATCTACTAAATATAACAGTTTTGACTCTAAGTAAGTTTTAAAATTACATTTATATCTCTTATACTATATATTACCTATACTTACACCCCTTGATTTTACTTAGTTCTTCGTGAGTATTTTTGTCTTTTTACTTAAAAATTTAACACCATTTATAACTTCACTTTAACGCAAAGTACAAGAAATATAAAAATAAATTTTTAAAATTTAGGGGTATAAATTATTTTTAACTTAAGTATTGGAAGCAAAAAAGACAATTATCACTTACTTTTTCAAAAAAATTGAAAAAAAAAATAATGTAATAAAAATGCATTTGAGTTGGTTTATGCATCTAGAGTTATTGGTACAAAAATAATTATATAATTTTACTAATGCATTTTTTTGGTAAAAAGTTCTAGTTAAATATAAGAGTGGATAATAGATGGAGTGTGCTGACATCGGGCTTAAATTTTAAATTCTAAGTTTGACCCTATAATTCATAAATTTCAAGTCCACCCAATTAAGTCCACTTATTTATAAAGTAATTTTTTTATCATTTATTCCATAATTATTTTTTATAAATAATATAATAAAAATAAATAAACAAAATTGTAATTTCTAAGTCATAACCTAACAAATAGTAAAAGATATATTATTTTAGCACTGTATGTTGTATACTTAATTTTACTTGTATATTTTTTAATTTTTATGATATATCAATAATATATAACTAATAAAATTATATGCATCTGTCCCTAGTTATATAGCAAAAACCAAAAAAAGAGGAAAAAAATTGTTTATGTAATATATGTATGTAAGAGCAATACTATTCTACCAAAAGCATTTACCAAAAAAAAAAAAATGTAAATTGTTAGAATAATATATATATATATATATAATGACTGAGCACTTGCTTATATATGGTTTCTTACGTTCAAGGATAAGTTGGCTTCACCATAAAGATTAGAGCAAGTGGGCTTTCATTGTTTGAGCTAGTCAACCAGAGAGGGACCATGACAAGTCTGTACATGTGGACATCATTTTAGGCTCCAAGCAACAAGACTTAATTTGTTCCTCCTCCATCTGGACAGGTGGTATCTCTCTCTCTCTCTCTCTCTCTCTCTCTCTCTCTCTCTCTCTCTATATATATATATATATGCGTATCTTACCACTTAAGGTGCAACTGTGAGAGATCTTTTAAACATTCTTAGTTAAAGCAGTGCAAATCCACATGAGGGCTGTGTGCATTAATTTATGTTGGAAAAAAGGCTGATCAAATGAGTTGAGTTAATCCATTGCTTTTACATGAAGTTGATTGATACTTCGAATGGTCCACAAGAGAAACAATGCGGACGGCTTATTCTCTGCACGATGAGTCAGGATAAGTAGTTCTCATGATGTTGACTTCAGAAATTATTCTGATCATATATATATATAATTAGGTAAAGTGAAATAAAATTGAAATGACACGATATAAAGTGAAATAATTTATAAGTTAGTAATTTGTATAGTGAGATAAAAAGTGAATAATTTTTAAAAATTTTTAGAAATTTTTAAAATTTTTCAACAATTTTTAACAAACCAAACGCACTTATAATAGATTACTTGTGGGGTCATTTAATTAGTTGCCTAATAATTATGATCAGCTTATCTTAATTACCCTTAATTTAGATAATATTAAAAATCAGAAATTTCTGATTAATAAAAAAATAAAATTAAAATGATGTAAAAAAATTTGTAATTTAATTAACTTGTCACTTTAAAATAATAAATCACTACAAGTTGCAAATTTTAATTACAATATTATATCATTCTAGTTGGTTATAATGACATTTTTCTTACCTAGATTAAGCACTTGGACTTATTTTAGTTCTTTTTTTTTCCCCCTTTGGACAAATTAATCCTCTATATAATCAGAAAGCTAGCTGGTGCTTAGTCCTTGAGAAAAAGAAAAATATAAAAATTAAAAAAAAATTCCAATCTACCAACTATTATGACCATTATCTTGCTGGAGAAAATACTTGTCCAGCTGTCCATGTAATAATAATATCAAAGATATAATCATGCCATTGTAGCTGTTTAATTGACTTAATATATTTCTATGACGACCAACATCAAATTTGCAACCATCAACGTAAGGAAAAGGTTATACATACATATATACATACATTTATATATATACCTTATAATATATGACTTTTTTTTTTTGGGAATGTTCGTGACTTTATTAGAACTGATGATAAAGATTCGTTGAGAACTGTAATAAATCGACTGGGTTTCGAATCACAAAAAAAAAAACTGATGATAAGGTTATATTTACTTATAACTAGAAGAATTAACCTTCGGAGACCAGGGGATTTCTAAGTGGGTAGATCATCGTGATTATCACCCGTTAACACATGAAAGGAAGTTACAATTTCATGAGAGGGTAGTTGAAAAAATTTCCAGTAAAAATTTAACTGTTGACTAAGAAACACTAATTATTTATATGAGATTAATTTTTGGTGGAATCGAAAAATTTTATTAGGTGCTATAATTACCGCCGTTCCTCTGCTTTGATTTTTTTGTTAGTAATATAAAATTTGGACCTTTTTATAGTTCTATTTTAGGAGAATTGATTTGTAAAGATTGAATGAGAGAAGAAAGGATAAAATAAGTGAGAGAATATGAAAATAATGAAGAGTTAAGAGTGTATAAAAAAGAACCTGAAAATGGGATGGCTGATAATGGGAGAGAAAAATCTTGGAGGTGGAGGAAGAAAGAGAGAGAGATTTGCAGAGTATTGGAAAGAAGAAAAGTAATTTTTTTATGTTTTATTAATTTTTTTCACGTGAATTTCATTTTAAAAAATTAAAAGGTCATTTGGTTTGTTTTTCTATTTTCTGTTTTTATTTTTTATTTTTTATTTTGAACTCATTTTTCATTTTATATTTTTAAAAATAAGAAAAATAGTTCAAAATTTATTTGATTACTTGTGTTTTCAAATTTTATTTTCAAAAACATGAAATAAAAAATGATAAAAAGTCGTTTTGAGAGTTTTCAACAAAAAATAAGAAAAATCTCAAAATAAAGAAAACAAAATATTTTCTATTTTCTCGTTTTGAGATTTTTAACACATAAAACAAAAACAGAAAATAGAAAACAGAAAAGTAAACCAAATGCTACCTACATTAAATCATATGTGAAAAAAGGAGTCATTTTTAATAAAATATTTTATTAAAAATAATATATATATATGTGTATATATGTATATATATATGGAGACATTTGAACCGACAAAAAATAAAATAATATAAAATAATTTATAAATTTATAATTCATACAATAAAATAAAAAATAAATAATTTTTTAACATTTTTAGAATTTTTTAATACTTTACATCAAACCAAACAGAATATCAAAACTACTTCGGCCATAACTACCCCTAACATTACGATAGCTTCCTCTCTAATGTGCCTGCACACAAGCTCGAATCAAAATTAGGATTATCATTGTCTATTGGCTCAATTTCTGGGATCAGGTCGCTGCTAACGTCAGTCGTCCTGTTAGCAGTATAACATTAGAGTTGTTGAGTTTTTCAATTAAAACCCAACGGTTCGTAATAAAATTAAATTTAAAAATTTTTACTAAAAAATTTTAAATTCAAGCATCATTTGGTAGACAAATTTTTAGTATAAAATAATTAATTTTTATTTTTTAGATGTTTGGCAAACAATCAATTTTTATTACTTTTCTGCTCAATTATAATAATTTGTTTAACTTAAAAGTTACTAAAATTCTTATCAAATACACAAAAAGTTACTAAAAGTAGTTAAAAATTTTATTAAACACTCAAATTTTACTAAAAATTATTAAAAATTACTACTTATATAACTAAATATATCAAAAATTTTAACTATTAATTTTTGATAAAAAATATTAAAATTACTAAAAATTATATTATCAAACACTTTTAAGTTTTATTGTAAATCGTTAAATTTTAATTGAATGATCTACGACCTTAGTCCAACATGTCTAACGTCATAAGTGATGTTGGCCTTGCCCCATTCCAATTCCTGATGTGAGCTAGGTAGAGCATGCCTCGGTTATTGCCTACCTACTGGCTATGTGTTGGCACCCTGCGGGCTTCCAAACACCCCCAACCCCCCCCCCCCCCCCCCTTCCCAAAGAAGAAAAAACAAAAAAAGAAAAAAATTTGTCAGCCTTTACGTATGCAATGGCTGCACATCGCAGTAATGCCAGGAAAAGGAATTGTAAAATTTTATTTTATTTTTATTTTTTTAAAAATTATATTAAAATCAGTGACCTTAAAATTATTACAATAAAATGAAACTTTGATATATAATTTGTTTTTTGTTTATTTAAAACGATATGTCCACAATATAATCACCTGGTGCATGGCTCTATAACGTTATCGGAAAACAAAAAAAAAAAAAAACTTAATTTCTAGATCACATCATTAATTAAGAAGTAATGTTATACTTACACTCTTTTATTTACATTCTTCTTACACTCTACTAATTATGACGGGTCATAATTAGTATAATCTACTCAAAATCATCACAGTCGCACGTAAAAGATGACATCCAACGGCAGTGATGATTTTAAATAGAATACACTGGTCGTGATCTATCATGACCAGTGAGATGAAGAAGAGTGTAAATAAAATAGTGTAAGTGTAGCCTTACTAATTAATTAGGTTATATTAATTATTTTAGACTTTAATTAAAAAAATGTTACATTTAAACTCCCTAAATTATTAATGTAAAACAACGTGTTCATTTTTCATACTAAGACTTGTAATTTTATTAAAATTTATTCAACTAGTACGTATAATAGACCAAAGAGCAAGATATCATGAATTAAAATGTCCATACATCTTATAATATAAAATTCAATCGACGAATATATCATAAGAGTTTTACTAGAATTATAAAATTAAAAAAGTCCCTTAAATTTTTATATGAGCATTATTTTATCATGATAAATTTTAAATAATATTACATTATAATCCATCTAGATTTCTTTAATATATTTTTGCCTCGCGACAAATTTTCTCGTCCACTAGTATTGACGATAAAGGTTGCAAATGGCGATGTGATGGGATTCTATTGATTAGTAAGAGAGAGAGAGAGAGAGATTTTTAATGGGGTGGTGAGTGGGGGGGACCGATTGCTAGTTTGCTATTTATGCATCAAAGAGAGCACTTGATTCATTCATTGATTCATTCACTATGGAAAGGATTGCAACTTTATTTGATTCTTTTTTTGCGAACATATTCAACCATCCACTTACCTCTGCATTTGAAGAAAGCCACTTAGATGGATCCATCATCCCCCCCTCCTCTCTCTCTCTCTCTCTCTTCCCCTTTTCATCCACCACTCGTTAAGACCATTTTTGGTTTCCCTATCAATTATTAGCTCTTCATTGTTCAAAAATGTCATTGCATGTCGAACTTGTGTATGTTTTAAATTTAAGAAATTGCATCTTTACCTTTCAAGGCTAAGCAGTTTTGGCGCGATTTGTATAGTCTTTCTTTCTTGACTCCTAAAAGCTTGCATAAAGGAGTCCCCTGCCCTTCCTCCTTAAGGACTTATGCGGTTCAGCATTGAATGGAGAGGAGATAATTATGAAGTGTTCATAATATAACATATATCTATAAATAAAATGAATTTGGAAATTTATCAATTATGAATTGGAATAAAGCATACTTGTTAACTTCAATGATTATTAATTCAAGTTTTCTCAAAATTACTAAAAGTTTATCCGATCGTTAATTTCAAGACTTTTAAAAATTAGTTGAGGTGCTCATATGTTGATCTGGATACTCTGATTTATTAAAAAAAATTAAATGAAGTACCTGATAGGTTTAGAAGAGACCTGCTACTGTATGTAAAAAGTTAAAAACAAGAAATATTCTGCAGATTTGAGGAAACAGAGAACTGATCTTTTTTTTTATTCACTATCGATGAAAAATTGTAATGCCTATTTATAGGCTTACAAATAACTAAAAAGCAGAAAAACAAGCAACTGTCCGTTATTTATTTTGACTAGATACATAACAGAAACATCTCCTAAATAGCATAAACAACTCATATTTATCAGCTAACAAATCAACTAATTTTGAGAAAAATCCTCCAACAGATTTTGAATCAAATCTCCAACGGTACCACTATTTTACATTTTGTATATTTTTTTTTACTTATCTTCCAAATAGACGAGCAGCGTGATCAAATAGTCTTAAATTTATATAATTAATATTTATATCCTAATCCACATCAATTATTTATAAATGTAATTATCAACTGACAGTATTATCATACCTATGGGTCATGGTTTATATTAGACAAGACAACCCATTGGGGCACTGATATGTTCACCGCTGCCGTGGGGGAGTTGGCCGTGCTTGAGAGTGGGTCTTAGCATGAGCATCATGTTTCCACAAGAATAGATCTTGGGTTAGGTTGTTTCAATAAATGAATGCTTGACATACGGTTCATCATTATATGTGCAACTACCTCCATATTTCATCGTCGGTATTTTCAGTTGTTATTTTTGCTCGTACGCGGGTTCTCAGTGGGCTTATAAATGACCTGGAAACTGCTTGAGAATAAAGGTGAAAAATTATATCCCCAAACCTCTTCTTTTCTCATCTTCAATTTTCCTCAAAGCTACTGTATTTACTGTCCTCGTCTAAATTACGTACAAGGCTCCAATGCCACTTTGGACTTATCCTGTCCAACAACTAACAAAATTTATATGTATGTAAAAAAGGAAAAAAAAATGGTGGATTTTAAATCTATACAAATAAATATAAATTACATATACAACCCACAAAAAAAAAAAATAATAATTGGAGTTGTTATAAATATAATATTAATAAGAAGACAGTGCTACATATGAAAGTAGCTTTACATGGCATATAAAGCTCCCCGAATATTTGGAAAAATCACATGTAAATCCTATAATATATATATATATATATATATACACTGAAAGGGTCATTAAGTTGTAAAAAAATAAGTCTTCAAAACATTAGTTTCAAATATATTTCCAACAAAATTTAATATTTCTCTAGCTTCAGTATCGAATAATTGATGATTTATGTACAATTATACTAGTGGGCCACAATGTTCCACACTATTATTATTCTTTCAAAAAAAAATTTTTTTTAGTCATCATGTAAAATAAACGTACAAGTGATTTATCTTATAAGTAGTAACATAGAATATAAATACTTTTGTCTAAACTAATATCTGAAAATAAATAGTATTTTTTCGAGCTATATATATATATATATGTATATTAATGATATTATCAAAATATTTTTGATTAATCTGAAATAATATACAATTATTAATATATGTATATCTATACTACAATACATAATTTTAATTCAAGTGAATAATTAAAAAAATAGAAGTATATGTTAAAAATTTGAGAAACATTTTAAAAAAAAAAAAAAAGATAAGCTCAATTTTTATATATATTTTAGAGTCAAATTAGATTTTTAGAATTAAATTAGATTAAAATTTAATAAAGCATAAACTTTTAATATTTATATAAAAACGTAATTTTAATTAACTTTATTTACTTATTAAAACTGACATTAATAACAAAATATGAATATAAAAAAATAATTCAATAACCATTATTTAAAATTATATAATTTTATTAAAATAATTATAATATATTTATAAATTTATTTTTGATAATAAAAAATTATCATATAATTCCGTGCGACGGACGAGTAAACACTAGCATACAAACGATAGGGATGTAATATTCTAAAATAAAAATAAAAAGTATTCCAGCGATGTCATTTATGAATAGATGACACGACATGCAGATACCCCACCCTGCATATGCATTCATGTTTCCAGACAGAGAAGTCAAAACATTTTGATTAAAAAATAGACGTTTAAACATCAGAAAAAAGTTTTTGGTGGGCCCCCAGAAGCTTTACAGAAAATAATGCGTTTGCATGCGTGTTGGGTAGATAAAGGTTAGCCGAACCCAAGTTTAGAAGAATTTTTTTGTCCGCCGTGTCGGGCCCAAAAAAAAAAAAAAAAATTGAGTGTACATATTCTCAACCCCATACATAGTGGGAGTTTGGAAGTTAAAAAAAACTTAAGTTTTGGTAATTTTTTAATTTTTTTTTTTACATTTTTTTGTGTGTTTGGTTGAATCAAGTGGAATTTTTAGTAACTTTTGGGTGTTTGGTAAATTTTTTACTGTAGCAAAACAAAAAAGTTGTAACTTTTGGGTGTTTGGTATATTTTTTTACTGTAACAAATCAAAAAAGTTGTAATTATGGAGTGGTACTTTTTACTGTAGTAAATCAAAAAAGTGGCAAAATTTGTAGTTTTATCAAACACACAAAAATCAACTTTTGGTATTTTTTGTTAATTTTTGAGTTGCCAAACACCCCCATAAGTTCATTTATTTTTTTAAAAAATCATTTAAAATATATTTTTTTACAACAAATAATTTAATAAAAATAAATAATTGAGTACTAAAATAATATTTTCTACATATTTTGATATTAAAACTTAATGTTTTTATTAAAAAAAATCAATAAAATAACATATAAATACGTAATATATACAAGTTATGTTTTCAAAAATTTGAGCTCCACCCATCTAGCGGGCTCAACCGAAAGCTCCACTCAAATAATTTAACAGGCTCAAAATTTTCCTAAGCTGAAAAAAAAAAAAAAAAAAAAAAAAAGGTCCGCTTGACTGGTCCTAAAACGTTCACCCTCTTGTACACGTATGTATCATTGCTATTCTGTTTTTAAATTTTTTTACAAAAATAATAATAATAATAATAATAATAATAATAATAATAAAGAACTCGATAAAAAGACTACAAAAAATGTTGAACCACTATGCATTAAACTTGACCCGGAAGATGTTGGAATCAAAGGTTTTTTTTTTTTCTTTTTTTTTCTCCCTAATACCAGGGTGGATGCAACTTTGGACTACTTGGATTGTAACCCAGGTAATTTGGCTCCAAAAAAAAAAAATTAGTTCAAATTTATTTTCTTTAAATTTAATCCACTTTAAATTTTTGTAATCTAAACTACTTTATTTTTAAATTATTTGTTCAGCTTAACTTTTTGTAACCTAGTATACTTTATTTTTAAAACCATTGTTTACCCACGGTAACTCCAAATCTTGAATCCGCCACCATCTAATTCAATCCACCACTGCAACACACCGAGCTCTTATTTTTCTTTTCCTCCTCCTGCTTTAACATATTGATTCAAAAGTCATAAAAGTACTAGAAACTTTAACGAGTGAAGACTGCAGCCCCACTTTTTTTTATGAGTACACAAATTCAAGTTATAGATACATGCCAAAGTAACATAACATACAGCAGCAAATATGATATAATATCAGCTCCACAAGCCAGAAATTAGAGAGGGAGAAAAGATAACTGTATGTTAATTATACAGCCATATCATGAACACAAAGATGTGGAATTCGGACCAGGACAGAACATGAAAGTTTGACAAAAGGGTGAAATTATTTTCAAACGAATTCAAACCGCATAAGAAGCCTCACTGAGTTGTACTTCTCTCCTTTGTTGTCACAGAGAGGAACTGCTCGGATCCCTTCCCTCAATTCAGAAACAGGCAAACAGGTCTGGCCAGCAAAATCATCCTTCTCAGACATGTCATACTCGTGCACTTCAATTCTAAGCAAAGCCAATTCAGGGACCGTCAATGGGAATGAGAACTCTTCGTCCCAAACCGGTGCCCAATTGTCCTCCTTTTTCATTGTTTTCTCCACTCTTTCATCTGCACGCACTCCAGCAATGCCAACCTGCTTTATGGGTTTGAATCATAAATATATATATATATGCAACAAAATACCCAGTGTATCTATATCATCCCAATACAACATCTGCGTGATTTTCTTAAAAATAATGTAGAATTTCATTACAGTA
Source organism: Vitellaria paradoxa (assembly GCA_019916065.1). Taxonomy (NCBI): domain Eukaryota; kingdom Viridiplantae; phylum Streptophyta; class Magnoliopsida; order Ericales; family Sapotaceae; genus Vitellaria; species Vitellaria paradoxa. The sequence continues at coordinate 7,724,220 of CM034243.1, read as the reverse complement.
CTTTTTCAATATAAGTTGCTCATCTATCAAGCAATAGTTAAACATGTGATGGGTTTATCAGGACCAGCATCAAAACCATGCACTTGCTAGTTGATCATTAATTAAAGCTATAAATTGAATGCAAATGGAAGTAGACACCCGTAATTAAATCTGTCCTCTCAAACTAACCCAAAAATGAACGAAAAATTGAAGCACTCAGAATAAGTAAATTGAGAGGAATCCCAGATATTATATAACAAGTACAAACAAGAATAATTGGATGGATTTCGCTTGTACATTTTTGGAGTTCTTTTGATAGTAATACCCGAAAACTTCCATCAAGAAATATGCAAATTAGAAGCTGTATGATCAGTTGTTTAAGTTGATAATTAATTGATAGATGAACTAAAACTTGTTTTACCCAATGTTAGTGTAGATGATGTAAACTGATGAATTAATTGGTAAAAAAAAAAATAATAATAATAATAATAAAGGGGAAATGCAGTAGACATGGCATTCCAGGTTATCTTACCTTTGTATAGAAGTCAGGCGGTGAATACAGATCAAAATGAGTTTGTTTAAAATCCAAATGCCATCCGTCACCCATGTACACTTTCACCTGAACGTAGCATGAAGTGCCTTAGGAATTATACAGAGGAAAGCAAATGGAAACGTGTATTTGAGTTAGCGGTGCAATCACCTTTAAGGTTTTCTTCACTGGCAACTTTGGTTTAGGATTAAACACCTCATTATGTTTTGGGCTGGTCATCAAGAAGTTGGGCTTCTTCACATAACCACACCCCCCATTTGCTCTAAACATCCCTTGCATCAACCATAGCCATTTACCATATCCCTGACAGTGGGTTGAGTTCACATTTCAACTTAAAAATTACTCAAATATCTTTTTTTTCCCTAAACTAAACATTAATATATATATATATATATATCTTGCAATATGCAGATTCATTTCTAAAACAAAGGAACACATTTGTTACAGTTCAGATTAGTTATTTTTTCAGCTGGTAATCTCTGTTTCTAATTTTTAATTTGGCTAAGCATCAAGTGTAAATGTATTTTCTTCCTGTTTATTCTTTATATTACAACAGTAATTTGCGGTCCCCTCCGTCATTTATTTGATATTGTTAGTCATGAACCAGTTTTAAGACTTTTTACATTGTGATTGAAATGCCCCCAGTGAAGAAAAAATATAGAGAAAGAAAAAGTAGCCACTGCCTTCAAAAGAAGTTTATTATCAGGGTGCGTTTGGTGCGCTGAAATTCTCTAAAAATCTTTGAAAACATTTAAAAAATTTTTACTTTTTATCTCACTGCATGAATTATGAACCCACAACTTTTACCTCACTTTGTCTCACTTTTTGTCACTCCAAATGCCCCCTTAGTCTTAAACATCAACCTGAGCACTAGGCTTTATGAGCAAACATGAAAAACATTCTCTAATCAATCCACTCAATTGATTGGACCCCTCAAAATCAGGGGAGTCTAACACTACTTCCAACAGGTAGCCAAACTTTTTTAAGTGTCATAAACTGTTCCGAAAAACTCAACACTGAGTGCATATGCTGCGAAGGACAGGCAACCTTCCAATTGCTTGCAAATTCTTGCCGCAGAAAATGCACAGAAACTGAAATAATTAAAACTAAAATAGCAGATAAATGAGAAACAGGGTGCATATAAAATGTATAATATTCATGTTGAAAATAGTACCAAGGAAATAGAAGATAGAATTAGACCTGCATATTAAATGCAACCATTTGAGCTCCATGCATCCACCCAATTAGAGGATCGTAATTTGAGGAGTTAAATCGAGTACCTTTAGGATACACCCTCAGAATATTCTTTTGGGTGAACCTAGATTTATAAGGAGCATCAATCAAAGCTGGTTACCAGAAAATCTTGGACAACAAAATGCAGGAGCACATAATGTTTAACGGTATATAACAAAAAATAATACTAGGTTTTCTATTACTACCTACCTTACAACATCCATTCCATATGCTTCAACGGCCGCTTTAAGTGCTTGCTCACTCAAGCTAAGGCGTCTAACTTTATCAATTTCAGTTTTCAGAGCTTCCCTTATGCCACCTTGGGGTTTTCTAGCATGAATAGCAATCAGTCGCTTGTATGCCGGTGGTTCTAATGGATGTAAATTTTTATCTGAGTCATCATTATCTTCATCATCAGGATTGTGGTCACTCTTATCGTTATCAATCTAGAGTGAGTACAACAAACATAAAAAATCAAATATCTCGATATGCAGGTTATGGAAAAGCTAAGATAACAACGCACAACAAATTTCATTGTTAGCTCACCTTATCATCATTTTCTTGATTTGATGGCTCTTTGCCCCATTCATCTTCATCAGAATCTTTTTTCTTCTCCAAGCTATTTGCCTTGAATTCATTTTCAAGGTACTCTTTTGGAGGTTTGGTTGAAATGATAATGCGAAACTTCAGTTCTTCTGGCGAGGGGAATTCTTGCAGATCAGATTCAGGGTAAAACAACATCTTTCCAAATGTTTGAGTGAGCATCTAGAAGGGAAAAAAAAAATGCAATCACCAAAAATGTGATTCAAAATGCCAAAAAACAGATAATAGTTGAACTCTCGGAGAGAAGCAAAAAATTACCTCAGCTACTTTAGCCTGAAGATCTGGCGTGAGATGGTCTTCTAGGGTTATTACAACAGGGTATGGGGAAGTAGAAAAGGCATACTCTCTGATGGATTTCAAACATTTCACGAGTTCCACAGGAGTAGTTAGGGTCCTATATTAATGTACAAGTTCAATCACAAACCAAACCCGACAAAAACAAAAATGGAGAAGATCGAATGGATAATACTCAAGATTTCCAAGTAAATTCAGTAATTCATATCAAGGCTGCTAATGCCTACTTGTCTTTTCAATGCTGGCTTATACAATTAGAGAAAATCCATTGGGTTCTGTGACCAACCATTTTGCCATATCTCTCTCTCTCTCTCTCTCTCTCTCTCTCTCTGTGGATAACTGCCATTTATGTCTCTTTTTAATAATACATACACAGACAGCATCGGTACACATTTATACATTAAAAATTTTTTGGCCGGTGTCAAACTTGTCATACTTTTTGTTGGTTCAACCCTTTTTGGTCTTACCGCCAAACACACATGCAGTTATTATACCAATGGCTGCAAACTGATCTAATTTTAGTAGAACTCATTAGCTGAATTATCAACAATTGCAACAAATTTAAATACCAGATCATGAATGCGCATATACAATGTAGATTTTGAACATTCGCACACATGATAAAAGAGGAGCATCAATAAATATGATGTCTTTGTGATGGGAATTTAGAGACCTCAATGCGGCTAGAGGAATGAGTGATAGCAATAGCATTATTTGGCTATGTGCATATGCAGAAGTAAAATTTTAGTGACGGAAAATTCTTAGTATATGTGGTTCTGTTAAGTCCACACTATTGAAAATGAAGCTTATTGACATACAATAAAAGAATCCCTTTTAAAGTTCTTTCAAATAGGGGTGAACAACCAAACTATTGATTAAAAAAAAAAACAAACAAACAAACAAAACTAAACCAAAAGGCCGGTTTGGTTCAGTTTGATGGTTTTATTGGTTCAGTTATGGTTTGAAAAATTAGAAAACCAAGTGGTTCAATTCAATTTGCGGTTTGAGGAATCAATTAACGAACCAAACCGATGCTATTGAGTATAACATAACATATATATTATTTATAGCATGTTAAATATGTTTAAACAAAGACAAAAAAAAATGTGGTCTTAATTAGGAAGCTACTTGTTTATATATATATATTTACAAAAGGTAGAGTCACGAATGCATGAACTGTATATTGAAGTTCTCCAACAGTAAGATATATAGGTGCATTGTTTGGTGAGTTGTGATTCTTGTGAATGCTTAGGGTACTATAAGTATGAGAAAATATGTTTTACTTCAAGAGAGGAAACTTTTTTAAATAATGCAAGTTGTCTTGCCTTTTCTGATTGTAATAGGTAGCAATGTCCCAAATCCTCAAAATATGGAATTTTTATTGATAAATTATTTTCATTAAACTGTCAAATCAAATCGAACTATATCAAAATAAATAGTTTAGTGTCATAGTTGAATGGCTTGGTTACAGTTTCAAAATCCTTCAAACCAATGTTTGATAGCAAACAAAACCAAATCGAATCACATGCACCCCCATTTTCTAGTGGCCTATTTCTCTGTTTTATCTGGGAATTCACATTGCATTTTCCATAGGGACTACAATACGAATTTGACGTATTCTAAAGTGACTAGGGTGGCACATTATGTGTATCATAGAAACCATTTTCCAGAAGAACAATGAATCTATGGCAAACAGAAATTAATAGAACCCCATTTAGTCAAAACTCAGAAGTAGAACCTAAAACGAGATCAATGAGTAAAGAAATAAACTCTAAAAAATCAAGTCAAAACAATTGTAAATTCTAATTTATTAAATCTATATAAACTTAATGAATGAGTCAAAACACCTTGCATAAAACTAACTGTTAAAGCTCTGACATAGGAGCTTCCATAGAAGAACACCTCTACTTTTTAAGTCGTGTTATACATCTCCCAAGAATTACCCACCAAGTTAGACGGAGGGGAAAATAAACAATAATAGAAGTATGGAAATTCGAAGGAATTACTTTGGTATTGAGACATGTTGAGAAGAACATAATGCAACAATTCAAAGGCTTAGAGGTCAGCATGTTTACTACATTACCTTCCATGAAGGACATGCACATCATCTTTTGTCGAATTGGGCCATATATCAAGTTCTATCACTCTCACACCTCTCTTCAGTGCATTAATGATTGGAACGTCACTGCAATCGCTGCTGAGCTGGTTTCCAGTCAAGTAAGAATTATGCCCAGTGTAGATGAAATAATGGGACAATGGAGCATTCATGTCATGGTGAACCTGAAATGATTGACAAATTATAAGTTAACAAGTGCAAAATACAATAAATTATATTTATCAAATTAAGGAACAAAACTTTAAAAGGGGGAGGGACAAAAATAAGATAAATTTGTAACAAAAGGCAAACATTATCTAAAAGTGCAAAGTTTTAGGCGATCAAACTATCTTATGTGATAAAATCTTGCGTTCATTTTGCATTGTCATGAATGCAATTGGCTTCATTAATGAGGTTATATTTAAATTTCCAAATAATTTCATTTAAATTGTTGAAAAATCCATGGGCCAAACTTGTGCGAAGAGAGGAATGATGTGAGGTAAGGCTCATTGAGATAAGAAAAGCCCAGCAACTGAGAAGAACCCAACTCTAATACCAAATTGGATAACCCATGGGCCTATCTCATCTTTGAAAACAGCTTTACAAGAGCATTCACATTAGTATCCCTCAACAGATTCTTTACTTCATAGACTCAAATACCATTTTTTTCCTCAGTTTACGGACTCTACTCAACAAGAAGTCAACAATTCCATCCAAGTCAACAATTGCATCAAAGTCTCTATAATTAATCTATGCAGCATTAAAATATTAGTTTTCTCTTATTTGTTTATCTTACTTGATTTCAAATGAAAATGAAATTATTTAAGAATCACATTGTTACTGATTACATAAATTTTTTTTTAAATAAAGAAATTAAGACTAATTATAAATAAAAATTATTGTATAAATAAAAAAATTAATATTACCTTCTAATAAATTAATGAAATATATTAATTAATAATAAACCAACATTAAAAATTAAAGATTTCAAACTGCTATATTTCAGAAGTCAAGAATCCCAACGGCTATATTCTTAACTTAAAAATAGAAGTAATGTCATTGTGTTGCCTACAACAATAGCCTCTTTGATTTTCGCTCCCTTAATTTCAACCCTCTTGCATTTGCTATCATCCTTTCCACCATCAATGAGTTTTTTTTTTTTTTCAAATGGTTTCAAGAATCTGTTTTGACTCTTCCTCCGAGGAAGAGATAGAAGAGATGCTTGTGTTCAAAGCGGAGTGGCAACGATTGAGGTCACCGAATACAAGGAAATTCTCATTAAACAATGATCACGCAATCCATCAGAAAGCAAACAACAATCAAGGGTAAAAGACTTTATTCCCTAGTCTAATCAAGAACAATAAAGCCAAGAATGAAAATCAAAATAAATTTCACAGAAGAAAGAGAAGCGAAAACCTACTTTGAGAGGGATTTTTATAAAAGATTCAATCAATTTCTCTAGTTGTGTGAACAGATGAAAAACTTGCTGCCGGAGAAGGACGAAGTTGAGGTGAGGCATCGAGGCGGCATTGTTGATTTGTATTCAAAATTTTAGCTCCGACCCACGTTTCCGACCCGTCCAAAGTTGCATGGCTTGATTAGGATTTTTTACGGGAGAGCCTAGTTTAATGAAGCAGAGGCTTGGCTTGTTTAGTGTTTTTTTTTCTTTGTAACTCATATATTTATAAGAGTGGTTAGCAGCTAGACCGTGATGGTCTTTTTTCTCCATAACCCGAAATCAATAGAAACAATTCTTCAATTCTTCCCTTTTATGATGTAAGCAATCTTACCGGACGACGTAAATTTATGTATTCTCTTCATTATTTATTTTATTTTATTTTATTTTTTATTCATTTCTTTATTACTTATTTGGTGACTACAGACTCAGTCTCTAGAAGTAGAGATTCAATTAGAATAATCTAAATTATAGAGGGTCAATTCAAATTTTGATGCAGGTGTGATTTTTGTCAAAAAAAATAATTTTTTTAATCTATATTTTGGCTAATTTACATATATTGATGTAAATGCACTAAAGATGAGGGTTGAACAAAGTCAACCTTACATAGAGATTACAACTTTCATATGCATAAGTTACTTGATAGTTTATTATATTTGTTGACATAGGGTTTATGGTGTTGTCTGCATTTGACTATGTCAATTTTGTCACGGGCGTATGTCACGTTTGAATTTATACAAAAAAATAAATAAATTTTTATAAATACAAATTACAAGATTATAAAATTTAAACTTCTTATTTACTGTACAAAACACGGAACATTAACTTTTATAATTTTATATATTTTTATACAACTCCAAACACACCTATAAAATGAAAAGAATTCCCCAAAATCTAAAATACATTAAAATCTAATATGGACAAATATATATAGATACTAGCACAATTCTCAATGGTTAAATTGGATATATTCTTTTATGTTGCATGTAATCACTATAGTCTCAATTTCCCCAATTCCTCCCACCACTTGGGGAGGGAGAGAATCTCTACGGACATGTCATAGTTCTATTTCCACTATTGCACCCTAAAGAAAGCTATTGAAATGGAGAAAGAGAAATGATAGTCACTAGACAACTCGATCCAACCAGAAGCACGAGCAGTAAGTTTTCAAAATTCCACTTTTTTAAACAAACACACAGAATCACATGTATACATACCTGAGATCCGATTGGTTGGTTGAGATCGAGAGAGAAGAGGTAGTGGTGGAAATCGTCGAGAGTGAGTGTGTGCCTCGTGAACTTAACAATATGGTGTCGTCTCTGGAGGACCTGCTCCACTATGCGCTCGGCGTCAGAGATCGTGGCTCCGGACTCGCGCTGGACCTCCATCAAGAGCCGCCGGAGCTGCTCCGCTGTCATGTGGGCCCCGCCCTCCGAGTACTTCTTGAACGCTTCCTTGACGTCCAGCGGAGGCTCCGCCTCCGTGAACTTGAATATCCTCGTGAAGCACAAACACATCCTGTAAGCACTCCCCATTCCCCCCCCCTCTCACTAAAATCCACACACAATCTCTCTCTCTATATATGTATATCTATTATATATATATGGTCGACAGAAAATGGTTTAGAATAATGAATTCGGACTGCGACTGGGACTGGGACCGCGCGAGAGCTAATCCGAAGAGAGATTATCTCTTGTGTTTTGTTGTATAGTGTGGGAGTATCAGGGAACGCAGTACCGGCCCGCCTTTCTATAATGGCCGGGATGACGAAGGGTAATTAGTATCAGCGTGACGAAAGAGAAAAGTGGTTACTGTGATGCTCATCCGCGTCATTATTGATGCGGATGATAGCTGCCACTGTAGCCTATGCGGATTGGCAGTTCCAGGTTGTTGTATGTCAAATTGTCAATCAATAAATAATAATCGTGAAAGTGAGGAAAAGTGGTTTAGAGTTGATTTGATTGAGGAGTTGTTTGATTGGTTATAATTAATTAAAATTTATTAATTATTATTAATTTTTTGTATTATTTTATTAAATTTTATTATATATTATTTTTATATCAAATTTTTACGTTTTTACTTTACTTTTTTACGAGACTTTTGCTAAACAAACCCCTATGAGTTTGGAAAGAAAAAAAAAATTTTTTTTAGCTCACTTATTAATTAGTTATTAATCGTCTGTTTTAAGTTTTAAAAATTATTAAAAAATATTAAAAATTATTTATTTTTTATCTCACTATAGAATTACAAAATCACAATTTTTATCAAGTTTTACTAATTTTTTTTTTCAATTCAAATACACTCTAAAAAGTTAATATTTTCTTTTTTTAATATTAGGAAAGGAAAAAAAATTAATTTTTTAATAATTAACTTTTTATTTTTTTTTTGTTAATTTAACATCTTTCGTTTTTTAAGATTTAAAAGTAGTTTAAAATGTAAGAGGATAAATTTAATCATTTTAGAAAAAGTCAAAATTCAGTAGCTAAGCTACCAACTTTTTAGTTATGAAAGAGTTGATTTTTAATTTTTTTATAATTTTTTTATCTTATACAATTTGTTTTATAAAATTTAAATTTTTTAAAAAATGTAATTTTCAGCGTGATAAATATTTTAGTTAAAAAAATCAAAAAATTTTATGTTCGTTTTGGTAAAAGTTATTTATTTGAGTAAAAACTATCTGTTTAGATAAAAAAGTAATGAAAAAAATTAATTTTTTTATTTTTTCTATCTTTTATTAAAACATACATGAATTTTTTGGCTTTTATAATATGATTAATAAGTTTAAAAATTGTCGCGTCTAAAGAAAATTAAATTTTAATAAAAAAATTATAAATAAAAGAACAAAATATTTCTTCGTAACCAAGCGAAGTCTTGGCAACCCGAATTAATAAATGTAGGCATGTGATACATGTGATGACGCAAATACTGCGTCCTAAAAAAACAAATTAGTGGTTGTTGCAAATACTGACTGATAACAAAAACGCTGGATGGCAAAAAAATTACAATAGGAGTAAATAATAATAATAATAAATAATATGTGATAAAATTTAATTATAAAAAATAAAAAATGATAAAATTGATAAATTTTAATGAATTTTGATAAACCAAAAATTCCAGCGGTTAAATTATGTTGTTAAATCGGTTGAATTGTGTTTAATAGTGCTATCATTCTTCAAAAAAAAAAATCAAAAACCAAAATAAGAATGTGGTATTATTATGGAAAAAAAAATCAGATTTTTTTGCAACTGTCTAATTTCATCCTCAATGTTGAGCCCTACAATATGGCTTCGTTTGTGAATTTGGAAGAAAAAAAAATTACTTAAAGAGAGAAAATAAAAGAAGAGAAATAATAATTTTTTTATTTACTTATGTATTTAGGCAAAGAAGAATAATAAATTTTTTTTCTCTTTTGTAAGTTGAGAAGAAATGGAAGAAAATAAAAGTGAGTATTGTTATTTTACTATTAAATTCTTTGTGAAGTTGGAAGTTTATTAATTTATTTGGTCCTGAAATATAATTGTAATTTTTTTTTCTTATTCTTTAGTTTATAAGCAAATTTATCATTTTAAAAATTTTATTAATTTTCTGTCCTTCTCTCAATTTCTGCTCACTTTTTAAAAGATGAAATTTTTAAAATCTGAACACTCATTTTTTCTCCCATTTCGGTCCATTTTTTCTTTCTTTGAAAAACTCACAAACAAGTGATAGATTAAATTTTTTTTTTTCTTCTTCACTTCCCATTTCACTCTATCCAAATAGACTGTATGCAACTATATCATGCAGTAGTTGATTAGTCGCAACTAACCTTAGTATGATTCCAAAACTCAAAAATTTGTGGAAGAACACTATTGACAAAAATTATAAGAGGAAAACACAACTTTCAATATAGTTTTTTTTTAACAAAAAATCTTTAAAAAATAAATAAAACTAACAAAAATATACAAGAGATAAAGGGCTAAATAAAAAAATCATCTAAAATTTTAATTATTTTAATTTTTTTATTAAATTTAATGATTAATTTAATGAAAGAAAGTCAATGATATTAACATTTTATAAGGAAGATAAGTGTTATTTTTAAAAGATAAGAGACAGTAAGTATAATTATTTAAATATTAAAAAAAAATATAATTTACCTTAATTATATTAGGCCCTAACCCAACAAATACGTTACAAGGCGATTTAAATATGATAAAATCTCTCCATTAGCTGGGCTCGTTAAAAATATTAAAAGATTCGTGCTGGACTCGTTAATATCCATTTAATGTAAATATTAAAAAAAAAAAAGGAACCAATTTATATAAGGGGTGTTTGGAGTTGACAGGATGAGTGCGTATAGAAGTGAAAACTTTGACCAAGGAAGAAGAGCTCGGGTACAGTACTAGACATGATTTTTGACAACAACCCCAACCAATGAGAGAGTAAGAGAGCAGTGAAATATCAATATTTATGTTTTACTTTTTCATAGTTATTTTACTAGTTTATCTTTTAAAAAATTAAAAAAAAATTATTTTTCAATTTAACGGTGCAATGAGGTTCAGTTAACCCAACCGATGAGACTAAAAAGGTGTTTGCTTTATCAAAATTAATTAATTTTTATTAATTTTTTATATTTTTTTAATTAAATTTAATCACATAATACTTTTCTATCAAATTTTTATATTTTTATTATATTTTTTTGCCATCTAAAAACACCGCCTGAGAACCTAAATTTGAGAAGGCCAGGGTCAGTCGCCATCCTGCAAGTATTTAGCTAGTAAAAGTTTTTCTAAAAATACAGTAAAAATATAATAATTTAATGTAAAAGTGATATGTGATAATATTTAATTAAAAATATATAAAAAATTAATAAAATTTAATAAATTTTGATTGATTTTAACCAACTTCCTTACATTTTGTTGACTTTAAGTGGTTCCGTCGATAGCCAATAGGCCCTATTAAGAGCCCACTTAATTGGTTAAATTTTAGTTAAAAAGTACAATAAAAATGAAAAGATATGACACAAAGGTGATAGATGTTAGAATTTAATTAAAAAATATATAAAAAATAGTTAAAAATTAATAAATTTTGATAAATTTTTATAGACCAAAACAGACTGAATGTCATTTCGAACCCCAGTAGGAAGACTTCAGAATCCGTAGGAATGCTGACAAGAGGCGGAAAAAATTGGCTGCAAGGAATTATTCCGTTTCATTTGTTTTACATTTTAAAAAAAAATTTAATTAAAAAATCATTTATTTTTTTAATCCCACTATACACACAAAGATTACAAATTTATCTTAATTTATCTCATTTCTTATTATTCCAAACACGCAAGAGAACTAATAGCAGAAAAATAACTCTCATCATCGCTGGGAAGGTGGTCGGAAATGAGAGTATATTCCAACCTAGATTCCACATGGCTTCAATTGTTGAAATGCCCGCGAGTGGATGGAATAGTGTTACATGTCAATTTTCTAAGCAAAAGCTTTTTCTCAGGAGCGTTTATGGAACATGATATCTGCAATTATTTCCTTGCAATAAAAAACAAAAACAACTTCTTATACTGATATCGATACACATTCCAAAAGAGTGCAGCATCTTCCTTTACACAAGAGTATAGATAACAAGAGACAACACTTAGCAGGGTCACAATTTCTGCAATTATTTCCCCTGAGCAAGAAATACAAAGAGGAGATGCTAACATCACTTGTGTTGTTAGTCTACGTTGATTTTACGAGCTTTTAAATACAAATTAGACATCTCACAGTAAAACTAAATTTAAAAATTTTACAAGTGATATTAAATCTCCCGAATCCATAGAAATACTATATCCAGAAAAGAAGACGATTGTGGATTGTTAGGGTTAGCTTACTAAATATGACTAGTTTGCTTCGTGTATCGTATATCACAGTTGCAGCAGTGACAAGTGTGGATACCAACATGAAATACGTACACGATGCAGATAAAAACGTTAAATACGGTGATTTTGAAAAAATAAAAATACAAAAAGAATAGAAATACAATAAAAAAATATCAAATTTACATTTTTATTAGTTATATATATATAACATCTATAATAAAATTAATTCAAACAAGCACGCAATTCAAAAAATATTTTAATATATAAAATGTAACAAAATATGAGATGTTTTTTTTTTATTATTTTAAGAGTTTTGGCCATTAATCATGGGTTTGTTTTAACCCTTCTTAGAAAGAAAAAAATAATAATAATTAGATCCATCATGTGACATGTTTTACATATATTTTTACGCTTTTGAGCCATCTAGACATGCGTACATCCAATGTATGCATTCAAAAGCTCTACCACGGTTATTAATAAGAAAACTATCTATATATTGTAATAAGAAAACTATTTATATTTATATATTGTGAAGAAAGGGAAACTAACTATTATAAATTTATTTGGCATGATGAAAAATAATAAAAATAGTAAAAATGTGATTTAGAAAATTTTTTAATGTTTAGCGTGCAATAATCAAACTATATTTTTCAAAGATAAATAATGAAACTTTTTTTTTACTTTTGCGTCAATTTTTTGAAAAAAGAAACTGTCCAAATAGTTTTGCATAAGAATTTATGAAAGTGATTAAGGATGCGTTTAATTTGTTAAAAACTACTGAAAACTCTAAAAATTTTTAAAAACTCTAAGTTATTCACTTTTTATCTCACTGCACGAATTACAAATCCACAAATCATCTCACTTTTTGTCACTCTAAACGCACTCTAAAAAATTTTTGAGATTTGTACAAAAGTTATTAGAATTTGTAAAATATTATTGGGATTTAAAAAAATTTATTGAGCTTTATAAAAATTTGTTGGAATAGGTAAATATATATAAATTTATGAAAATTTCATGAAATACGAAAAGTATTAAAGGTTTGTTTGGAGTAAGAAAAAATGAGATAAATTGTGGTTTGGGGAGAGTTCGTAATGCGTGCAGTAAGAGAAAAAAGTTGATGTGATATAAAGTTAACAGAGATTTTTTGAGATTTTCAGCAAATTTTTACAAACCAAACGGGCCCAAAATATGTTAAAATATTTTAAATATTTCCAGATATTTTTAGAAGTTCCATTTTTTTTGAGCGCTGAATAGGCCCCATGTAACTCAACTACAATTCTCATGAAAACAAGGCAACCCAAGCAAAGAAACCTTAGTAGCAATTATTTGATGACAGTAGGTCAAGTGCTAAAAACATTAAAGACTTGATGTAAGGGGTATGCTTGCAACTGTATAAAATTATATAAAATCATAAAAATTAGTATCTCGTGTTTTATATAATTAATAGAGAATTTAAATTTTACAATCTTAAAATTAAAATTCGTGTTTATAAAGATTTGTTAAATTTTGTATTTTTTTTTTTATAACTCCTAATGTTGCCAAGTTAACAAGTAACCCAAACTGAGAACTCTCGAGGGACTGAAGCCTGTCAATAACTCAAGAAAAGAGACCATTATGGCCGAATATGAATCTGAAAGAAAGAAGCAACGTAATTCAACGGCTGAGATTTTAAATTTAAAAACTTATGTTTGAAAAGCAAGTTTCGCCCTTAGATCCCAAATTTAGAGATGAAAACAGTTGTACAAGGCATTTGGTATGTCTGTTTTAAATCCATTTTCTATTTTGTATTTTTAAAAACAAAAAAAAAATTTAAAATACATTTGATTGTTTGTATTTTAAAAAATACAAATAAAATTAAAAATAACAAAAATTCATTTTAAAGATTATTATATTATGAAAGACACAATTTTTTCCGAAAAATTCGCCATGATATATCTAATCTATGCATAATATCATAAAAAATATAAACAAATTTTTGACTGTACTTAGTATCAGTAATAGGTTTTTAACCTAAAAAAAAAAAATTCAATACATGAAAAATAAAAAATATCAAATCAAATATATTTACTATTTACCGTGTTTTAAAATTTTTAAAAACATAAAACATATAAAACAAAAATAAAAATTCAACCCAAATGCCACTTTAATAACTTTCGAGTGTGTTTTTTCCTTGACGCGGGCAATAATCCATGACAAATCCTAGTTTTCCACGGCATCCAAGGATGAAATATGTCGGAAAAGATCTAAATGTTTAAAACTATCTCTTGTTCGATCATATTTCATATTTCGTTCTATATTCCACAAAACAAAAATAAATAAATAAATAAATAAATCACACAAAAAATCAATCTCATAAACTATCACATAATATTACTTATCTCAATCTTCCTATCTCACAATCAAATATATAGCCTAGGGTCTATACCAACACACAACGAGGCAAAGAAGTGGCTAAACGTCACTAACCTCTCCCGAGATTCCTAACACTAACAAAAATCTCCCCTAAAGTTTTTGAAATGACACTATCCTCCCTTCCTTTACCAGGTAAATTTCACTAACCTCTCCTGATCATCTATTTTTTCCTATAAAGGTAGGTCTCATTTGAACTAAGAAAAAATAAAATAAATTAAGATAAAATGTAATTTACGGTTGATTTTGGCGTTTTTTTTTTTCTGAAAATAAATTGAGATAAAATGTAGTTTGCGGTTAATTTTGGCATCTTTTTTTCTAAAAAGTAGAAAAATAGTAAATTGTGAGAATGATTTTTCAAATTCGTTCCTACGGATTCAAAAAAATTTACAAAAAATAACGATAATGATACTCGTTTGAAAACTTTCGATACAAAGAATATGATTGTATAAAAAATTTACATATTCAGAAACTTCAGGGAAGGTTAGTGAAATTTACCCAGTAAAAGAAGGGAAGACAGTGTCATTTCAAAAATCTCATGAGAGGTTTTTGTTAGTTTCAGAAACCTCAGGGGAGATTAGTAAAATTTATCCACGTAAAAGAAGAAGGGAGGGCAGTGTCATTTCAAAAACCTCAGGAGAGGTGCACAAACCGTAGGAAAGGTTAGTGAAATTGACCCCAAAGAAGTAGAATCAAGAGGTTGTCCTTGCACAAAATAAAAAAAAAAAAAAAAAAAAAAAAAAACAAGGCAAAGAAGTAATCCATTTCTAGCAACCTAACAAAATCTAGTAACTGAGGAATAAACCTATGAATAGAAAAAAGACAGTCTGAAAAAGCAAGAGTACAAAACAAAACCGTTCATAAGTGATAAGCCTATCTCCTCCATGATATCTACATCTACACTACAGTGAGTGAAGGAATACCAGAAAGAAGGAATACCAGAAAGAATTTAAAGCATGAACTAAAATTCATTCTGCAATTAAATTTAAAATTAAAACAAAGCATCACAACCTTAACAACACATGCCATTTTGTAAATTTCTAATATAAGGAGTATTGTTAAGCCTAAAATGGACTCATGAAAAGAAAAGAAAAGTATAATAATGGCGGCGAACATAATCGTCCAATACAGAGGGACCCCCTTTGGTCTTCACCTATAAAGTTTTCTAAGAGAGCAAATCTCACTCAGACCGATTCGCGTACCTTTCGACCTTATCATCATTGAGATTAATCCCCACCATGGCCTCCCCCAAACCGCAGCTCACCTCCGCAAGCACATCCGGGTCACTGTAGTGAGTCACGGCCTGAACTATGGCCCGGGCACGCCTCGCCGGGTCACCGCTCTTGAACACGCCCGACCCGACAAAAACCCCATCGCAGCCCAGCTGCATCATCAGCGCCGCGTCGGCCGGGGTCGCCACGCCGCCCGCGGCGAAATGGACCACGGGAAGCCGCCCGAGCTGCTTCGTCTGCATCATCAGGTCATACGGCGCGGCGATTTTCTTGGCGAAGGAGAATACCTCGTCGTCGTCCATGTTGCGGAGGACGCGGATGTCGCCCATGACGGAGCGCACGTGGCGGACGGCCTCGATGATGTTGCCGGTGCCGGCTTCGCCCTTGGTGCGGATCATGGCGGCGCCCTCGCGGATGCGGCGGAGGGCCTCGCCGAGGTTGCGGCAGCCGCAGACGAAGGGGATGCGGAAGTTGTGCTTGTTGATGTGGTTCTCGTCGTCGGCGGGAGTGAGGACCTCGCTCTCGTCGACGTAGTCGATTCCGATGGCCTCAAGGATCTGGGCTTCAACGAAGTGGCCGATCCGAGCCTTCGCCATGACGGGAATGGTGACGGCCTGCTTGATCTCCTTGATGAGCTGGGGGTCGCTCATGCGGGCGACGCCTCCCTGGGCGCGGATGTCGGCGGGGACGCGCTCCAGGGCCATGACGGCGCAGGCACCGGCCTCCTCCGCGATGCGGGCCTGCTCGGCGTTGACGACGTCCATGATGACGCCGCCGCGGAGCATCTGGGCGAGACCGACCTTCACGGAGAAGGGGGATTGCTTGGTAGTCTCGGTGATGGCGCCGTTTCCGTACACTGTGACAACACCGCTTCCAGCCATGTCTAATATCAAAGAAAAAGGGAGAACGAGAGGGAGAGAGAGAGCGAGAGAGAGAGAGAGAGATAAAGAGTACAGAGGCGCAAGCCCTAAATTGAGAGAGAGAATTTATTGGAAAAGATGAGAATTGAATGTGATGAGAAAGGGTGGAGGAGGGGGAGGAAGAGAAGGGTTGTTTGTGAGTGGCTGTGCATTGCGGTGAAGGGCAAGTCTCTGATTTTAAGGCAAATATGTAATAAAAAATTAATAATAATATATTAAATCTCTGAAAATTTCGGTTCCAGAAAAAAAAATTATTGATTTATTTATTTATTTTTATAATAAAAAATTGACAAGTGTGGACAACTTGAAGTGCCAAAAAAAAAAAAAATTGTGTTGCACAAAAGAAATTTTTGTAATAAAATATTATCACGAGAAAAGAAATTATAATAATAAGTTAACAAAACGTTAGCCACTGCTTGCTGTGTGCGAAAATGGTAAAAAAAAAAAAAAAAGGATATAACTCCTACGGTGATCAAGCTGAGACGTGGCATTTGGAAAGAGTCAGAAAAAGGAGAAATCTGCTAAAAACTGTGAGCTTAAACTCAATCGTGGTGCAATTTGGCTTCTTTGAAAGGGATAGAAATACAAACCAAGTTAGGAACGTAAACAGTTTAGGTATTTGGTTAATTGATTAATTTTATTATTAAATTTGTTCTTTTTTTTTAGTTGAAATTTCAATTACGTCTTGTTTCACACCCGTGAAATCTGTCCCAAACTCACAAATTTCATTTATATTCAATTGGTCAAATTACTTATTAAGTACTTATTAAATACTTGATTTGAGATAAAAAATTAAAAAAATTATTAAGCGACAAAAATATTAAATTTATTAAATTGAACAAATTCATTAGTCTAAAGACCTCCAAGTTTTATTTATTTTTTTAAAAAGTTAAAGAAATATATTATAAATAATAGAAATAAATGTACAAAATACATAGGGTATACCCCTAAAACACTACAATAAGAATCACAGTTTATAAAGTACATTCAAATCCAATATGAAATAATTCATAACATGTGAAAATAACACACAATAAATTATAAATTAAATAAGTCAAAAGGAACAATCTCAACAAAGGTAAGAGCATTGTTGTACTTTTTTATTTTAGGAATAAAATTATAAATATATAAATATATATACTTTATTTTATTTTATTAAACAGGTACTTAAAATATATCTTACGGGTATCGAGTATCTTATAAGTATAAACGAGTATCAGGTACCCAACAAGTAAATTTCAAATCTGTCCTAAAATGTATCTTACGGGTATCGAGTTCCCTATAAATATAAACAAGTATCAAATACTCTACAAATAAATCCCAAACTTATCTAAACTTATACAAGTATTAAATTTTAATCTCAAATATATTTTAATCTCGTTAAAATATTTTCTAATGACGTTTTATCGAATTCAATCGGAGCAGATACTCCCGCCCACCTATCCCATTCGCATCCATAAAACGTGTGGCTCCTTCTCGACCTTTGTTCCTTCCGTAAAAACAATACTGATGTATACTCACACTATCACAATTTTAATAATTATTTTCATTTAAAATATTCAAGATATTTAATGTTCATATATATATGCCATATGATATATATATTTATTTATTTACTATATAAGAGTGTATAAGAGGCCTACTTATTAAACTAAAGGAATTAATAATAATTTATATATTTAAATAAAATGATTTGACAATCACATTAAAAAATAAAAAGTATAATATTTCAATAAATATAAATACTCCAATAAAATTATCATACTAAGTGATAAGTAATATGTAAAGTTTAATGATGGCAAATTTATACAAAACTGCAATTAAATATTGGAGATATATTTACGTCTTAATTTTGAAGGGTAAAAAGATAATTTAAGACCCAAACCAAAAAAGAAGATGGACTCGAAATCAATTCTATACAAATTAGGAATCTCTAAAGACATTTGAAAGATTCTAATAGGATCCACATGCTAAAGGATCAGGGAGCAAAGGTTTGAGTGACTCACGTTGGCACGGTGGTTAGAGCGCGAGGGTTCAAACTAATATATGTTGGACGATTTTGTTTCTTACTCAATCAGTTTAGAGCTACGTCCTTGTAGCTCTATATGTACCCAATTTTAATGAAGATGTAGTCCTTGTACTTGTATGTGTACCCAATTTTAATGAAGATATCAATCACAGGAGTGTATTATAGAGTCTTAAACAAATTTTTACTTTGAGAGATTAATGATCTTTTTTAATTTTCTTTTACTATTTATCACTTTACTTTGTGTGTGACTTGAAAAGTGCACTTGGTCTAAATTTATCGTGTAATCGATAAGAATAACGAAAGAATTCGTGCGAGTAATTCGTAGTAAATTCAGGTAAAGTCTTGTAATCGGATTATACAGTGAAATTGTTTTTTAAGTTTTTTCCTAAAAAAAAGATTTTCTTGTTAATTCTTGAATTTTTTTTTTTTTTAGTTTTTTTTCCTGAAAAAGGATTTTCCTATTATCTCTACTGTGAATGTGATTGCTTGATTGATTTTAAAATTTTCATAACAAAATAAATATTTCAAATAATCAAATAAGATTGTATTTCTAGAATTTTGTATCATATTTGATTAGGATTATTTTATAGTATGAACTTATATAAAAATTTTAATTCATATAATATTTCAAAAAATATTATTATTTTTAAATTATAACTTAGATAATTATAATATTAATTGATAAGTAGTATTTAGTAATTATTAATTCATAAAGCTAAATATTTTGAAAGAAATTATAAGACTATAACATTTACTAATTATTACAATTATGGAGATAATTGTTATTATATATTTATATAAGATTAATTATCTTAATTACTCTTATATATAATCATATATAATCTATTACAAAATGCTCATGTTTTACTTTTTTTTTATAAAAATGAAAAAATAAAACAAAATAAATCTCTAAAAGATTAATAGAGATCATTTTTATCTTCAATTATTTATAAATTTTTTGCATCCATAAAAGTAGAAGATTATTAATAAAATTTTATTATAAATTTTTTTTAACTTATTTCTATATACCACTTATTAGTTTTGGCGTTTTTTCAGTATTGATTTTCAAAGATATTCCACAAATATGATTCTTAAATTATAATTTTAAGTGATAAGTATATATATATATATATATTTTAATGGGTGTGAGAAGTATAATTCAATCTTGATAATTATAATATTTAAAATTCAAATGTTAAGTGATAAATATAATTTAATAAGATAATTATAATATTAATTGATAAATAATACTATTTAATAATTATTAATTAATTAAATTAAATATTTTAAGAGACACGTGTGATCATTATATTCCAATAGTTATATTGAGTGTGTTTGGAGTTATAAAAAGTTAATGTAAATTTATAAAAGTTGTAATCTCAGCATTTATTAAATTTTATAAGAATTTGTAAAGAATTTTAGAGCTCCCAACGACCTTATTGCTACCTACTTTTCTTTAATTTCTTTTAAATGATAAATATACACTTTCCCAACTTTGAGCAATCAGGGTACACAAATTCATGAGTTAGGTTGACAATCAAACTCTGAGGATCAAATAGATAGCCTCGATCATCTGTTAATCTTCATCCAACCAGCACTGGATATATCTTATGAGTACAAAATTACAAATCCGCCGATTACAGTGTGAATTGATGAAAATTTCTCCAAGCAAACCAACAATTCTTGCAAAATTAACAGGCTTCTCTTTGTATACGATATGCCGCTCAAACTGTGAATATCTTCCTCACTTTCTTCATTGTCCTCTGACAAAAGGGGCAAATTCCAGCCTCTTCCACAATCCTGCAGAGTTAATTCAATGTCCTGTTATGAATCTCAGAGACTCTCGGACCATGAATTTCTTGTTTTGTTGAGCACAACCATGAATTTCTTGTTATGATAAAACAAATGCAAAGAAAAATTCATAGGAATTCTCATGTTTGGATATGCTTTGACAAAGGAACTGGCACATTCCTGCTTCCTAACTTACGGAATACAAACAAATTGCTCTAAGAGGAATACTGGTTACAGTCACAACTATCCAAACTGCTTCACAACTATCCGAACTCAATTATTGATTTATTGGGCCTTATGACATTTGATACTAGACAAAAGCGACTCCTCAAACTGGAAGCGGAGCAAAATTGCATGCTTCGTAGTTAATAAAAAATGTCTAAAAAATTTAACAACACTTCGAGCAAAAAAATGTACAATATGTATTTGCAGTAAAAATTAGAAGTTTTTTATTTTGCTGAACTAACCATCTATATTGAGATTTTTCTTCTTCTTTATTTATTTGTTTCCCAATTAAAATTTTAAAATATGTAAGCTAGGAATATTTTTACATGCTTAAATTTTTGGGCAATTTAATTTTTATACTGCTTTAATTACCAAAAAAAAAAATTATACTGCTTTTCTTTTTTCTTTTTAGTTTTTTTCTAATTGTTTTTTTTTTGGTAATTAAATTTTTTTTGTCTAATTGTTAATAATAAGTGATGTTGAATGATGAATGGAGTCATGTATAAATAATAAAATTAGTTAAATTGTCAAGTTTTAAACCATGTAATAATTAAGAAAATATTTAAATTTTAAGAAGGTTGATATGTAACTTAAATTTTTATTTTTAATCAAAAAATCCATATGTACTAGTGATATATTTTTCTACACTAAAACCTATCATATATTTTTTATATTTAAGGAGACTCAAATTGTGGGTGACTTATTCCTACGAGGGACTCTATCTACGGAAGAGTGAAATATAATTGAAACATAATTGAAGTTTTTTGTTCGACAATATTTAGGTGTGAAATAAGAATGTAGAATATATATATATATATATATATATATATATATATATATATATATATATATATGAAGATTCAATAACCTATTTAGTAGGAGATCTTTTTGTTTTGTATTTTTTTATAATTATTTTATTGGAACAGGGTACACAAACCTCGTTCCGCAGGCGAAACAGGCAGCGCAGTGACCACACGGAAGAAAAAAGCAATCTCTCGGGGCATCAAGGCAAACAACACAAAGTTGGCGGGGATCTCTATTGCTTTCCTCCCCCTCCTCCTTTGGTGCCTTCCCAACACACTCATTACCCGCTTTCTCCTCCTCCTCCTCATCGTCATGCGAGAGAGAACCATAGGACGATCCCAAACTCGAAACATCATCGTCATCTTTACGCGGAAGCAACGGAGCTCTTTCGGAACCCCGCTCCCCGGCTCGAAATCCTCCACCTGCTTCTTCTCGTCCGATTATTTGCAACATGCTGCAGATTCTGGAGGCCAGTAAGATAATTACTGTCATTGTTCCTATACATGCGCGCGCGCACACAACAAGAATCAGTTAGAAATTAATATAAACACGGGAACTTATAATTCTTCTAGTCGGTGGTTTTAAATTTCTGTGATGAGATGAATAATGATAATGATAATGACAATTGATAATTACCTGATCCAAGGAAATAGGTAATCCAGCGCGGTCCATAAGAGAGTTCGACATACCATTGATTATATGGTACACCCTGAGAGATGCAATATATGTTAATTCTGAATATAATGTTAAATTAAAAACTAAAATAAATGAAATTAAAAATTAAAAAATGTGACAATTCTTTTATTTATTTACCTGTTCTATACCTGGGGAAGTTAGCAAAGCAGCATTGGACCTCTGAAGAAAAAGCTTCAAACTACATACATGGTGGTTCAGGGAACATTTGTAATAAGCCCCGGTCGTGTTATAGAGAAAACCCTTTATTGTGAAGTTCAGTTGAACCTAGTCAACACACATGATTAATTGAGTGAAAATAATAAGTCAAAAAGAGTTTTGACTATTATCTGTAAATGCATTTTTTTTTTTTTACCCCTAATAAAACACACGGAGGGGTAGTTTAAACACAATTAATTAATTACCTCAACCGCCTCAGAGTTGAAGTTGGCCACTGCTATGTAATACATTCTAGAACCCGGAATTTCCTGTTGGATGAAACCTTTTCCTGTGAAGGGAAAGACGAAAATTAGGAGAAGTTCTATATATCTACCAAGAAGGCCAGCTGCTGCTCAATGGATACAGAAAAAGAAGACTAAACGGAGCAGAAGGCCTAATCCAACACAGTTTTTATAGATCATGCAACATTCAACATTAATACTGTGATCCCCACCCTAGTTACCATGAATGATGTTCCAAGACAAAGTCGTGTTAGGATATGATGGGTCCTCTGTCCACTCGACAAGGCTTTCTCTACCTGCAGAATTGTCATTAAGAAGTGTGACGAAGAAACTTCAAACAAAAAAAAAAAGGTTATGTTGAGTTTACATTTTTATATCCAAATTTGGACGTGTTGGATTCAGAAAAATAAAACAAACAAAACACAAATAAAATTTACGTGATTTGACAAAATCATTTACATTCACGACCGTTAATTCAAGAACATTCATTAGATCCAAACAATATAAATTTACAACTGTTGGGAAACTCTCCATCTCAACTCACCCCTCTCCAGCCCTCCCTCTCACCTCTCTGCCTATAGCCCCCAAACCTTCACATTTTCCGACCACACCAGTGGGTGATTGCCCCTGCCACATCCTCTATTCATTTACAACCCAGATAGGCAGAAGTCAAATCCGGCCACCGCCGAAGTCAACTATTTCTGACTGTTTGACTGGCGGTGCGTAATTAAAGAATTTGTCTCCCACAATAGGCACCAATTGGCACATTACCCATCGACTTGTGTGCAAGTACAATTGCATCCATAGAAAGAAAGTAACGATGTATTTCCATAATTAATATATTGGCTTTTAAAAGTCTGGATTTACCTTGGGCTATTACAAGGGATAAACGGGCAAAACTTGGAGATTTGACAATGTATGAAATATCCACTTTAGACCCTTTGTTGAGAAAGTACACCAACTCCTGGAATGCAAGAAGAAATTTACTTCAAACTATAATCCAAAACATCCTAACATTAGCACATTGGAAACTTGATTTTAGTAATTAGAGGGGAAAGAGGAAAGGTCTGCAGGAAGGAATTTGAGAATACTTGCCCTGCGAAAGTTGGATTGTATGAACGCATTGTGTGTTTCAGACCAGGTTATTTCAGTATCCAGAGGAGGGATCTCATAGAATCCATACAGCATTGGCCCTTGTTTTGAGTCAATTTCTTCTGCCTGATTGTTTGCCAAACAAGATTGGGTTAATCACAAGATCGCCTTCTAAATTATGATTCAGTGTCACTTTATCTCCCTCGATTAAAAAAAATTTTATATTAATTTTTTTAAATTATAAATTTATAACAATGTGCCACTTCTTCGCACTAATAATTATAATTTTAACAAAATTTATTCAGATAATATGCACATGAGAAGAAGAGAAGAATATTATGAATTAAAATACACTTACAAAAACTCTTGCAAACAAAAAATTATAATATAAAGTTTTAATTGGAAAAATATCTTAAAAGGTTTACTGAAAGTAAGAAACTGAAATATTCTTAGAATTTTATAGCAGTGCTATTTTATCATAATAAATTTATAGAATATCTATTTTAACATAAGACATTTTTTTTCCTACCAGATATTCATA
Organism: Vitellaria paradoxa; assembly: GCA_019916065.1. Taxonomy (NCBI): domain Eukaryota; kingdom Viridiplantae; phylum Streptophyta; class Magnoliopsida; order Ericales; family Sapotaceae; genus Vitellaria; species Vitellaria paradoxa. Next base: position 7,699,995 of record CM034243.1, on the reverse strand, counting down.
TTAATTTACTAAGTTATGTTAAAATTATACAAATATTAATGTAAAAAAAAAGACACATGGATACAAATTAGTAGTTTATGAAAGTAATGTGCTAACATCTTTTAATCAAAGAAGATACAGTGATCTTAAGCCATCATTCAGAAGATGAACTCGCTGATTGAACTAACGTAAACAAAATCATTCAGAAGACGAAGTTGCTGGTTGAACTAACGTAAACAAAAAGAAGTTTAATTGTAAACAAAATAACAAGTAAATAACCTTAATTGTCTGAACAAAGAAAGGATTAACTCGTATCAGGTGTGAGCAATTTGGACCCAACGTCAAGTTCTCAGATCCGTAAAATCCAAGTATCACGGTCATAGATACTGCCGACGATAAATTAAATTCAGAAAATGCACAACTAGCCAAAGCCAATGAAGAAAATTCACGGAAAAAAACTGGGCAAAATGAAACAAGAAAATAATTAAGGTTATTAAAGGAATTAATTAATTTGAACTCAAAATTAACCCGTTTTGAAATTCAATTAAACTTAAGCATAACTCGATATTAATTTGAACTCGGCTCAATAAGATTAACTATTTTTAAAATAATAAAACTAGTCCTCCTCGACTGGATTAACTTTTTAGAAGAGAGAAATGGTAGAAAAAGAATTAATTATTTATTTTTTTTTTAATTTTTTTTTTCTCATTGTGATGTTTACTCATGAGCAACCAAACAGGGGGCAACAGACAGAAATGGGAAATAACAGCCACAGACCAAAGAACCAAAAAGTGACAAGCACGACGAGGCAAGACCAGGCGTCGTCTCTCATCTGAGTTGACTCCCCATTAGATATCAATATGTTTAGCCGACGAGAAATTCGCGATGGCTGGCGGTGGTTGTTGTGGCGGTGCTGACGAGAGTGACGATGTTGGAGCTCCTCCTCGTTGGCTGGGTGTAACAGAGCGCTCTCTTCTGCCTGTTCGTGGACCTGCGAAGGAGAGGATGAACCTTCCATGGAATCTGAAGAAGAAGAAGAAAGAAAAGACACATTGGGAATGTGGTCTGGTTCCTGTTCCATCCTGAATGATCGAAAAGGGAAAATTTTTTATGGGTTTGATTAAAGTAAATTAATTAAAAAAAGAATAGAGAGTGAAAAGGCTTATAGTTGGGTGTCGCTCTCGGTTCGACTTTGTGGTTTATATGTCTTCAACCGGCCATAGACGAATTACAAAAGCTCTTCTTGGTTCAGCTACCAGTCTTCTCTAGCTCCGCTAGCCAGTGGAAAGGTTGCCGGGACCGTTAGTTCAAGTTCTATTTCACTGTTTAGAAAGGTGAATTTGGGGGCGTTCGGGTTAAAAATTTTTACCAACTTTTTACTATTCTTGTTTTTTTTTGTATGTTTATTTTATAATTTTAAAATTGACGAGTTTTGCCCACTTTATCAACTTCTATCAATTTTTTTATAATTTTTCTGATCAAAAAGTTTAACAAAACATGTAAAAATCAACTATAAAAAAAAAAGAACATGTAAAAATCATTTGAATTGTAATTCAGCCACATTCTAATAAAAATTTTGATTTTATCTTTCAAACACGAAAAAATTAGATATATTATACTTTTATTAATTTTTTATTTTTCAAACATCCATTAATTTTATTTAGTCACAAATTCTTGTGATAAAATTAAAACGAGACTTTTACTGGTTACATTTGATTTTATGCAATAGAAATTCTCATTAATTTTTATGTATAAAATCAAAATGAGATTTTTATAAATTAGATTTTATTTCATTTTATTATCTATTTTTTATTTTTTATTATTTAAAATATAGTTCAAATTAATAAAATTTGATGCCAATTGATTTTCTTTTCTTCAAACAAATTTATTATTATATCTCCCACTACTCTATTTATAACATAATCAAATTTAATTTTTTTTTTCAAACCAATTTAATTCTGCTTGACATCCAAACATGGGATTTCAATTAGTTATTGAGTTCAAATATATTCTATGTACAAAATTTCGTTTATTATGTATAAAATTAAAATGGCGTTTTCATAAATTAGATTTCATTCACCATTTGAAATATAATAAAAAATAATAGAATTTAATGAGAATTTATTTTATTCCTCAATTAAATAAATTTATTATTATATCTCCTACTACTCTATTTATAATAGAATCCAATTAAGTATTTTTTTCAAATTAATTTAATTTTACCTAAGTTTCAAACATGATATTTCAATTTAGTTATTAAATTTAAACGTATGTTTTAAATAGACAATTTTATTTATTAAATTAAATTAATTTAACTCAATTTTTTACTTTGAAACAAAATCAAATTTAAGAGTGAAATGTTTCCAAACCAAATATGAATTTACATGATATGAATAATATGAATTCACAAATGGAAAAATAAAGTAAATGAAAATAATTAGATAGGAAAAAGAAGTGGAGAAATTAATTTCTTTAATTTTTTGTTGGATTACAATTAAGAAGATAATTAATAGATATTTTTAAAAAATTAATTTTAATTTAATTAAACATAATAAATTAATATAAATTAATAATTTATTATGAAAAGCACGTGATCATCATGGAAAAAATTATATACGAGCACTCATTAATTCATCCATTTAAACTATATAAAATATCAAAAATACCATTAAAATCTTTAAATATTAAAAAATAAATTATGCCTTTGCAAATAATATTCCAAATTCATTTTCAAAATAGAATTTTCTCAAAATTTTAATTATTTAAGACAAAATAAAATCAAGTCATAACTCCGTACCCAAATTAATTAAAATAATTAAATTTGATAGATTTTCATTCCACGAAGTCTTAAATATGATTTTTTACCCGAATAAAGTAATTTTAATTATGAAATGCATAATATAATATAAAATTATCAAAAACAAATAATAATGCAAATATATGTATTTGTGAATTATTTTTCTTGATAAGCATTACGTGTACATATTATTATAATATAGTTCATGATTTCAGTATTCTTGGAAGTCATAACTAATTTGTAGGAAAGTTACGGCTTTGGAGTGTTGGGTTGTATTACCAAATAGGAAAGTTAAAGGCAGAAAAATTAACTCAACTTATAAGGCAAGAAAACCCACAAAAAATTAAAAAAAAAAGGAAAAAAAAAAAAACTCAGTAGGTCTCAGGATAAAAAGCAATGGTAAGTCGTCATTTCCTTGAAAATTTTAAAATAATCAATTTTTACGAATCAGTCAAATAATTACCATAATAAAAATAAATTAAATTGAGTGAATTAAATAATCACACATAAGATATTGTGATATAAAAAAGAAACTAGTAATAACCCGTACTTACAGTACTTTGATCAAAATTAGTATTAAATTTTTCTTATCAAAATTAGTATTAAATTTTTCTTACATAATTAAAACTTTAGACAAAAAATTCAAATTCAAAAAATTATGGTAATCTATGATTTTTAATTTTTTTCCAAAACTTTAAATTCTAGCAATTACCATATATATTTTGCTCTCTCTCTCTCTCCAATTAATTTCTTAAAGACATCATAAAAGAAAATACAAATTATTATACTTTAATTTAGAAAGTTTAACTTTCTAGAAAATATAATTAGACAGAATTTAAGTTAACAGTTTTGATTTACATATGATCTCTACTAGTGAAATATGATAAAATTTAAAATATATAAATTATTTTGTAAAATAGATGATAGTGAAAATTACTAAAATAAGAATCGACGAGAAGTTAAAAATATAAAATTGATCTCAATCATTAAATGAAAGAAAAAATAATTTTTAACCATTAATTTTATTTTCTAAGAGGAATATCTTGAAAAATTATCCTATCTTATTATATAAATATTACACTCATTATATATGAATAACCATTATCACCCTAGTACGCTTTACCCTCGTAAGTTTAATTTTACATAAAATTATTTTTACTTTTTATTTTTTTATTTTAAAACTCGATAAAGTTTTCAAATGGACTTCAAACAAACTACCACCTATCAACTCAATTTCTCTTATTTATAGCCCTAAACCAAACTAGGAATGAACATTCATTGGTATGGTTCGGAAATAGTAATTTTTTATAATCGAATTGATTATTTTTAAAAATGAAAAATGATAACTAAATAAACTAAAAAATATGTACTATCCGAACATTAACTAAACCAAATTATATTAGTTCGGTTATGATCAGTTTTGTTATATGTGCATATAGATTTAGTATATTTTCTATAATTTAATTATGAAAATAAAATAACAATTTTTATGAAAGTGCAATTTGAGACTTAAAAGTGTGTATTTAATATTATAATAATTTGTTGATTTCTTAATCTTTGAGATTTCAAAAGACAAAATCATTAATAGGAATGAATATTTAGGTTAACTATAATATATACATATATTAAAAATTAAGTAAATTTAATTCAATTAATGCGATTTATTTGTTTTTAGAATTTCAAATTATATCCAAAACTGATAACCGTTATTTTTATAAAATATAACCAAACCGACCATTGCTAAATAAATAACCGAACCAAACTTCTTAAATTTGATCGGTACAATTTGAAAACCAAATATTAACCAAATTATGCACACTCCTAAGCTGAAAATGTCAAGAAAATCCAATCCAAACCCACCTATCCCATTTACTTTTTTATATTTTTTATAAAATAATTAATTATAAATATAACTAAAAATAATTGTCCAAATTAGTATTAAAAATTAAAAATAAATTATAAACAATAAAATTTATTAATAAATTTCAATGTATGATATGCTTATTTATTTGTTTTGGTTTTTGAAACTACTAAACTAAATACATGCCAAGCCTACAGAGCAACCACAGAAAATATTGTACACTAATTTAGCATCTTAATCCCGACCTCGCCATGCTACATAACCAGTTAAAAGGTTAATCCTCTAACTAGTTAGCCTACAGACATTTTAAGAGGTCAGCAGCGTCAGCTACCTCAATTACGGCATCTGAGAATCATGCAACAATCATATTTACCCACGCTAATGAGCAATCTGATTAAGCAGCGCTAGTCGCCATCGCTCTCCGACTCAAGAAATGCAATCGATCTCTGCTCATCAAACTTGATTAGCACCATTCCACGGTTCTCTTCGTTCCATTCAATAACTTCCTTTTCAACCAAATTAATCACCCACATGATAGTTGGCAAGTAATTATAAAATAAACCCAATATTTCTTATGCCATATCTCGTGCATAGTTATATAACATGGAAAAGCTCTCAGTAAGATTGCATATATATTTATGAATTTGAAATGAAGGGATTTGACACTAATGAAATAGTAGGCATGATGGATTTAGGTGGATTGAAATTAATCACGTAAACATAATTATTTTTTGAAATCTCTATATCACAACCCACCATATCAGCGTCTACTTAACGCTCTGCTAATGCCTATATAACTAAAGTAAGATAGCATTACTCTGAAATTTTCTAGACAACTCTAGACCATGTTATGCTAACCTTATACATTCTAGAACTCTATTGTACATTCTAAGCATTTCTTGTAAATATGCTAGATGATTGTAAGGAATCTTGGAATATTTGGGAAGCTTCATTTGGAAGCACATCATATAAATATCTTAGATAGTTTTGTGTAGGATTCTAAAACCTTAACCTCTACCGTTAGATTGAATAAATCTCCACCATCTATTGAGAAGGTAGAAGACTATAAATAAGACTCACCCCCTCATTTCTAAGTGTCACGCGGGTCAAGGCGTGAAACTATAAACCCGTGACACCTATCATTAATGATTCAAGTTGTACAAAATTATAACAAAATAGTTCTCAACCTCATAAAATTAATAAATCATAATTGACCATGGACTAGCTTGAGCATATGATGGGCTCAAACAAGCACTAAAATCCATGAAATATACAAGAGCATGCCTTATTGTCTAATTCTAGAGAAAAATGTAAAACAAAACTAAAACCCTATGTATGCAAATGATGATACTAAGAATACTAGATAAGCAGCAAAATAAACCTCATTGAACCTATTACACACAGAATTGTAAACTATAACAACAAAAAAATCAAAAGTATGCTTCCAGCAAAAAGATAGTGAAATAACCACTGAAAATGTAACTGCTAAACAAAATGTTGTTAGGCATTTTTAATACCATGGATGTGCCCTGCTTGTGTAGCATCACCAAGAACACAATCAAACCTATTTCCTAGAGATTCCATGTTTTTCATTATATCCCTCCAGTTCATTGTACTTGGCTCATGTTCAGAACTATTAGGCATGTTAAACAAAGATTCCAACACTTTCCGAAAAGAGTTCTGACTTGGAATTGCTAACGTCAGTCTGAGAATAAACTTCAGAACCAGTGACAATCTCAGCATAATTCCTGAAACAAAACAGTGTAAGAGAGTGAGAGAGAGAAAGAAGAGAGAAATGGAGAGGACCTTTGTTTTTTTTTTGGGGAGGGGGTTGAGGGGTGAGAAGAACGAGGAATGTGACAACACTTTCAGGCTCAGATTACAAACAGTACAATCCTTAAAGCAGAACCAAACTAATTTTTCACAACAAAACATTGGCCATGATGCACCTATATGAGGCATGGCAGCAAGTAAATATACATGTCAATGTAAGTGTCCAGAATAGATGAAAAATTTTAATAAAAATTACTTTAAGTAAAATATAACCTTACATAATTTGAGTTTCCTATTTCATGAAGTTTATGCCCCCACTCACAAAATTCTCAACAAAAGAAATGACAGATATACAATACTGGAAATCAAGAACTAAGATGTGATGAAGGAGCTCCATCATTAAGCTATCAAGGTCCCATAACTAGAGCCAAAGCAAAGGAACTCCAAAGTTTGATCATGGAAGCTTTTGGACAAGAGGAAGCAATCGGTCAAAGAGAAGGATTCAAGTGCCTAGTTCTTTGCCAAGTGGACAAAGGGGATTGCCAAATGGAGATTAGTTAAAGGCTAGGTGGCAGCCACATGGTGGCCTCTTATTCGGCCAAAGATGAAGTCTCAAGTCTACCATGTCAAGAGTCAAGCCCATTTCAGTCTTTTATTGTTTTGTATTTAAGACCTTATTTAATGCATGTTTTAATTGATTTGGAGTTAATGAACTGATGCAATGAATGCCCTAATTGCTAGCCAATGAGGGCCTTTTTGAGTTAATGCCATTTAAGCTTGTCTTTTGGCCTTTCCTATTCTTGGAGGGATGTTCCAAGATTGAAGTATTTGTTTTATAAGCAAGGTGGCCGGCCACCAAGGTAATTTAGGATGTAATTTTTCAGATTTGAAAATCAATTTGAGAGACTTTTCTTCCTTGCTTCTTGAAAGAACTTGGACTTAGTCATTTTAGCCAATTGACTATTTTATCTTTGATAATCAAGTTACCTTAGAACTTGTTTCTATTGTGAGTTGGTTCCTTGGCTTGTCCCTTCCCTCAAAACCGAATCATTGCCTCTCCACGGGTTGGGGTTGTGTTGATTCTTTGAAGTGAGAAACCTTGTTGGATTAAATATCAAAATCCTTTTATTTTCTCATCAAGATGACTATAAAGCAAATGCCTTAGCACCCACACAATATAAGAATCAGTAGTTTCAAAGATTAATAACAGCAACAACCTCTTCCCTATAATGTTGAGAAGATTAAAAAATCTAGTATATCTCACAACTACTAGACACATTTGTGCCACAATTGTATTAATTTAAATCTCCTAATCCCCATGAAAAAAGAAAAGGAAAGCATATTATTTTATAATATTCAAAAATTTGATATAAAAACATGAAGCTACTTTTCAAAATAGATAAATACCTAAAATCCTTTGTGAACCCAGTTCTCTTCTAAAATTCACTTTCATCTACCCCAATGACGGACAATTGGCATGGCATTAGAAGAAGAGAATATAGATGTAGAATATAGATGTAATGTGAATTCCTGTCCTAGAGGAGAAATAGGATAAGAATAGAAGTCATATAAACCATTGGAATGAGTTACCAGCAACGATGCATCATAGACCAAATGTTATCTTTAATTTTACTTTCAGATGTAGAATCAAATTTAGTTTTTTTTTTTTTTTTTTAAGTTAAATTCCAAGTTCTAAACATGGTAACTTCAATTCAATTATTGAATTCAAAATTATGTTATAAAAAAATTTATTTATTAAAGTAAATCAATTCAACTCAATTACTTAGTTTGAAATGAAACTAAATTTAAGAGCGAATGTTTTTGAACTAAATATGAATTTATGTAATATAAATATTATGAATTTATGGAGGAAAAAATAATAGTTAAAGAAAATAATTGGAAAGTAAACAGAAGTGAAAAATTAATTTTTTTTAACTTTTTATTGAATTGCAATTTGAGAATATAATTAACAGCTAGATATTTTTAAAAAATAGTTTTAATTAATTAAAAATAATAAATTAATATAAATTAATAATTTATTATGAAAAGCACGTGATCAACGTGAAAAAAAAAATCATGTAAGAGCATTTCTTCATCGATTAAGACTATATAAAATATAAAAAATAGCATTAAAATCTTTAGATATTAAAAATAAATTATGGCTTTTCAAATAATATTCCAAATCCATCTTCAAAATAGAATTTTCTTAATTTTTCTAATTATTTAAGACAAAATGAATTCAAGTCTTGACTTTATACTCAAATTAATTAAATTATTTAAATTCGATCCTTTTTAATTCCAAAAAATCTTAAAAATTATATTTTATACTAATAATGTAATGTTAATTACGAAATGTATAATATAATATAAAACTAACCAAAAAAATATAACGCACATATATGTATTTGTGTATTATTTTTCTTGATAAGCATTACGTGTAAATATTATTATAATATAGTTCATGATTTCGGTATTCTCAGAAGTCATAACTAATTAGGAGGAAAGTTGTGGCTTTGGAGTGTTGTGTTTTATTACTTGGCTCCATTTAAGCTTCCATTTAAGGTGGTAAAAAATTTTTAAAAACGGTAAAAATATTAAAAATTTATAAAAATTATTTACTTTTATTTTACTGTACAAATTACAAATTTATAACTTATTTCACTTTATCTCGTTGTATCTTACTTTTTATCACTTTAAATGTACAAATAAAAAAAAACTTAAAGATAGAAAATGAACACAACTTAAAAAAAAATAAAATAAAAAAATAAACTCATTAGCTCTCGAGGTAATAAGCAAGGGTGAGTCGGCATTTCCGTCAAAATTTTAAAAAATCAATTTTTCGAATCATTCAAATAATTGCCATAATTAAAATAAATGAAATCGAATGAATTAATTAACAACGCATAAGACATTGTGACATAGAGAGGAAATATTAAACCCATCATAAATAAAATTTGAAATCTATAAAACAACTTACTTGAAAAGTAATTTACTGGATAAATGTCAATTAGAAGAGTCATTAATTAGGACACATTTTCACTTGAATCTAATTTTGTTCGTCAGATCTCACGATCCACCAACACCCGTACTCCTGTCTTCCAACTCAGCTAAATCCCACTAAATATGAAAACAACTCAAATATTAAAGGGTGGTATTTAGTTTATTTTTTTTTTATTTTTTGTTATAAATTTATTTTTCATTTTGTACTTTTAAAAATAAAGAAAGTAACTCAAAACACACTTAGTTACTTATATTTTTAAATTTTATTTTAAAAAATAAAAAATAAATTTACACATAAAATGAAAAATAGTAAAAAGTAGTTTTTCACGTTTTTAATTCAAAATAAAGAAAATCTCAAATAAGAAAAATAAAATATTTTTTATTTTCTTATTTTACAATTTTTAAAATATAAAATAAAAACAAAAAAAATAAAAAAAATCAAATGTTACCTAAAAATTTCTTTGCGTCCACCAACAGCCAAGATGAGTTCTCCAGAATTCCAATTGCTGAGGCAGTAATGAAACTATTGAGTGATGAAAGTTCCCCAGGCCCGGACTCTTTTTCCTCGCTTTTTTCTTTCTTTTTTATTTTTTTTTTCACTTTTGATTGTACGCATCACTTTTATTTCGGTTTGTGTTTTTTAATTATGTGGCTTTCTTTGGGTCGACCATCCGAGAAAATATCAGTGGGCTCGACCCAACCAAAGAGCGGTTTTTAACGGGTTCAAGGGAACAGTAAAAAAATAAAGAGTTAAGATTTATTTATATTTTAATAACACGTGATTTTTAAGATTTTATATTAATTATGCTTTAATTAGATTTTTTAAACTTTTATTTTTATTTTGAAAATAATTTTAATTAAAAACAAATTCAAATCATTGAATTAAATGCAAACAAATTTCAATTCTTCATTTTTCACTGCAGCCCCTACAGTAAATTTTTCACTGCAACTCTCTACAACCCACTTTTAACTTGGTTTTTGCTTCATTAATTATAATACTAGCATACAAAAGTAAAACTAATTTTTGCGCCGCCTCCTTTAATTTTTGACTCCATAGATGTCTTTTAATTTTTCTTCTCAACTTCTCTTTTCTGGCTTCCTATGATTAATTTATAAAAACAAAAAATACATATATATGAAAAACTATCTTCACACACAATACGCCTTTACTCTTGTGAATTTAATTTTACACAAAGTTATTTTGACTCCTTATTTTATTTCTTTTAAAACTCAGATAAAATTTTCAAATGAACTTCAAACAAACTGCCACTATCAACTCAACTTCTCTCCTTTACAGCCCTAAGCCAAGTTAGGAATGACCATCGATGGATATGGTTCAAAAATAACAATTTTTATAACCACACTAATTATTTTCTAAAATAAAAAATGCTAACTACACAAACAAAAAAATATGCACTATTCCAACATTAACCAAACTAAATTATGTTAGTTCAAATCAGTTCAGTTATATATACTTATAAATTTAAACATATTTTATAATTTAATTATGAAAATAAAATAATAATTTTTATATAAGTACTATTTGAGACTTAAAATGCATATTTAATATTATAATAATTTGTTGATTTTTCAACCTTTGAAATTTTCTAAGACAAAACCATTAATATGAATGAATATTTAAGTTAACTATAATATATATATATATATTAAGTAAATTTAATTCAATTGATTCAATTTGTTTAGTTTTAGGATTTCAAAATCACACCCAAAACCAATAACTATTATTTTTACAAAATATAACCAAACTGACCATCACTAAATAACTGGATCAAACTTCTTAAATTTGATCGGTACAATTCAGAAACCAAATATTAAACAAATTATGCACTCCCCCAAACCGAACGCATTGGGTAAGGGTCAAGAAAATCTAATCCAAACCCATTCACCCCATCTACTTTTTTATATTTTTTGTAAAATAATTAATCATAAATATAACTAAAAATAACAATCCAATTAATCTTAAAAATTAAAAATAAATTATTAACAATAAAATTTATTAATAAATTTCAACGTACGATGTGCTCATTTATTTATTTTGGTTTTCGAAACCACTAAAGTAAATACATGCCAAGCCTACAAAGCAACTACAGAAAATAATGTACACAAATTTAGCATCTTAATCCCGGCCCGCAATGCTACGTAACCAGTTAAAAAGGTTAATCCTCCAAGTAGTTAGTCTACAGACATTTGAAGAGGTCAGCTACCTCAATTAGGGCATCTGCGAACCATGCAGCGGTCATATTTACCCACACTAACGAGCAATCTGACCAAGCAGCGACCCACACTAACGAGCAATCTGACCAAGCAGCGCTACTCGCCATCGCTCTCCGACTCAAGAAAAGCGAACTCTCTCCGCCCATCAAGCCTGATTAGTATCATTCCACGGTTCTCTTCGCTCCATTCAATACCTTCCTTTTCAACCAAATTAATCACCTGCGTAGTAGTTGGCAAGTTATGATAAAATAAACCCAATATTTCTTACGCCATATCTTGTGCATAGTTACATAACATGGAAAAGCTCTAGAATCTCAGTTTGGGTGCATATGCATTTATGAATTTGAAATGAAGAGAATTGACACTAATGAAAGAGTAGGCATGATGGATATAATGGATTTAGGTGGATTGAAATTAGTCACGTAAACATAATTATTTTTTTGAAATCACTATGTCACAACATGCCATGTCAGTGCCTACTTGGCACCCTGCAAATGCCTACATGGCTAAAGCAAGATGGCAATACTCCGTAATATTTTAGAAAACTCTAGGTTATGCTATGCTAACCTTGTACATTCTGAAACTTTCTTGTACATTCTAGACAATTCTTGCAAATATGCTAGATGATTGTAGAGAACTATAGAATATGTAGGGAAGCTTCCTTTGAAAGCACATCATGTAAATATCTTAGATACTTAGAATACATAGGGAAGCTTCCTTTGGAAGCACATCATGTAACTATCTTAGATACTTTTGTGAGGATTCTAGAACCTTAACCTCCACCATTAGATTAAATAAATCTCTACCGTCCATTAAGGAGGTGGAAGGCTATAAACAAGGATCACCCCCTCATTTGTAAGTATCCAAGTTTTAGTGAAGTAAAGCATGCACCGAGTCTCTCGTGTGCTTTCTCTTGCTCTCTTGAAGTGTCTTTCTTACATAGTCTCTTTGTGAGTCTTGTGAGATCCCTTTACTTCCTAACAAGGGTAAGCTAACTTAGCAATTCAACAAGAGGTTAAAGTGTCTAAATACTGCACGGGTCAAGACGTGAAATTGTAAGTCTATGACACCTACCTCTACCACAGGGTGGGGAAAGGAAGAGAAAAAAGAAAGAATTTAAGAAATCTCTCCCCATTTGTATAGCGGGATCAAACACAGAATAATAGCATAAATTCCAAGTTAAAATAAAACACAAAACTGAAAGAAGCAAGATGTTTAAAACCCATACCGACTGCTTCAGCTTTGACTTTCCCACACCATGGCGCCCACATCCTGTGATAACCCTGAAAATCTGCACAGCTACAGTAGAGAAGAGAAGAAGAAAGAGGGTTGTTGGGGGTAAGGAGAGGTGAGTCAAAACTATACAATCCAGAATGAAATTACACTCAAATATGTAGTCCATATTAGGCATGTGACAGATTCTCACAGCGTACGTATGCTCCAAAGAGAAGATGAACTTTTAAAAGCCTAAGTGCGTGTTTGATATGCTGTCCATGGAGATCAATTGTTATCACATTTTCTATGCTCTTGTTTCTGCACACAATCCAAGCAAAACATAAGTTCATCCAGAATATTAAAAGTCAAGTTAAAAAAATAAAAAATAAAAGGTCGAAAGAATATCCATTTGCAGTTTCATTGTACAACAGGCTACCTAGCTTTGAATATATCCTGGCTTGCTTTTTCATCCGCCTCTCGAGCCATTTTGTTGTATAACCTCCCCTAGATCAATAAAGAAAATTGTAGTCAAGCATTTACCTATTTATGTATTTTTTTATAAATGGAGCATAACTCAACTGATTTAATTTCTAGATAAGTTTTCTCAGGTAGAAGTTGGATCAACATTTAATGAAGTCCCACCATGATAAATTATCAATCACTGCAACAGCAAGCCCCACCCCCCAACAGAGGAAAAACACACACACGCACACACACAGAGTACAAGTAATATAATATACCAAAAGCATAAAGTACTAATAACATTGATGCTGGGGTCATTCTTGTCAAACATCAACACTATACTTCCTTTGCTAGACAGTGTGAGTTAATTGTTTAACTGTGATAGTTAATGAAGTGGCTGAGATATCTGTCAAACAATACTGTTTGTGAATTAAGTACTTAACTTCAGCAAGAATATCAATTACCTGGTCAGATAGGTATGCTGCATATTCTCGTTTCCCATTTGAAAATGCCGTTGCAGCCTGCACACGTGCTATTTCAATGCTAATTAATGAAAATATGTACTCAAGTTATAACTAAAAATGCATGATTGATGCAGTAATGCATCGCCAAGTTCACTGTACCTTCTGATAGCAGGATTTCATCGAATCCCAGTGCTGCCTTGCGGCTTCTCTAAACACCTGATATTCATCACCTTTAGCTACAATTTCCCAAAAAAAAAAAAAGTGAAGAGCTGGATATGGCCCAACAAATTTGTTCTATTATGAACACATACACGTGCAACACACGAATATATGGGGGGAGAGAGGGGCCTACAAACATTGGAGCAGTCATCATGATTTGACATATTTGACAGCCCAAAGAAGAAAGTGTCAAAGATGTTCACCAGAAAAACAGTGAGGGGCTTCATCATATGTGATTATATAAAATAAGCAGAATGCTTTCTCTTAGCTATAGAGGCAACTTCATTTCAAGCTCAACAAGATGTAAAAGTTGGCATTCATGTTTTTGCTGCTGATGCTGTTGCTAATATTATTTGTGCACACATGTGAAGTATGAGCCGGTGTTCAACCTTACAAAATTAATAAATCAGAATTGACCATGGACTAGTTTAAGCACATACTGGGCTCAAACAAGCACTAAAATCCATGAAATGTACAAGTGCGTGCCTTATTGTCTAATCCTAGAGAAAAATGTGAAACAAAACCAAAACCGTACGCAAATGATAATACTGAGAATACCAGACAAGCAGCAAAATAAACCTCATTGAACCTAGTACACACAGAATTGTAAACTATAACAACAAAAAAACACATCAAAAGTATGCTTCCAGCAGAAAGATGGTGAAATAACCACTGAAGATGTAACTGCTAAACAAATGTTCTTGGGCATTTTTAATACCATGGATGTGTCCTGTTTGTGCAGCATCACCAGGAACACAATCAAACCTATTTCCAAGAGACTCCATCTTTTTCATTATATATCTCCAGTTCATTGTGCTTGGCTCTTGTTCAGAACTATTGGGCATGTTAAACAAAGATTCCAACACTTTCCAAGAGAGTTCTGACTTGAAATTCCTAACGTCAGTCTGAGAATGAACTTCAGAACCAGTGACAACCTCAGCATAATTCCTGAAGCAAGACAGTTTAAGAGAGTAAGAGTGAGAGAGAGAGAGAGAGAGAGAGAAACTTTAGTTTTTTTTTTTTGGGGGGGGGGGGAGGGGTGAGGAATCTGACAACATTTTCAGGCTCAAATTACAAACAGTACAATCCTTAAAGCAAAACCAAACTAATGTTTCACAACAAAACATTGGCCATGATGCACCTGTATAAGGCATGGCAGCAAGTAAATATACATGTCAGTGTTAAGTGTCCATAATAGATGGAAAATTTTAATAAAAATTACTTTAAGTAAAATGTAATGTTACATAATTTGAGTTTACAATTTCATGAAGTTTATGCCACCACCCACAAAATTCTCAACAAAAGCAATGACAGATCTACAATACCAGGGATCAAGAACTAAGATGCCCATAAAGCAAGTGCCAGCACCCACACAATATAAGAATCAATAGTTTCCAACATCAATAACAGTAACAACCTCTTCCCTGTAATGCTAAGAAGATTAGAAAATCTGGTATATCTCACAACTACTAGACACATTTTTGCCACAATTGTATTAACTTAAATCTCCTAACCCCCATGAGAAAAGAAAAGGAAAGCATATTATGTTGTAATATAAAAACATGGAGCCACTTTTCAAAATAAATGAATACCCAAAACCCTTTACAAACCATGTTCTCTTCTAAAATTCACTTTCATTCCACCCCAAGGCAGGACAAGGCATGGCATTAGAAGAAGAGAATATAGAGGTAATGTCAAGTCTCATCCTAGAGGAAAAATAGGATAAGAACAAAAGTCATATGAACCGTTAGAATGAGTTACCTGCAACTATAGCCCATAGACCAGATGCTATCTTGAATTTCGCTTTCAGATGTATGAGAAGTCGTGTCAGTTGACCTATCTATTACCTGTAACAAAGTTTCATGAATCTCAACAAGTTCACAGTGATATTTTTGCAAAGCTGGAAAAAATAAGTTGTATACCTAAAAGAATTGCACAAACAATGACAAAATTTTCCATTTCAAACTGACAGTGCAAAAAATTCTAGCCATGAAAAGCAATGCTCGTCTTATTGCTATTTGAAAAACCAAAATCAAGAATAATTTAATTGAGCATTGCCACTTAAACTTTCACCAGCAACTTATCATGGTCTGAATTTTCAAACTAGCAGTCTAAACAACAAAAATCACTGAAGAGAACACAATTTTAATGCATATTTCCAATTACACAACTTGTGGCAGCACAACTCACACTAAGAAACTGAACTTGTAGTAAACAAGAATATCCCGTGACATTAACAGCATAGTAGACTAAGAGAATAATTTAGTAGCGTCCTCAAACTCAGTGCATTTTTTTTTTTTTTTTTTTTTTTTTTGACAAATAAGAAACACAGTCCAGTTACTACTTGTATCATTAGACAACAATACTGGGAAATAACAAAAAGAGCCTAGACTGTCTGAATTACAAAGAATAATATCTTGAAAACTTTTTGCCTTTGTTCCGTTTCATAATGCCTCTCTGCATATCACCTTTTCAATACAGTACCACAAAAAAATATCAATCACAGTCAATAACCTGGACTATATAATACAGGGAAGTGATATGCAGGTCAGCATTAAACTCAAGGATAAAAGGTTGTGGAGATATATGGAATGGTGCTATCAATATTAACAGTGACCGACTCCACTCAAAATGAACAAATAAAAGATTAATTGTGGAATACGAAAATTTGTGACAATCTTTACAAATTTTTAATGGTTCAATTATTAATCATTTCAGTGGCTCTTAGCCCTATTTTGTTGTGCTCTCTCTCTCTCTCTCTCTCTCTCTCTCTATTTTTGGGACAAATGGTGCAATTATTAATCATTTCAGTGGCTCTTAGCCCTATTTTGTTGCTCTCTCTCTCTCGCGACTCCACTCAAAATGAACAAATAAAAGATTAATTGTGGAATACGAAAATTTGTGACAATCTTTTACAAATTTTTGGGACAAATGGTTCAATTATTAATCATTTCAGTGGCTCTTAGCCCTATTTTGTTGCTCTCTCTCTCTCTCTCTGTGAATATTCTCTCAATCACATTTACATCTCTTTACCTTGTCAATTCAATCTTTCACTCGTCCACCACAAATAATTGTTAAGTAACTTTGCATTGACAAGTGTCCTTGATATGGACACATGCCAAACGAAATCTCAAGCTTGAATACATTAAATATCTTACCTGAGACTAATAGGTGGTAGCCATTGTATAGAAACGTTACGATTGAGAGAAATTAACTCATTATAACTAATAAAATCACCCCTCTTCCTAATGGCTTGAGTTTTAGGTGAGCTGGTGGCTAACACACTAACATGGTACTAGAGGAAGCAAATGTCCTGAATTCAAATCTCACCGCCACCCAAAAAGGTCAATAGTTTCATGTATTTGGCCCTTTCAAGAAAGTCCAGTCACATGGAGGCATCTGTAGAAAGAAAATAAGTAAATATAAACAATAAAGTTGCCTCACCACAGTTTAAACTTTTAGATTATTAGGTGATCTCACGATTTTTAGTACCTCTGATATTATGTTAATTTGTTATTCACCATCCCACTTAAAAGTTAAACTGTTAGGGAAGGAGCAAGTTCATTATTTTATTGTTATTTTATACTCTCAACATTTACCAACTAAAAGGAGGATATTTCAATAGTTTTTCACCATCAATTTGTAAATTCTCTTTGTTTTTCTTCCTCTCTACAACTTGGACCCTATGTATCTGTCACCAAGCACATGTACATTTCTCTCTCTAAATTTTCTCCTTCCTCTCCATAACTTTGAAAACTGCTATTTTTTTCCCTTTTTCCCCTTGAAAACAGAAAGAAAAGAAAAAGATACCATAAATCACACTTTAGAAACACACAATTTTTGGCTTCATAATTGTTAAAACTCATCCATGTTCAACAAAAAATCTAATTCCTTTTGGTGATCCTCCTTTCATCCAATACCATTCCAATTCCAAAACTCCTCCAACCCCAAAATTGATTATCAAACCAGAGTTTAAGATCATGCAAATCCTGAATATATCACTTACCCCCCCCCCCCCAAAAAAAAATCCTCAATATATCTCTAAAAAAAGCAACAATAGCATCAACAATGCAATCCTTGTTAAGACACGAATTATTCAACAATGTGAGGCCCATGCAGGACCCAAGCATGATAAAGGGCTCAAATTGCCATTCCCAACAAAATAACATTAAAAGAAGCAATTAAAGAAACTAAAGCCTTTGATAATCCATGGAAAAGATCCTCTTAGCGTAGTGCCAGCTTGGCCTCATTAATTTATGAGCAATTTGTCAATGGCACGTCTAAACCATTCATCAATGTGGGGCTTGCGTGAGACCCACACATGATGCATTAGTCACGACTAACTTAAGCATTTTGCCTTGGGAAAATTCCAAGCTAAGATTGATCATTTACAAATCGCTCTTAAATTAATGAGGCCATGCTGACACAATGATGAGAGGATATGTTCCACAATTATCAATGGCTTTAGTTTCTTTAGTTACTTCTTTTAATGCTATTTAGTTGGAGATGGCAATTTGATTTGAATAAGGGGGTTTTTGACCAAGCCCTAATGGGACAGGGCTATGGAAGTTATGTAAGCGAGATAGGGGCAGGTAAAAAAATATGGTTAAAAACAAATGCAGGTTAGGGTAAGATATGGGAAATATAGTTAAAACCTAAACCCATCCTGATTATATTGTGAAAATACTAATATATCCCCACTACGTTGCAATAATTCGTAAACACCTCTCTCTCTATATATATATATATATGCATAAATACCAGGGGTGGGACAAGTACAGGGTAGAGGTTTTTAAACGATGCAGGGGTTTTCACGGGTATAGAGAGTGTTTTTCCTATTAGGACTGGAGTAGAGTTTGCCATCCCGATATTTATATTTAGCTGAATGCACTTCTTTACGATGTGGGGAACATCCACATCCCCTTAATGGTCACATGTTAGACACATGACCAATTATGTGACTTCTGTGTACTTTAGGATTGTGACAAGGAAACTAAAGCCAACATACAGCTATTAAAATTTAAAAACCCGAAATCTTGGAGAAAAGAGGAGATACAATCATTAAATACTTTCCGTGGCAGGATGCTTGCTCACAGTGTCTCTCTTTCTTCCCTCACAGTTTCTCACTTTTGCTCTACATTTGTCTTCTCATTTTTCTGCTCCACGTCTTTCTCCTATTTATGTTTCGTTCTTCTCTCAGTGTGTTGCTGGTTTGTCTCCCTGTTTTGCTACATGTTTGCAATCCTCCTCCTTCATTACTCCGTATTTCTCCTCCTTCCTGTGGATGGCATCTCTCTTCTTCCCAGTTTCCACACATTCTTTTTTTATTCTGTTAGTAGAATCTTCCTTTTTTCTCCTCTCTCACCATGCTAGTTTCCTTCCTCCACATGTTTTTTCCCAGTATTTCTGATGCTAATTTCTTGCTCCTAAGTTACTGCCCCCCCCCCTTTAATATGCTGCTTTTTGGAGCATTCCTTTCTTGCCACAGTTTGGTGAAATCATTCTGATTGCAACTTCAGCTTGAATGTTAGAACTATTTGATGGTTAAAGACAATTGTTTAAATTGAGTTTCATTGGCTGCTTCGCGTCTTCTTTATGCATTTTATACGCAAGTGTGCATGCCAGATTTGGGATTTCTATGCTTATTTTATAAATTTCTCCTCAACGTTGTCACATAGAATCTTTTTTTTTTTTTTTAAAACCTACGGGTTGCATTAGAGGAATGGAATAAATATGTGTAAAAAGAGGATAACAAACATTTCCAATATTCATTGAATTTACATAGGCAGAGGTATCCAATCATATCAGTAATACTCTTCAACATTTAACATATAGCCACCAAAACAGGGTAGAAATTCTTTTACCTTGTGACCCTTTCAACAAGAAGCGAGAAGGCCAAATATTTAGTCTATTTGTTCCAACGGCGCTTAAATATTTAGTCTATTTGTTCCAATGGCACTTAGTCCATGGCACTGTCATATGATTGACAAAATAACAGTGAAAAATCAGAAGTAAATTCCATAGTTACCCGGAAACTTTCCTTGAGGGTAAAAACTCATTTCCTAGAAAGTCATTTCAGGAATAGAGAAGAAACCTTTATAAGATCTCACAAACTTCTAATACATGTTTCCGAGTCGTTTCACAAGCCAGTGCAATATAGGATTAAGTTCAACATACAAGAGTTAATACTGGTACACTATGAATGCATACACCAACGTTCCCACCAAAATAATAATGAAATTCATGTAACTTACACTGTCACTGCATTCAAAAAAGAATTCTGTATCTTCTTTATTGTTCGCAGAAAGCTCACGAGATTGACCATTCTTGGACTCCACATATGAGGAAGCAGATAATTCAAGCAATGCATTCAAAGCCTGGAAAAAACATACAGTGATTGGTTGATGTATTAGAAACATAAAGATACAGATAAACGAAACATTAAAAACTATTAGAAATATCCAAAAGGGAGCAGCTAATGCCAAAACAAGCAGTGCATTGATCAGTTGTACTGAATTGTCTTGGAAGAACCCTCATTTGCTTTGGCTGTGGCCATGGCCTATCACAAATGGCAATCATGATGCCACTACTACAACTGCAAGACATTATAAACCAGCATTGTATGGCAACTGACGTATGAAAGTGTTATGTGCTGTAGGCAGAGCTTAGTTAACTAAACTATTCAATAGATTATATCGACTAAGAAAATGGTGAATGGGTGGAGAACAAGTGTACCAATTTACAAAATAAGATTAATTTACAAAATAAGATTGACTTTCAAAGTTGTACTAATTATGGTGGCATTAAATTTGAGTCATACTATGAAACTATGGGGTGTGTAATCAAACATAGGTTAAGACTTGGAAACAACCATATAGGATAACCAGTTTAGATATATGCCTGGGAGGTCAACTATGGAAGCATCTACCTATTAAGTTGACTAATGGAGAGAGATAGAGAAAAAAGTAAAAAAAAATATAAACAAATAAATATCTTAATACGATTTTTAAAGATTTAGAGAAAGGTTATGATAGACTACATAAAGATTTGATCTGGCGTGCATCGAGAAAGAAATGTATCACATCTATGTATATTAAGATTCAGTTGTTCGGGACACCAGTGAATTTCCTATAATTATGGGGTTTCCACCAAAGTTCTGCATTAAGTTCTCATCTTAGTTACGGATTGAATGACCAAACATCCACAAGAATTGTCATGGTGTATGTTGTTTGTTGATTATGTAATTTTAATAGACGAACAAAAGATAGAATAGTTTTGTGTAGTGCCAGTTTTGTCCATGTTGTCAAGATGTAATAGTAAAACTTGCATTTATATTTTAAGTTTTGTAGGGTTTGCTAAGAAGTTGCAAAAAGCTTTACCAAGTAGGTTCGCCATAAGAACATAAACTTGGCAATGTATGACATGACCCATGAACACAAACGACACAAAGTTAAACGGGTTCAGGTTTGCGATAAATGGGTTCGACCCGTGTATGACACGAAATAATCAGGTCATAAATAGGTCAACCCACAAAACTCCCACTAATCCATATTGAACTGTTTAATTAGAGTTATTAAGGGTATGTTAGGAAGTAGTAGTTGTACTATTATTGTAATATATCTCTTATTATTAAAAAAAAAAAAAAGATGAAATTTAGGGCTCTTATTTTATATATACTAGGGGTATCCCCAACTTTGGTGGGACTAATCCCCTATCCAATCCACAATAAGCAGGAGCTAGTTAATGTCGAGGAGTTTGAATTGGTGACCTCAATTTTAATTGGTAGAAAGGTCTTATTGTTGAGCTACCCACATGTGGGCCTTGACAAGCTTCTAGAAGTGCACAAAGATTATGAAAGTATATTTCCAAATCAGACATTAGAAAATAAAATAAAATAAAAGGAAGAAAAAAACAAATACTCAAATTTAACATCAATTTTGAAATAATTGAAATCCAATCACATTACTCACCTTTTCAACTCCATATCCACATTGACCTGCAGAGACAGATATTTCAGGTCATAAATTACTTCATTGAACTTCATCTCAAAAACACAGCACCACAGCTTTCAGTTAAGACGATATATTACTAAAGTTCATCTCAAAATCTGGTACCTATTGCCACGTTTAAACAACAAGGTATCCACTCATGCAGATGATTAGTGACAAAAAGACAAATTTAGCAAAAAGATACACGAGTACCACAAGAAGCATAAATGATAAGGGGTGGATAACCAAACTAAGTAAAAAATTATCACTGATGAAAGAGTTATGTAATGTAGCAAGGATAGATCTCTTTGCTTCAATTTACACTGAATTATAACTAAAGCTTCAAAACAACTACAATTTGCGCCAAAAAAGGACATGCTTCCCACATGTAATATTATGGATTGCATATACTTCATACATTCTTTTCCACACAGCATATACAATTTAGAATAAAGTACTTTTTTTTTATAAGTCAATTTAGAATAAAAAAATGTTTGTCAATGCAAAGTTTTCAGTGGAAAACGACAGAGATTATCTAGAAATTATATTGTATGGTGCTACCACCGTGGCATATGAATAAATATTTCAGCTATTATATGGTGATAGACAGATTCTACGTAGTTCCCCGGTAGAGCATAACAATGCTCCAGCAGCAGGATACATATCAAGCAAATATTAAGTAAAATTATTTTATAGCAAAATTTCACATAACATTTACCCCAAGGATGAGCTGTTAAAGAGATGTGGGAAAAGGGGCGCAGATCAAGAAATATGAATAAAACTTTACATGGGACTCACATAGGAAATATGAATAAAACTTTACATGGGACTCACATAGGACGTCTCTAACCACAGCCATGCTCAATTCGCAATTGTCTCCAAGCATCGAGCACAAAAACTGCTCAGCTTCTTCTTTGCTTGCAGGTCCATTAGTATACCCCTTTGACTTGGATAAATCCTTCTTTGAACTTGACATCACATAATCCTTCCCCAAAACTGTGGAAACTGTCCCTGTAGCGGCAACAACCTTCTTTTGCTTGGGCCCTCTGAAACCCCGCCCATGAGATCCATAGCGACCACAATTGTCCTCCATAAACCCCTCCTGGGAGCTCGAACCCAAACTCGAGCTCAACCTTGAAGTACCCCTGAAACTTGAACAAACCGTAGCCTCATCGTCGACACTTTCTGGTAAGCCTCCCAGAATCTCAGCAGCCTTGTTGGGATCCCCTTGTGCCTCTCGATAGACCGAAGCAGCATCATCAAGAGAAACCGAGGTAAAAACCTCAACCAAGCTGTTCAGAACCTTGCTTTCTTCATTCTCCTTTCCCCGCACAGCGCCTTTAGCTCCAGATTTGTTTGGAGGTTGCGACCTCTTCTTCTTCTTCGAATGTTTCATCTCACAACCAATCCCTTCTATGTATAGCAATACAAATAACAACACCTATATATATATATATCGAAAGATAAATATGTGTATACAACAGCTATTTACATTGAAATTAACAACACCAAGAACCGATCGGATGGGCAATCGATGGATCACATGTAGGAGAATGCGAAGATGAAAGCAGACGAGTGACATGAACTTAGGGTTTCAGATATTCGGTTGGTTTGTGATTCTTTAAATCCTAATTTGGGATGACATCTTCCAATTTACGCAATCAATTTTACTAATTTTTTTCTATTTTTTCAATTAAATTTTTTTTACATACCGCTTTTACGTTATATCTTCGTATTTTTACTGAAATCTTTTGTCAAATTTTTGCTAATCAGGGGACCAGAATCTAGCGAGAGATCCAAGTGGGGAATCTCCGAAAATTACCGAATTTTGAGGGGACGGTCAGTCGCCAAATTAAGCCCCCGTTATGTTTGTTTTTTGTATTTGTATTTTAATTTATATTTTTAAAATTTTGTAAACTTATAAAAAAAATATATTTGTTAGATTTATTTATATTTTTTTATTTTCAAAACAATAAAAATTTAAACAAAAAATGTAAAAAAAATATTTTCACTCTATCTTTCTTTTTTTTTTGTTATAAATATTTTGTTAATTTTAAAATTTTGTCCATTTTTGTTACATTATATTAAGATAAATTATTTTACTAAATAAAATAATTAAATTTAATTATATAAATTAATATGTAATATATATCTGTAATACCCAGTATTTAAATTTGGCAATATATGATTATTTTGGATTAATAAAATATTTAAAATAAGATTGAGTTAATCTATTTTATTTTTTTTAAGTCGAGTTTAACTTAAAGTGAGATTGAATTGGACAACTAAACCAAGGGTCTTGCCTTTTCTCTTTCTTTCTTTTCTTCCTTTCCTTTTTTTTTTTTTTTTTTTCTTCTTTTTGGTCGGCTTGGGCCCGCGGTCGGCTAGGAAAAAAAAGAAAAAAGAAAAAGAAAATGGGGGGGGAGAGAGAAGAAAGAGAAAAGAGAGAAAGAGAAAAGCGAGAGAGAGATCTGGGAAGGAAGGAAGGTAGAACCAAGTAGTTTTCGACGCCGTGAACGCTGTGGTAGTGTCCATTTCGCGTGATATCGCTCGACGTGGGACAAATCGATGCCGAAAGATTTGTTGCCTAAACTAAAATCTCTTTATTTATTCTTTTCTCTTCAAGTTTGAGGTAAATGGGGCCTATATCTGTCTTCTAAACATTGTAAGAATCATTTTAGTATATTTATATGCTTGATTTGGTGAAATTTTGTGAGATGTGTATATATATACACACAAATATGTATATATATGCGTATATATGTTGAATTTTTCATACTTTTAAGCCATGATAATTGTATAAATGAGACATAGAGATTTTGGGATAAATTTCTATATGTTTATTTTGCATGAAAGTAATTAAATTTAAACTGACAGTATGAAATCAATCCGAAATTGGACGCCCACCGGTGGAGACGTTCACTGAAAGAAGAAACGGGAAAAGAAAAAGAAAAAGAAAAGGAAAAAAAAAAGAAAATAATAGAGAAAATAATTAGAGATATTATCATTGGGGCCCAAACTTTTTATATAATCACAAATTAACCTCTAAAGTTTTAGATAATTATAAAATTGCCCCAAATTTTAGATAATTGCAAAGTGACCCCCAAAGGTTTGAATAATTACAAAATTACCCCTAAAGTTTAGAAAAATTACAATTTTACCCCTAAAGAATTGGGAGGAATAATAATGTTGCCCCTAAAGTTATGAAAAATTATAGTTGATGTTACAAAATTGGAAAGATGATAGAAAAAAGATAAATTTTGAGATTTTAAGGCATGTTTTGTTTTTATGTTAATAATTGTGGAAAATAATTATTATATATGATTAAATCTGTGAGGAACCTACCTATGAGGGACTTTACCTGTGGGAGAGTGAAGCAGGAGGTGAAGCAGAGAAACAATACATTCCATCTCACGTCGCCTGGGTCGTGAAAGGAAGTGATATATATGTAATATTCAATATCAATATAGTACAATGCGTTTTAAAGCCGTGAGGGCACTGGATTCAGTAGAAACTCTAGAATTAAGCGTGCTCTAGTAGAGGCAGTACCAGGATGGGTGACCTCCTAGGAAGCAGCTTACCAAGCCCAAAATGGACAATATTGTACTATATGGATGCGAGTCGTTACAAAATTAAACATAATTAATGATGGAACTGTATAAAACATAATTAATAACTTAATATAGCATGTCTTGTGAATGTTGTGAATTCTTGAAGAGCATTATTATATATGATTGAGTATATCATGTGCATTAGAGTTGGGGTAGTATTATCTGGTCTATGTTGAAGATATTAATTAGCTGAAAGTGCCACATTTATATTGTGACGTGCCGAGTCACAGGTTATATATGTAAACAGGATTCGTGATTTGAGAAAAATGAGAAAATGAGATTTTGAAAATACCAAATGATTCCCAGTCGATATATATGATTAAAGATTAATCATTTGGAGTTGGACATTAATATTGAAGTGAGATATTATGAGATTTTTTTCGGATTTGTAGCGAGACCCTGCTTGAGATGAGCGAATGCCTGCTTGAGGTAAACAGATGCCTAACTAGAGGTGTAACACGGTTCCCTAGCAGACGGACCAAGGGGTGCAACACAGTTCTCCTGAGTCTTAGTTGATTAGGGGTGTAACCTGGTTCCCAACTGCTATTTATATTGATTACCCTGCTTGATATAAGTAGATGCTTAACTAGGGGTGTAACACGATTTCCTAGCAGACGGATCAAGGGGTGTAACACGGTTCCTCATTCGGTTTATATCTGTGTTGAGATAATGTGATTGTTACATCTATTAATAAGATATAGGGATTATTATATTGATCATGAGTTTGGTTATGAAATAAGGGATATAAATAGGAATTACGGTGGCCTGATTCCCCGAGATGGGACACGTAGGCAGCTCAGGCAAGAGTAACCTGAGTCCGGTCTTAACTATGGATGAGATTTGAGTAGATGGAGATTGGATAATTGCATTACATTACATATGCATTCTTATATGATGTTTGCATTGCATTACATGACATGTGCATTTTATATTATATTTGATTGCTATTGCTGTGAGTTATATTATATGTTTGAGTATGTTCATTAGCACACACTTGCATGGTTTTACCTAATAGGTTGATTAACTTACTCTATCTATATAGCGGATGATCCCGTGAGGGCAAAAACTAGCCACTTAGAGCTGAGTTGAGATCAACAGATTGACCTGTTATAGACAGGGACGGAACCAGGATTCCATTTTTGGGGGGGCCGAAACCCTTCATCACCTTTCATCCCCATTAAATTGGGGGGGCCACTGTATGATATTTATTGAATTTATATATATAAGATATATAATACATATAGAGGTTGTACAAAGAGTAGGGGGGCCATGGCCCCCTATTGTCAAACCGTGCTTCCGTCACTGGTTATAGAATTTTACTTATATTTAAAAGTTCATATTTCCATTTGTGTGACGCAGGGGGTGTGGGTCCCAAAATCGATTTATATATGAGATTACATTGTCGTTAATGAGACTTATGCAGTTATATCAATCTTAAATTTAGTCACCAAGGTGTGACCGTAAATATATCGTGATTGACGGTGTTTTATTTATTTCATATGTGAATGAAGAATGTATTTAGTTATTCTGATGGTAGTTATTATATTGAAACTTGACATTGGCACAAGTTTTTATTTAATTTATTTTGTTCACATATTCTCATACCGTATGTTCCGGATCATTAAGTTAGGGGCGTGCCAATATCATTCAATTATTTTTAATAAATAATAAAACTAAATTAACTAATTAAATTTAATAATTAATTTAACTTAATAAAATAATCAACTCAATTTAATTTAGTAATTCATTATTATTAAATTATTTGAAATAAATATCATAATTAATATAATTTATGTAAAATAATTAATTGTTATTATATTACTTTAATTAGACATCATAGTTAAATTAAATTATTTATAATGTAATTAATTTAATTTATATAAAATATATTTTATTAAATTATTTAAATACATAAATAATTTAATTTAATAATTATAATGTAAGTTAAATATTAATCTAATTTAATTATTTATTTAATATGAAATATAATTTATTAAATTGTTTTTAATCAATAATGTAATTAAATTATAATCAATATATTTTATATTAATATAATAATTATATTTCATTCAATTAATAAATAGTGTAATTGAAACACAATTTAATATATTTTATATTTATTGAATTAAATGATTTTTAATAAATAATTTAACTAATTAATTTAATTAATCTAATTAATTAAATTAATATGAAATATATTTTATGAAATTTAATTAATTTGTTAAAAATTAATAAAATTAAATATTTTTGAAAATAAAAATAAAAATTATAAACAAAATTACATTTCCAAATACAGTTTCAATTTTCATTTTAGGAAAAAAACGACAACCAAGAGACAAAAAGCACAAAACATAAATAAATAAACATAAATAAAAAAGATAGTATTATCAAATAGTTCCTAAATCGCGGCACCTGAGCTCCTACTTATTTTTTGAAAGAGGAGGTTGAAGTCAGGTGAAACGACCTCGTTTTGTAGGAAAGACCTCGTTTTAATAAAAATATTTTTAATATGATCAAGTAATTTTAGATAACTTTTAATTATATAGTAAAATAAAAAAAATAAAAAATTTTATTTTAATTTTTAACATATTTTCTTGTACTAAACTAAGTTTAAGTATTTTTTGTCAAAATTTGTAAAGATTTAATTATAAAGGATAATTATGCCTATTTAAATTATATACATAAGAGCATAAATTTGTAATTTCATTCAAGCCCCATTTGGAGGATACAAAAAAAAAAAAAAAAACTTTTGGTGTTTTTGGTATTTGATAAAATACCAAAAGTTATCGATAACCTATGTAACAGGTTGCTAATGCACCAAATTTTTGCTGAGTTGGCAAGATATATAGTGGTTATTTTACTTTAACTCAATTTAAAAATTACAAAGAAATTGATGCGTTAAGAACCCGCCATATTGAGTGTTTGGTAAAACATACCAAAAGTTTAGTATAATTTGAATAGACATAATTACCTTTTATAAATAAACTTTTATGAATTTTGACAAAAATACTTAAATTTAGTATGATATAAGTAAATATGTTAAAAATTAAAATAAAATTTATTTATATTTTTAAGAAACATATTAAAAATTAATTATTTTTATTTTTATTTATTCTTATTTGTTTTACTACATACCCAAAAATTATCAAAAATTACTTGATCATATTAAAAATATTTTTTTATTTTATTAGCTAACTTAATCAAATAAAAAATTAATTATTTTTATTTATAAACTTGTTATCCTAACACACAACGCACGCACGCAGGCCAAAGTGCAAAGCCTTCTGCTGGTTGCCTTGAAAAAAAAAAAAAAAAAAAATCAGATGACCGCCTTTCATGCGAAACGGGATCGTTTGGCCCGATTTCGGCGTCCTCCGACTTCAGGCTTCAGCCCCCTGTCCGCCTTATTTCACCCTCTTTTGGGTTTTCTCTTTTTTGTGTATTTCGTTAATTTTGATTGGATTTTCAAACTTAAAAAAATTAACAATAATAATAATTAATCATGGCTACGCTTGGAAAACAAGCCAGCTGAGTTTTCTCTTTTTTGTTTATTCCCTTAATTTTGATTCGACTTTCAAACTTAGAAAAAATAATAAAATAATTATTATTATTAATTAAGACTCTATTTGAGAGACTAACCACCTGAGAAGTTAATTAACTATGTAAATAGTCTATACAAACCCCTGTTATTTCAACGTTGGACAGAAATTGAGAAAAGATAAAAAAAACTTTCGGAAAATTGCATCCAAGTCATACTTGGTAATCTTTTAAAGTTATTAGTCACACTCAAAAAAAAGTATTGCTTTTAAGTCACATTAATGTGAAAAATTTTGTATTTAAGTCATACTTTTGAGTGGGTCCCACGAATTTGTTTTGAATATAATTTATAATATGACTTAAATGCCATTTTTCTATAATTAACTGAGATGGAGTTGCCGAAAATTATGGAACCGAAAATCACGTTTTCCGTTTTTGTTTCATTCCTTATCAATTGCGTGAACATATAGTGAGATAAAAATCTGTTAAAGGATTATATACGAAAGAATACACACGGATTACGCGAGTTTGTGCTATGAGATTAACGTCGATCGAATGAATATATACAGATTTGGATTACGTATTTAAACACATGACTGCGGTACTGTTTTTTTTAGGATGCATGCTCGTTCAAAAACAGTACCGCGTTCAAAAACAGTACCGCATGACTCTATCATACAAACATCATATGTAAATACAAAAAATAGTTCACATATCAAACGAATAATCGACAGTACCGCATGTATGACAGTATCACATGTCTGCGGTACTGTTTTTTTTTAGGATGCATGCTCGTTCAAAAATAGTGCCGCACGACTCTATCATGCAAATATCACATGTAAACACAAAAATAGTTCACATATCAAACGAATGACCGACAGTACCGCATGTGTGACAGTACCACATGTCTGCGGTACTGTTTTTTTTAGGATGCATGCTCGTTCAAAAACAGTACCGCACGACTCTATCATGCAAACATCACATGTAAACACAAAAATAGTTCACATATCAAATGAATAACCGACAGTACCGCATGTGTGACAGTACCACATGTCTGCGGTACTGTTTTTTTTAGGATGCATGCTCGTTCAAAAACAGTACCGCACGACTCTATCATGCAAACATCACATGTAAACATAAAAATAGTTCACATATCAAACGAATAACCGACAGTACCGCATGTGTGACAGTACCACATGTCTGCGGTACTGTTTTTTTTAGGATGCATGCTCGTTCAAAAACAGTACCGCACGACTCTATCATGCAAACATCACATGTAAACACAAAAATAGTTCACATATCAAACGAATGACCGACAGTACCGCATGTGTGACAGTACCACATGTCTGCGGTACTGTTTTTTTTAGGATGCATGCTCGTTCAAAAACAGTACCGCACGACTCTATCATGCAAACATCACATGTAAACACAAAAATAGTTCACATATCAAACGAATAACCGACAGTACCGCATGTGTGACAGTACCACATGTCTGCGGTACTGTTTTTTTTAGGATGCATGCTCGTTCAAAAACAGTACCGCACGACTCTATCATGCAAACATCACATGTAAACACAAAAATAGTTCACATATCAAACGAATGACCGACAGTACCGCATGTGTGACAGTACCATATGTCTGCGGTACTGTTTTTTTTTAGGATGCATGCTCGTTCAAAAACAGTACCGCATGACTATATCATGCAAAGAATGGTGCTGTTTTAATGAGGTACTGTTTTTTTATACGGTACTGTTTTATTATGTGGTACTGTTTTATTATGTGGTACTGTTTTTATGCGATACTGTTTTTATGCGATAATGTTTTATTATGTGGTATTATTTTTTATGCGGTATTGTTTTATTATGTGGTACTGTTTTCCTTAATAGTTTTTATTTTGTTTCCAAAAATCAGTTTTGCTTATTTTGTAAAGAAGATGAAAAGTCGCGAAATTAGGTTTTTCTCAAACAGTTTTGATTTTGTTTCCAAAAATCAGTTTTACTTGCTTTATAAAGAAGATGGAAAGTCACGGAAGTTATGAGTAAAGTGTGCACTATTTTCGGATAAAACTGACAGTTTTGAAATGTAGTGAAAAACGCGTGATATCCTTTTTGGTCTTTTTGTTGCAAGTGTGACTTATTCACAAATAAGATTTTTGGGTATGACTTAAATCTTTATAAGTTCATAAATAGTGACCGGCCTCCAAAAACCCCAAAAACTTTAAATGAAGAGTGGTACTCTGGGCCATTTGGAAGCCATCCAGAAACTTCAAATTTTTTTTTAATTTTTTTAATTTTTACCAAACGTAAAAAAATATGTATCACGAGTTCAAAATCACCAAATTTTTTCAATTTTAAAGGTTTTATCAAACGCAAAAAGATCTTCAAATTGTCAAAAATTTCACTTTTGATTGTACCCGAAAATTATGTTCAAAAAAAATATTAGAATGATATAACAACTTTAAAGATTTATTATTTTGAAAAAAGAACCAAAAAATTAAAGAAAGCTTTTATTACATAAATGTTATTACCACGTCATTTTAACAGCACTTTTTTTAACAAAATATTCTAATAAAAAAAATTTTTCTTAAATAAAACTTTTATAATACTATATTTGCCTACCAAATAAATAACAAGAAATCAAAAGTAAAATTATTTTTTTTCTCCTAAAACTCTCAAATACAAAAATAAAATAAAATAAAGCATGAGCCACTTCTTTTCTTTTATTGGTAATATTTTCTTTTTCTTTTTTCTTCGAAATCTACAAATTAAACAATCCAAGCTTTAACCCATCAAGGGGTCACTGGGGTGGTACTTTTCATGCTTCTTTGCTATTAGTAGCTCTCTTCCAGCCTTCGTGACTTCTTACTTTTGTTTCTTTTTTTTTTTTTTTTCAAAGTTTTAATTTTCATTATTAATTAATAATATTAGTCCATATTTTTTCAGTAAACAATTAATTATGAGAGTAAGGGATCATTTGGCATGTAAAGTTTTACAATTTTGCACACCGAGCTGATATTTGTCACTTGCTTTTTAGGTGTTAAATTTTTTGTAAAGATTTATAAAAATTAGTAAATTTTGATAAAAATCATTTCAAATTGAAGTAAAAAAAAAAAAAAAGGTAAAAGTTGAAAAACAGTTAATTTTGTATTTGGTGAAAAAAGTTAGTTAAATTCTAAAGGTGTAAGTAATTTTTTATGTCTTAGAGAAAAGCTATAATTTATCCTTAAAAAAAAAGGCTAATCAAAATTTTTAAATTGATCAACAAATAATAAAATATCATGATGGAAACCTACAGCCACCCTCCTCCAATTTACACACTTGAGTAAACTCATCGAACCTGTGCGATAGTACACAAATCACGTAGACCGGATAAATTCAAGAAAAATTTACACGCAAACTCACTTCCAAATAAGAGCCCTGAAGTCGAAACCAAAACCTACCCTTAAAAAAAAAAAAAAGTTGGAGCCTTTAACTTACTTTTTTAAAGCTAGCCTTTAAAAAAAAAGAAAAACGAAAAACAAGTTAGGCCACAAGTGCTTACCACCAGACAACAAAGGTTTGAGCTTTCAATTTACTTTTTTAAAGCTAGCCTTTT
The DNA here is from genome assembly GCA_019916065.1 of Vitellaria paradoxa. Lineage (NCBI taxonomy): Eukaryota > Viridiplantae > Streptophyta > Magnoliopsida > Ericales > Sapotaceae > Vitellaria > Vitellaria paradoxa. The sequence continues at coordinate 7,667,260 of CM034243.1, read as the reverse complement.
TTCTTTTTTTTTTTTTTTTAAACGAAAAACATGTTAGGGCACAAGTGCTAATCACCAGACAAAAAGGGGAAAACTAAGCACAAAACTGATACCAAAAATGATTCTCAAAGGCAACACGGTTTTCCTAATTGAGCTGTGAAAGAGAAAAACAAATACAACTGCAACTGTAGGGAAAAGTATCTTTGTGTCAAACGTAGAGGCAAAGCGAAGTCCACAACATGTACGTACCAGAAAAATGGCATCTATATATCATCAAAGCAATGCTCAAAATGGCATTTGTGGGTTCTTGGTGGAACAGCATCCTTCCTGAAGTTAGTTCTTTAGGCTATTCAATCGCCATTAGCTTCCATTCTATATATGTTCTCTCTCAACAAAAACAAAAATAAAAACACCCGTAGCTAGCAATTTTCCAGCTTTATAAAGGGTGTTCTTCTTTGATCTTCTTATTAAGAGCCTTCAGAAATTGGATCATATGATTAACATTAACAAAGCTTCGCGCTTTGAAATCTTTATTTTGTTGAACATGAAATCTAAAAAGAGGTTAGGGGATACTCTTCTTGTGAACTACTGTCAAGGTTTCCTATTAACTGAGTGAATTGGTTCTTCAATGACAGAACTAACCAATAATTTCTGCTGACCAGTGACCTGGGGGTGATGATCTTGCTCTACTGCTACAAGAGAACTCTGCAAATCTTCTCTACATTCCTGAATACCGCAGGAGGATGTTAATTTAAATGCTCCGAGTGATGTGTGGAACTGATCATGACCTATTTGCTTCGTGAACTTCAATTCTTCATAACGTCTCTCAGGACAGCAACCACATTGCATCTTTCTCCTACATACTTCATCCTTAACTCTCTGGACAAAATAATAAAAAGGTGGTGAGAACAAACTACTATACATTAGAAGCTACATTTTCAAGCTGTAGGAATGGCAAAGAAGGACAGAGAAAGTAAAGCAAAATCTTAGGCATGACCAAATAATCCACACGCTTACAACAGCTGAAATTTGTACCACCCACCGCACCTCCCACCTCCCAAAAAAGAAAATCAACTCAAAAAAGTTTTGGTCCCAAACTAGCAAGGGTCCGTTGTATAAATTATCTTTCTCCATTCATTTTTATTATGGGTTATGTTTTTTGTAAAATTATATGAAATTACGCATTTCTTTACAATTTTAGTATATATAGGCACCGTTTGGAGTGCTATAAAACTCCAACAACTTCTATAACTCACTTAAAATTTTTTATCACACTTTTACTTTTCCCGCCTTTACTAATTTCAAAAAATTTCAATATTTCACTAAAAAAATAGAAAATTCGCAACGAGATTAATCGAGCGTGAATTTTTTTTTTCATAATCATATTCTTTGCGTTGAAAGTTTTTAAACGAGTACCATTATCACTAATTTATCTCTATTTTTTCAAATCCGTTAAAATAGATTTGGACAAACCGTTCTAACGGTTTATCGGTATAGAATTCGTTAGAACGGATTTGAAAAGCTGTTCTAACAGTTTTGGCATTGTTCAGAGAGAGAAGAAGCTTTTTTTGAATCTGTTAGAACGGATTTGGGAAACTGTTCTAACGGTTTTGGTACTGTTCATCTCCAAAAAATACGATTTGGAAAGAAACACCAAACGTCATTCTTTACTCCAAATCACATTTTTTCTTTTTTTTTTCTTGTTTTTTATCACTCCAAACGCTACCATAATCTTAAGTCTACATTTTGTTCCCTGCACTCCTTTCACTTGAATCGAGTCACACTTCCGTCATTCCCTAATTTTACGTTGAACATGCACAAACCATCTCAAACAATCTTCTCTCAACTTTTCTTCTATCAGTGCAACTTATACTTTTTTTTTCAAATCTATTCATTTCTTATCGTATATTTTCTTATATTAACACACGTCAATCTTAAGTATTCTCATTTTCGGTACACTCATCTTTTAAGAGTACTGTTTCTTAACAACTCAACACTTTGTTTCGTACCTACCCCCAAAAGCGGAAAAAATAAAAAAAAATGTTCCTCTTTCAAGCCTTGCACTTTTGAGAAAAAATTATGTGCACAGTATAGCTGCAAAAATAGGATCCTGGGAAGGTGAAAATTATTTTGTAGTTTTCCTAATAAATAGCGGTTAAGTTAAGAATGTTATAGTTCATGATTACTTCTTGATTGACTGCAGAAGAAAAAACCTGGCTTTACTGCTGAATATGTGGTCAGTTCCCAACCAAGCTCTTAAAAATGACTAATGTCAAAAGAAGTTCTTAAGAATAATAAACAAGAACACATGCAAGTATGCAGCATGAGAATGCTATCACAAACAAGACAATTGAAAGAAGTGCAACGAAAGATTTTTCAAGGAAAGAAATCAACTAATTTGTTAATGTAATGTCTGTTTTGATGTGAAGCAGCCATCGTTTCATGTGTATTGAGCTTTTCAACCATAATTATATTCACCTTTTCCATAGCCCTGAATTTTAAACAATTATTATTAAGAAAAAATAGTATTAAAAAATTTTAAGAAATAGAACTCAACAAACCAAATCAAATAGCGATAATTTCAATCTAATCATCAGTGCCCATCAAGTTGATCAACTGACTAAAGTTAAAATTTGATTATATTGGGTATTAGGAAATGCAAAGCCCTGCTTAATTTCTAATTTGCAAACCTTTTAAAAATAATAATATGAAATTGTGTGGCATTAAATTGTTCAGCAGATTGCTACTAGGTGCAGTCCATACAAACTACTGTTTCCCCATTCAAAGTCTTTAATTTCGTTTCATTTTTCTCCTGATAGCTTACAGAATTACTCCACCATACACCAAGGTACAATTTTTCAAGGAGCAGACAATTTTTTCCCCAAGTCCAGTGCAGAAATTCTGAAGGTACACCACATGGACGGTTGAATTCCCTCCACCTTGTTCACTAACTAAACCCGGGGAGGGCTGTAAAACAAAGCAAACTACTCAAGCTTGGTTAGCATTCAATTTATTAAAAGCCCGTTTGGGATCGACTCATTATGAAATCAAACCAAACTTAAACACAATTTTGAACTTTCTAATCTTGAGCTCGTCTAGATGAGCTAAATTAAATGTTAAAAAAAAAAAAAAAAAAGAAAACCCAAGAAAATTGAGCTCTGCACAATCAAATTGTGCTTGAATCAGCTCAAAAATATTGACAAATCAAATTTAAACACATCTCGAAGCTCAACAAAGGTTTCAAATCAAACTTGACAACTGGCTCAATTTGTCCATCTACAGCCCTTAACCCAGGTTCCATTTTGCCTTTGAGGGCATAAAATTTTGCACATACCATATCAAGTTCATAAAAGCACAACAAAACAAACATACTCGAGAACCAACTAACTTGACCTTACCATAGACAATACCAATTCAACAACAAATTAGAAACGTCCAAAGAAGAATGACATTAACAAAACGAACCTGCAACAATTTGGAATCAAACTTTGGGAGTCCAATGTGAGCTACAGCCAGAGAACCGAAGAAGTTCCCCAACAATGCGGCGTCAGGGACTGCCAATCCCTGAACAAGTCCGGCAACAAAACCCCCAAGAAAACTATCTCCGGCGCCGGTCGGATCCACTTGAACGCTGGGAAAAGGCGCAATCTGGGACTCCCCCTCCTTCCAATACACTGTACAACCATCTTTCCCATTTGTGACAACAACACAGCAACTCTTTCTTGCCTCCTCAACATCAACGAATGGGGCTTCCTCCGCCGAAGCCTTCAGAAATCTAATTCGGGGTAAGAGGTGGAAGAATCCGCTGTCCTTCAACCCGATTAGCTTTACGGTTCCATCCTCCGAATCGAAAACCCGAATTAGCGCCTGAATGTCGACGAGCACTACGCTACACAAATCGAGCATTCGCTCTAGGGTTTCCACCAGAATTTCTCCGGCGACGCCCACCGCCATTCCGAAATCGAACCGCGAGTCGGGTAGCTCCGATGGGAGAATGGGATCGCAGGGCCGGACCCGCTTGAGGACCCGATCCTGGCGCCTGGATTCGGTGGGCTCGGACGCGAAATAGGCGTGGAAGAGAGTCGTCGCCGACGAGGGGGACACAATAGGGCGGTGATTGACGGAGTAGACGAAATCCGCACCGACTTTAGAGACGTAGTCTGATGGAATCGAGATGCCGTCGAGAACGGCGGAGATGAAGGAGACAGCGCCGCCTAGACTCTCGGCGATTACAACGTCTTCTTTAATGAGAACGTCGTGGCAGTAGCTCCCGACGATCAGGATACGGTGAGAGACTGCCGGTGGGCCATCTTGTTTTTCTCTCACCATAACTGAGTTCGCCAGAACAGGGATGGCGTTGTCGGCGGCGTTTGTTTGTCTTGTTCCGGGATCATTAGTGCTCGTATGAGTTGGGTTCATGAGACGCCATGAAAGCAGAGAGATGTAAATAAAAGACGACGGCTTGGGCAACCATTCCAGGACAAATTGTTACGTAGACGTGTTTTGTAAATACGAAGTGGCGTCAAGACCGACCCGACGCGCGGCAACAGAGAGAGATATAGAGAGAGAGAGAGAGAGGTGGAAATTTATTTTTGGGTTGTTATTTATGGGTTTCCATTTTTCTTTTTTTTTAAGGTCATTTTAATCAAGATAATAAGATATATTATATAATTTTAATATGATAAATAACATTCTTTTAAAAGAAACGTTATATAATTTTCATGTTATACATTCGTTCTTTTAATATTTTAATATTATAAATATTCTTATATAAAAATGAAAATAATTGTCTAATTTTATTTAATAAAAAAGTAAAACGAAATGTAAAACGTAAATGGATTCACTCATTAAAAAATTATATATCTGAATTTGAAGTGATCCTCTTAGTTCCCAAATCGCAACCATACAAAAACGAAATTTTCAGGCATCATTTTTCAGTTGAAACTCATACGTACAAATTACTATTACTTTGCAACAATGTTGATTATTTTTATTAGTAATTTTTATTCTTAATTTATTTTTATTAATAAAAATAAAAAAATATAAAAATTAATGATGTATGGAGACAGAAAATTTAAGAAAAAATAAATTTTATTAAAATATTTAAAATTTAAAGATTTTTAAATTATAAATAATGAATATATTTGTATCATTTTTATGATTTTTTTTTACCTATAAATGATCTTCAGCACATCATTACACATAACTTTTAAGCTTCAAATCTTTAGTATTTAAAACTTTTACTTTTTATTTAGAAAATTTTTAGTTGTCGAATGAATCTTTACGTACATTTATCGATTAAAATTTTAAGTTCAAAATTGTTCAACTTGAAGCTCCAAAATTCTCGCTTATTATAATTTTAATTGTAGTTTCTTTCTTTTTTTGGGTTTCTTCAAATTAATTCTTTTATTTACTTTTACAAATGTCGTAGATTTTTCTCATGAAAGTGCGGGCCAATGTTGTAGCATCGAACTGTGAACCTTGAAGGAATTGATAGATTGATTCACTTCCAAAAGTATTCCGAGGGACCACACGTAACCGGAGGCACTTTAATTTTCTTACACTTTTTTTTTCTCTTCCTTTTGCGTTTTTTTTTTTTTTTTCCTACAAAGAATATATCCTTAATGACTATGGTCCGTTCTTATAAAAAATAAGAATTTAATTGAAAAACAAGGTGAATAATGTTTTTGAAGGAGTCAAACAATTCCATCCGTTCTTATAAAAAATAAGAATTTAATTGAAAAACAAGATGAATAATGTTTTTGAAGGAGTCAGACAATTCCATAGACACGTAACAAATATTCAAAAGTTTCTCAACCCACCTCTCCAGTTTAGGCGTAATATGAACACTTGATAGTGTGTAAAGGGGGAGAGGTATTACTATTTCATTCACGATGAGAGTAAAGTAATCCACCTACAAATAACGTGGTCTGACTAGTTGGAATAGCAATCGTACGCTTGGCTTCACTTTCATACAGACAAATAAATTATTAGTTTTCTTACACACTTACACATGAATAGTGCATTATACAATTTCTGAACTACTTATACCTTAACCGTTGAAGAGGCAACAGACCACGTCCTACTCAGCGAATAATTAATCTTTTTTTAGGTGTTTGGAGAGTTAAAAAAGAGAGAGAGAGAGAGAGAGAGAGCGGCACCCGAGATCTTGAAATAAAGAGTAATTGGTGAATACATCATGGTGTTGATCAATGACAACTATCGTGGTCGATTGCTCAGCTAATTTTTTTGACATTCCAATGTCCATTTTGTTCAAAAAGTTAATTATTCATTCACGGTAATTGAAAATTCAATCATTTTTATATAAGTTAATCCTTTTCTACCATGCTCATAACAAATGAACCTTTGAAAAATTAGGCTTAGAGTTTTATTTTTATTTATTATTATTATTATTATTATTATTATTTTTTGGTGAAGCAAGAAAACTTAGGCTTAACTTGAGAAGAAAAAAAGAGTCAAGTTAAACTCTTTTTTTTTTTGGTAATTGGCTATTAAAGATATTAATTTTTTTTTTTTGTGTTTGAGAATAAAAAAAAATCACTTTCTTATAGCTAGTTTTTTTATATTTTTTGTTATTTTGACATATATATTTGATTTTTATAATTTGAAAAAACTTAAAAATGTAAGAGCTTAGTATTAATCACGTCAAAAAAAAAAAAAAAAAGTTAGAGCTACCAAAAATTAACACATTTTTTAATATCCAAATGGAGCCTAATATTTTTTTTGTTGAAACTTTCATTCAATATCTAATAGAATATGTTCTATAATAAATTTTGGAAAATCATCACCTTTTTTTTTTAATGGAACAAAATAGACAAATCACACCTTTTCCATTGTTATTATTCAATTATTTTTTTTCCTTTCAAATAACTTTTTGCTTAAAAGTAAAATGTTACATTCATTTTTTTGTCTAATAAAATATATTTTATTTTTTAGTTAATTTTTTGAAGCATGTCATTGATATTTAAAAAATAAGAAATAGATATATAAATGATAAAAATTATTTCTTAAAAATAATTTAAGTGACATTTGGTATATCTTTCTATTTTTTATTTTTTATTTTTATTTTCTATTTTCTGTTTGAACTTATTTGTCATTTTGTGCTGAAATTAACGAAAACAGTTGAAAACGCATTTTGTCACTTAGGGTTTATTTGGTTTATTTTTCTATTTTTTATTTCTGTTTTTATTTTTTATTTTCTATTTTGAACTCATTTTTCATTTTGTACCTTTGAAAATAAGGAAAATAGCTCAAAATTCATTTTGTTACTTGTGTTTTTAAAATTTATTTTTGAAAACTGAAAATGAGTTTACACATGAAATGAAAAATAATAAAAAGTTGTTTTGAGAATTTTTAAAAAAAATAAAGAAAATCTCAAAATAAGGAAAATAGAGTATTTTTTGTTTCCTCGATTTGAGATTTTTAACACATAAAACGAAAATAGAAAATAGAAAACAAAAAAATAAACCAAATGCCACCTTATGTTTTCAAAATTTATTTTAAAAAACAGAAAATGAGTTTACATATGAAATAAAAATGGTAAAAAATTGTTTTGAGCGTTTTCAACTTAAAATAAGGAAAATTTCAAAAAAAGGAAAATAGAGTATTTTCTGTTTCATTATTTTGATATTTTTAAAACATAAAATATGTATAAAAGAAAATAGAAAAACAAAGTAAATGTTACTTTATTTTTTTAATTTAAAGGATTTAAAAAGACAAATAATGTGTCTAAAAATACTGATCAAAAAATTAAAATCAAGTTTTAATGAAAATAGTCATATAAAAGAAAAAAATAATCTAAAATAAAACAGCTTATTTTGGATATACGTACGGATGCAGTCACAACGTTGCCCTTAAATTTAATGATTTTTTTGCTTTTTTAGAAAGTAGTTTTTTTTAGGGGCGTTCGGAGTGTCGAAAAATAATTAAAAATATGATTTGATTAATTTTTTGATATTTGGGGCGTATCCACTAAATTATTTTTTTTAGAGATAAATAGTCCGTTTTTTACTTTTACTTCAATTTTTTAGATTTTAAATCTATTTTCGTTTGAAGATTCTAGGGGTTACAGTGAAAAATAAAGGATTTAAATTTGATTATATTTAATCCAATGATTCTAATTTAATTTAATTAGAATTATGTTTAAAATAAAAACAAAAGTTAAAAGTTTCATTTAGAATACAATCAATGTAAAATGTAAAAAGTTACGTGTCATTAAAGTACAAATAAATCTAAACTCTTCATTTTTCCATTGCAACCGTACAATGATTTTTTTCACCGTAACCCTAGAAGCCTTCATTTGAACGGTCTTATATCAAAATTTTTTAAAAGTTGTTGAAAAGTTATTGAGATTTGTAGAAAAATTATTGGAATTCATGAAAATAATATTAGGGTTTATAAAAATTTTTGTTAGAATATATAGATATATATAAATTTATAAAAATTTGACAAAGTATAAGGATGACAAAAAAATGTTAGAATTTTTTAGAAAGTTTTATAGGTTTGCACACATTTTTAGCGCTCCAAAACGCACCCTTAAGCGCGTTGATCTGACTCAACGAAAACGGACGGTCACACGCACAAGCGAGGTAAAATCCCAGGCTGATTTATGAAGCTTTTGAATTTTCCTGTAAAAAAGTATCCAAATTCTTAGTTGGAAAAATTATCGACAAAAGAATGTGAATCCCACATGGGCCATAGGGCCCCATTTAATCCAACAGCATTCGTTGATGGTCTAACGATGTAAAATACTGCTCCTAAAGTGAAGTTGATAGTAAAGTAAACTAATACTAAATAAATTTATTTTATAATTAATTTATTTAATTTTTAAATTTCATAAAATTTTCGTTCATTTTTTTATCACTACCAAATAAGAAAAATACAAATAAATTTTTTTTACCAAAAATTTCAAATTTTTTGAAACATAGTTAAAAGGAAATTGGACATATATAATATAAACTGCGCGCACAACTAGATAACCATTCAGGGTTCTCTCTCTCTACTCTCCAAAGTAATAACAACAATACAGAAACAAATTAAGTTAATTAATTAGCATAAGACCCCACATTAGATGTTATTACTATTATTATTAGACTTTGTTGGAAAAGAATAAGTTTCTACCATTCAGCCTTTTAACTTTATTTGAAATGATCAAATGCATCCTCTTACGTAAGTTTTAAATTTCTTTTAAATTATAAAAAATAAAAATGTCAAATTAAATTTCCAATCAAATTTTCAAGGCTAACGTTAACACTCTGTTCGGAAACATTCATCCATTAAAATTGATTCAATTTTAAAATAAATAATTGATTTAATTTGATAAATAAAATTTTGTATTTGAAATACATTTTGAATTTAAGAATTGAACTGATTTGATTTAATAGAAATATCAAATTTGATATTATCAATATAAAATAAAAAAATATGATAAATTTGATATATGAAGATAAATTTATTCACTTATTTTAATGACTTAAGAATATAATGAATTCTCATAAAATCTATTGTTTTTTATTAGATTTCAAATGATATACAAATTCTAAAATTTAAGTTGTGAAATGAAATAAAATTTAATTAATAAAATTTTATTTTAATTCCGAACAAAAGAATTGATCGGTGAGAATTCTTATCAAATAAAATTAAGTTTTATCAAAGTTATAAATCCAAATAGAATGCAAGGAAAAGAATTTTCTTTTTTTTTTTTTGTCAAAACAAAATTGTCAAAAGTCTCAAAAGTGAGAATGATATTCCCTCTAGGTTCCTTCCCTTGTTACTTTGTTTCAACCCTTCGATCATAGGATGGGCACAGAAAGTACGTACGAACTATATATGATGCATGCCCTAAATTCCAAGAGTTCAGGATTCAATCATGCATTCGTTACATTACATCTGATCGATACGTCAATCCTTACTAGTATTTAAAATTATTAATTAACTTTATTTTACAACATTGCTATTGGTTGCAAGTTGCGTAATTGAATAAAGTAGAATACAACTTTACTTTCTTAGCAAGCTGTTTATAATTAATGTGGACATTATATATATGTAATATTTGTATTTATGACCTTCAATTGCAAGAAACTTAATACAACGGGGCTTGATTGCCCATTTTTGGACACTGGGATGTAACTAAGCTAGGAAACTTCGCCTAATACTTCCCACCATGAAAAAGAATAGAATGCCAGCCTTTGATTTTGTTCTAATTATAGTCCTTCCTCTACAATCTTATTAACCCAAAGACATATATATTTATATTCCGCGTGAACTTTCATAGTTTCATTTGAAGAAGAAAATGATCGTTGAAAAATATAATTGATGTGTGTCAATTTTGCTCAGCGATATATAGTACCATATTTATAGAGAAACTTCCTTGAATAATAAGATGCACGCTTCTCAAATACATACAAATATTATAAATTAATATTTTGATCTCCATCTTATAAAAAATTTTCCATGACTAGAGAGAAGGTAAGTCATAAAAATTAATAAATTAAGAAAAAAATTTTAATATATTTGGTTTCTTATATGTTAAAAATTTATGATACGTAATATTTTTTTTTTAAATAATAATTCTACAAGTGTGTTTTGCCTCTCTCACATGACATTTTTAATTATATTACGGACATTATAAATTTTTCTTTGCACGCAAATAAAGGTAAAAAGTAAGTAAAACTAGTTGGAAACAATTAAAATATGTTTAGAGTAAGAAGTTAAATGTGATTTCCCTTGAAACCAGTACTTAATTAACCAATAAAAACTGTTCATTACTTGGAGACTTTGCATTGAACTTCATAACATGAAAAGGTTATACGACTATTTAACTTTACGGTTCATCTACACGGGGCGCGCGAAACTCACGTGTATGCATGGCAAAAAATGGTCAATATATAGGATACGCCAGTATATGTATGTGTGTATATATATTTATAAATGTATGTATATACATATATAAAAAACTAGCCAAGGAAAGAAAAAGAAATATATGTATATCAGCTCCGTTTGAAGCATTTTTATTTTTTTAAATCTTTATAAATTTATTTTAATTTAAAATTTTTTATGTACTATATAAATTAAAAAAAATTATAAAAATTATAAAATTATAATTTTTATAAATTTAAATAAATTTAAATAATTCTAAACACGCTGTCATGTGTAAAGCTTATAATTGAGCAAGGTCAGGTATACTAGCTAGCCGTGCAACTCTGGTCAGGATTGTCATCGTCAATGGGCAATTCCCATTGAAAAAACCTTACCCATCCTGGAAAAAAATGGAAGTACCTTTAATTTTCTCATACACAATCGCTGGGAATGTGGGTTTTATTTCAAATTTGTCGGTGGAAGCTAATTTATATAATTTTAAAGCCTTAGCCGTGTCTGCGCAAGGAGAGTACAGCTGTAGAAATCTTGTTAGGTTTTAGATTCGCGACACATACATACATAAATATATATATATATATATATATATATTATATATGGACAGTATCTACAAATATATCGATAATGGAATGGATCCTGTGTACTTGTTGAATAAGTTAAAGAAACATTTAAAAATTAAAGAAAAACAATACAAATGTATAATCTCAGGATCGTAGTGGGCCCTTAACAGCAGAGGTGAAGAGTTATTTGGGTTCCTTGAGGATTTTGATTTGGAGAGACCACTTGAAGGAACCGGTTACTTACGTACGGATTATAATTATCCTGAAGCACTGGATGATGGGGTCGCCGCTGTGGCTTCTTTGGTATGCTTTTTCATTCTCTCCCATATGGACATGCATCATGGTACACCTTTCATGCTACATCTTATTTTTTTCAATTAACCATTTTCCAAATGTATGATACCGATTTCTAATTTTCTACTCACTTTTTTTTTTCTTTTATTTTTACAAAATATATAAATATACTATGACTCTATTTGATAACATTTATATTTACTGTTTTTATTTATATTTACAAAATTTTAAAAATTAACAACAAAAATATATTTATTAATGAGATTCTAATAGTAACTATTCTTACTATTTTGTTAGACATCTAGTGATTTTGTTTTCATATGTGCTTTTTTTTTTCAATTGATTTGTATTATTTTTTTATTTTAATTAGTTATATTTACTCATAATTAATCACTTATGTTCATAAATAAAAAATCATTCGTGCATTACAATTAGTCTAAATTAATAATGGAATGTGCATGGTAGAAACTAAATCAACAAATCTAACCCAAATCACGGAAGTCTTAATTTCTATTGTATTTTCCCAATATGTATTGAGACTCTTTTTCAAGGAATTAAATTAATTAAAGAGGCTGCTATTTTTGAATTCATTTCTAATATAGGAGTATTACTTTCTTGATGGAAGAGGTAGCATATCACTTTTCTCGATCAAACATAAATTTAATCGTTAAATGGTCACTTTTTTTGAACCAAATTAAGATTGGTCGCTAATATTAATTTTTTTCTGACCAGATAAAAGTTGGTTATTAAAGGATAATTTTTTTCAACTAATTTGTCACTAAAAGTTTATCTTTAGCAACCAAAATTAATTTCATCGCTAAAAAATTATTTTTTCAAATTAATTGGTTGCTAAAAATTTAAATAAAAAATAATAAAATATCCATTACTTTCTCCAACTAATTAGTCGGTAAATGTTTTTCTTTTGTCTACCAATTGGTTGCTAAAAGTCACCCTTTAACGATCAAATTAATCTGGTCACCAAATGGTTACTTTTTCCAACCAATTAGCCACTAAAAATTTAAATAAAGAGTAATAACATATTTGTTACCTTTACCGGCTAATTGGTCAATAAATGTGTCACTTTTGCCTAAAAATGTATTATAAAATATGAAATAAATAAATAAAACTAATTAAAATTTATTTTTTCTCTCAAACAACTTTATTTATTAATTTATATGTTTTAAATTAGATTTCATAAATTTTATTTTAACATCTATTTATGAATTTTAACTAATTTAATATTTTACAATAATTATCAAAAATTACAATTATATATCAATAAAAAATATTATTAGATTAAAGCTAAAACTAATTTTACAAAATCAAATTTAAATAATGCTAAATGTAAGTTAATTTTTTTTAATGAATATGTAGGAATAGTCTTTATAGTTTGTATAACTCATAACAAGGTAAATATTAAATATTTTAACATCTAATAATTGTTGAGTGTATATTTAATATTAATTATATTTAAAAGTGACATTATTTTATGTTTCATTAGAAGTGATAAAAATTTGAAAATCAAAATAACAAAAAATTCCTTATTAGTTTTCAGTAATTTCATTTTTAGCCTTTTTAGAACTAATTTTTCAAAATAATCACCGAAGATATTTTTTTGTATTAAAAATAAATTCTTAAAATAGTTTTCAAAAATTTTGGTTATGGTTATTTACTAACTATTCGTATGGTTATATGTAGTGGTTATGATTTCAAATTATTAAAAAAATAAAACAATTAAATAAAAATGATATTTTATCACTTTTTCCGATCAATTGATTGGCAAAAGTATTACTTTTAACTACCAATTGGTCAGTAAAAATTATAAAAAAATTATTGCAATGAAATTAAAATAATTAAATAAAAATAATAAAAATTTTATCACTTTCACCAATCAATTGGTTGCTAAAAGTGATAAAAATTTGTTAATAAATATTAATATGTAAAACACATACATAAATAATAGCTTGCTCTAATGGCCAATCACACTAACTTCCAAAGAAATAGCATATATTCGATTCTCAACAATTATAACAAAATCACAAAACCATAAGGTCGCCATGTGGTGCAATGATAAGCTGACACATGGCAAAATCATAAGTTGATATGTGGCCTAATCATAAGCTAATACCAAATAGTGCCACATGGCGCTACATTTGAATTTTTATTCTTTCAAATTAATTCAAATTTTTATTTTTTTTTAAATTAACCATTTTACTGACTAATTAGTCGCCACAAAGTAACCTTTTGCCAACCAAAGTTTGGTTGCTAAAAGGTGAACTTTTTCCGACCAAATATATATTGGTCATTAAAGACCTACCTTTTAACCACCAAACTTTGATCGATGAAAATCATATTTTTACTGACCAAATATACTTTTGATCACTAATATCTTCTACAACTAACATTTGCCGACCAACCGGTAACCAAATTCTATTGGGCGACAAAGGCTTTAGTGACTAAAAATTTGGTCGCTAAAAGCGTTAATTATTGTAGAGGGTGTCAAAGGGCTGCAGTAAAATTAACTGTAGAGGTTGCAGTAGGTCCATTAACGGTCATAATTTGTTTGCATTCAATCTAATAGTTTAAATTTAATGTGATAAAATTAATTTCAAAATAAAAATAAAAGTTAAATAAAATCGGATTAAAACATAATTAACGGAGAATATGAAAAGTCATATCACATTAAAAATTAAACAAATCATAACTATTGATGAACCCGCTGTAAGCCAGGTTGGATGGGTTGGATTTCACACCACAAGGGTCAAATTGCAATGGTGAGATGAAGGGTCGTGACTTAATCAACATTTATTTGATTGAATTAATAAATGTTGTACAATTATTAACCAATAAAAATTGGTTAATAAACGTTGTTACAATTATTAACCATTCATCTCATTATTTCAACCCCAACAATATAAAATTTATTGCATTCTGGAACCTAAAAAGAATTTGATCACAAGAGATTCATTTCTCGTGCCAAACTTTTAGATAATAAATCTCTCTTAATTTATGCATCATTTTTAATTTAATGGGCGAACCTTACTCACATTAATAATATATCTCCAGTTGTACTTTCCAACGGCCTATATTTGGTATATGTGACAGAAACAGAAGGTGACCAGCTCCTGATAGTACATGCTTATGTATCAACACAAAATTCATTAACAATTAATTAATGTTGCCTACTGTATCATAACAAAAATTGCAATTATCAATTTTGATTTGCAATCCCATATATATAAAGAGGAGGTTGGATTATTTTTTTATTTATTATTGTTATTATTATTATTATTATTATTATTACTACTACTTCTTCTTTTAATTTATTCCATCCCCTTACATCACCAACAATATGTACATTAATTTTGAATATTATCACTCTTAATTATCATATTTATCCATTTTTATCATATTCTACTTAATATGTTAATTACTATAAATTGCCTTTCTTAAAGGCATAGAAATATAATTTGACTTACAAAGAGCTTAAATATAAATTTATAAAACAAACTTATATATATGAAAATTTGTAAAAATAAAAATTACTAATTAAAAGAGATTAAAGAATCAATTTATTGTTTAATAAATGTGTAAAATTTTATTATTTATTATAAATATTATCACATTTTACCTTTCAAAAAAATATTATCACATTTTAAAAATATTAATTTGCAAAGGCTTATAAAAAAGTATTAAAAAATGGAAAGATTGAAATAGTGTATTTTTATGTGAAATGATTGAAAAAATAACCAAAGTAGAGAGAAAAAGAAGTAATTTTAGCCATTGAACAAATCCAACTGTTAAAATATCCCAAATTTAAAACTTTAAACTTCTTTATTAAATGGATGACATAAAGAGTAAAAGTGTATGTATTTAAAGTTTTAAGTTTTATATACATTAAAATTGAATTTTTGATTTAAATATTTATTTTTAAGAATTTTTTAAAGAAAATTAAAGCCTAAATATCGTTTTATAAGTAACAAATCTTAGTTGACTTTGTCCAATAATTATCTTTACAATATTTAATAAATGTGTAAAATTTTATTATTTATTACAAATATTATCATATTTTTAAAATTATCATTTTAAGAACTTTTATTTAAAAAAATAAAGAGTAAGAGAATGTTTGAAATAACTGAAAATACAATCAAAATAGAGAAAAAAATAATTTTGACTATTTAACAAATTTAATCGTTGAAAATATTCAAATTTAAAATTTTTAATTCCGTATCAGTTATTATATAGATTTCAAACATTTAAGGCGGTGTTCAGATGGCCAAAATCCATCAAAACTAATAAAAAGTTATAAGTTTTTTCAACTTCCTCCAATTAATTTTTATCACTTATCACTTTTATATTAACTTTTTATTTATTTATTTATTTATTTTTTACCATCCAAACACTACCTAAATGTTTTTCACATTCAAGAATGAGAAACTATTAAATAAACAAATAAACATGACGGTGGTAGCTGTAAGGTTATGCATGTTATGATACTTACGTGTAAGTTGCATGCAAATAACAAGACAAAGCGTAGGAAAATTCCAGGAAAGCTCTAACACCTAGAATGTCCTGTCCCATATAACCTGTCCTACATAACCTCTTGAACTATCAAATACCCACAGAGAAACGGTCACACGGATTAGAGATAGATGAAAAATCAGGCGTAGAGTAGAGGGTTTGCATCCTTAATAAATCAATTCTCTCGGCTTTCTCCCTACCACAGTGTCTATCTGTAGAGAGACAGAGAGGTTGATTAATGAAATTGAGTGACATCATGAGTTCACTGGAGCAGCAATGCAATTTGGAGATTGGAGACTTCTCTTTGGACTTGGCCGGAAAGGAGTGCTCCAGTGGCCGGACGGTGGCTCAGGATCTATCGGCCGCTCCTTTGGTCCGAAAGAAATCGGATCCGATGCTCGTTTCGAAGGTCCGGTTCCGGCGGGTCAGAGAGCTTCTAACGAACCTCCAGGGAGTGATCCTTGGAACCAAGCTTTGCTTGCTCTTCCCTGCAATTCCTTTGGCAATTCTTGCTGAGCGCTACAGCTTTGGAAGAGTGAGTCTAATTTGATAGCGTAGGGCATCCGCAGGGCAACTTCTTTAAAATTATTTTATATTAATTAATTTAAATATTTTTTACTAAAAAAAAATTGTAATAATTTTCTAAATTTGAAAAATCATTCTATAAATTTTTTGAAATAGAGGTTTGTAGAAATCTTTTTTTTAACATTTCTCTCTCATCTTTTTTACGGGTTCAAGTAAAGAAATCTACTGTAGGGATTGTAGTGAAGAAATGAAGGGTTGAGATTCATTTTACTTTAATAACACACGACTTTTTACATTCTGCATTAATTGTGCTCCAATCAAATTTTTTTAACTTTTATTTTTATTTTAAAAATAATTTTAATTAAATTAAATTAGAAAAATTTGATTAAAAATAATCAAATCTCAATATTTGATTTTTCACTTCAGTCCCTGTAATAGATTTCTTCACTGCAGCCCACTGAAACCCCTTTTTTACCTTTCTCTCTCCGCCTTTTGAGAATATAAGGGGTAGAAAATAATTTATATAAATGCCCCCATAACCATTTTATGGAGACTTTGGTTTTTATGATTGATTTGGCATTGAATTTTAATTAATGTTTTTTTTATCTAATAATGAATTTATATATATAATCTCTATTTTTGTTTTCAACTTGGAATTGAGCAGCCTTGGATTTTTGCACTGAGCTTACTTGGACTCGCCCCGCTTGCCGAACGTGTCAGCTTTTTGACAGAGTAAGAATTTCTGATATGCTGTCCTTAATTACAAACGTTATGTGATCAGGGTGTCAACGGAGTGAGTAGAAAATTTGTATCACATTTTCCCTTTCTGTTCCCTAAGGGTAAAACAAAAATATTTAAATCTCCATCCTTGTCCTGCTTATCCGCAGTTACCCGCATTCCGTTTAAAAATAAAAATTATTTATTAAATTAAAATAATATCATAAGTATTTATTAAAAATAAATATTTTTAAATTAAATAATATTAAAATTTTAACATAAATTATTATGTAATATAATTAACATATTTGTGGATATATAAATCATTTCCATTTCTACCTCCATCTCCGTTTTTAACCCTGTTCTTCTTATCCGTGTTAAGAATATTTCCATACTCACTTTAAATGGAGCAAGTAAATGAGTATTTATCGGATTTTTAACATCCCTACATGCCACTTGCTTTAGTGTAAAAATTCTACAAAAATTCAGAAATATCAAAATTTGGTACTATTAGTAAAGAGCTTGAATGGATTTGTTGAGGAAGAAAATGAATGTATGGAAATGGAATTCTTTATAAATATTAATTCAATCATGCATGTATATAATTTGAAATGGAATTATTTCTTTTACCTACTTTTTCTTTCCCTTTTTCTTCACAAACCATGATCCAAACCAAACACAAGTTGAAATAATTAATATTTGATTTATAATTTAAAGGCAGCTTTAGATGATTGCCTTATTTACAGACTAACCTTTTCTGCTTCTTCTATATATGAACCACAAAAAACTCAAGACAAATTGCAAACTACACTGGTCCAACAGGTAATTGTTTATTATCCGGTCAATATATATATATATATATATATATATATGTATGTATATATACACTTGACTAATATTTGCAACCTGTACTCATCAATATATAACATATTTAATTATGACAAGGAGGTTTTGGAATTTGCAGTTGGAGGGCTACTTAATGCAACATGCGGTAATGCAACAGAGCTAATAATATCAATTTTAGCTCTTCGGCAAAGAAAAATACATGTGGTGAAATACTCTCTTTTTGGTTCTGTTCTCTCAAACCTCCTTCTTGTTCTTGGAAGCTCACTATTATGTGGTGGATTGGCAAACCTGAAAAACGAACAAAGATTTGACAAAGTAAGATACTGATCATACAACTCATTTCCGTAAATTCACATCACTTCTTTGTTTGAACCTGAAGGCTTTTTCAGTTTTTTGCTCGATTATTCAATTTAATTTATTTTGAATTGTCTAAGTTATTCAGTTCTTTAATTGGAAAAATCGTATTATCCGATTAAAAATTAAATAGAGAATCGAACTGAATTAACTGAAAAAATTTGATTTATTTCCAGTTACGAAAATCATATTTATATGTATAAATATTTAATATCTATTTTTTTTTTGTAAATTTATTTATATATATATATATATATATATTACCAGAAACAAAGTGATGTGAACATTCTCCTCCTACTACTTGGGTTGCATTGTCTGCTGCTGCCATTGATGTACAAATCTGCAGTCGGACCAGACACTCTCGAATCGGGCTCGATTCTGCTGTTGTCCAGAGCAAGCAGCATTATGATGCTTGTAGCTTATGCTTCGTATCTCTTCTTTCAATTGAAAACCCACAGGCAATTGTTTGAAACTCAAGAGGTGATGACCATTAATACCAACCAAAATTTTGTTGTTCCAACTATGGTTCTAATTGGAGCAACAAAAAATTCTGAAAAATAGTAAAAAATATTAAAAAATTCTAAAAGTTATTTAATTTTTATATCAGTAATTTAATTTTCTTAAAATGTATTTAAATTTATTGAGCTAAATTTAAAAACGAAACAAATTTTAAACTGTGCAGGATGGTTTCAACTAATTCAAATTGAGTGAATAATGATATATAGTTAGAAGGTTTGACCCAAATTAAACATCTAAACAATGTGACTCTCATTTTGGGTTAATTATTATTTTTAAAATATACCTTTATAAAGAAAAATGATGAGCAAATTGCTTACCAAAATTATATGATCATCACATGTTTTTCTGGATAACTCGAGACCCTTATCGATTTATTACAATTTTCAACGAATTGTGTAATTAATAGATAAATCAGAAAAATAAGTCAAAAATTGTATTTATATGATTTCTGTGAAAAGTATATTCATGATCATTTGAATTAATTCTAAGAGATCATGACATTTCTATAATATGAAACTTGTTAGTAAATTATATTTTTAAGAAATTGATATTATTGTAATAAATTATTACAATAATAAATTTAGATATAGAAGTATCATTGCCACTTCATAATTTTGAAACACTTCTATTTTAAATTTTCTCCTACGTTAATACATTTAAAATGAGTTGGCCTCTTCTATCCTTAACTGCATGATAAGAGTACGACTTGGAAAACAAGAGAATGAACACAAAAATAGGTAGAGGAATATATACATACTTATAAGTATAGAGTGCGTTTGGAGTGATAAAAAATAAGATAAAATGAAATAAATTATGAATTCGTAATTCATATCGTGAGATAAAAAATAAATAATTTTGAGATTTTTTTTAATATTTTTTTTATTCTTTTTAAAAATTTTTGGCTACTATAAACGAGCCATAGCATGATTGATGAAAACATCTACTTAACCTCGTTGGATCGGATGGGAATGGTCAGGAGGAGGAAGGCACTGATAATCAGGCTCCTGAAGAGAAAAGCTCGATGGGATTTTGGAGTGCATTCATTTGGTTGGTTGGAATGACTATTATCATTGCTTTGTTATCAGAGTACGTTGTGGGTACAATAGAGGTACGTACATAAATAAATAAACTCATTAATTCTTCCTTTTAATTAATAAACCAATTATTAAAAACATAAAACATTGCTTAATGTGTATTATATATATATATATGTATATAAATTTTTTCTGAACTAGGCTGCTTCAGATTCGTGGGGCATCTCTGTTAACTTCATCAGTGTAATATTGCTACCGATCGTGGGAAATGCAGCAGAACACGCTGGATCAATCATATTTGCCTTAAAGAACAAGTTGGTCTGTCACACAAATACACACATACATATATATTCATCATCTTAATATATTTTACTTTTGTAGTTTTCGCTTCTCTGAATATATTAATTTATTTTATTTTATTTATTTTTTTATTTTTTGGCATGCAGGATATATCTTTGGGTGTTGCTTTGGGTTCTGCAGCTCAAATTTCAATGTTCGCGGTGAGAATGGAGATATACATACACACATAAATATGTATATATATATTACAATATAAAAAATTCTATAAACATTATATATATGTATATATTACAATATAAAAAATTAACCTTTATAGAAACATATATAATATGTAGCTTTTGAATCTCTTCTTTTTCATTTCAGATTCCTTTGAGTGTCATCGTTGCTTGGATAATGGGTGTCCATATGGATCTCGACTTCAATCTCCTAGAAACTGGCTCTCTTGCTTTCTCAATCATACTCACAGCCTTCACTCTACAGGTTTTTATCTATTCTCCCCCAATAATGATAATTTTTAGTACGACTATATATATAATATCTCGATTTCCAATTATGCTAATTCAAACCATGAACATCACGAGCTTGAATTGTGCTCAAAATTTGACGTCTAATAATTTGAGGGGTAATTATACTTAACATTAATGTACTCTAAATCATATCATTAATTTGACTCTTTATTTATTTTATTTAATATTACTTTTCGTTTTTCATTGCTTTTTCATTTTATCTTTGTTTTTTTTGTCAGTTATTATAAAAAATGACAAAAACAATAAATATTTATTGTACGCTTTTCTGTCAATAAATTTAACAAAAGCGACCAAGTAGAGAATTAAAAGATCTTGATCGATTGAGATTAATAATAAAATACGGAAGTGTCAAATAACTTAAGGTATGTTTGGTTGACAAAAAAATTGACTAAAAAATACAATAAAAATAAAAAGTTGTGATATAAAGGTAATATGTGGTGAAAGTACGAAAAATTAGTTAAAATTTGTGAATTTTGGTGAATTTTGATATCCCAAACAGAGCTTTAAATGAGCACATAAATAAAAGGCGGACCGACTCTAAGATTGCCTTGAATTGTAGATCAACTAACTTGTCCCAAAAAATTTTTTTTGTTATTTTTTTTTAAATCTAACTCATGCTAAATTTTTTAGTCTTACCTACTCTATTTTTAAACTTTTTATTCAGCTTAAATTTTTATAATGCAATAATCACAGTCCACTTTATCTCTAAATTTTTGGTTCGGTTCGGAGAAATCTCAAATTCTAAATGCACTCTCGGTATAAACACAAGAAAAACACATCATATATAAATAATTATTCTAAATTTTGGTAAAACATATCACGGCTAATTAAAATTTCTTTATTTCGGGTTTTATGCAGGATGGAATTTCACACTACATAAAAGGAGTTGTCCTTTGTCTTTCTTACGCCGCCATTGCTACCTGCTTTTTTGTTCACAAAACGGTTCTTGGTAAGTGCCTATCCAAAGGGTTTTTTTTTTTTTTCCCCCTTCTTTCGATGATCTTTTAGACTGTTAATAATTGATGGCTTACCTTGTGATTTTACGGTAGATAAAAACGCTACTGTGATCAAACCAACCTCTGGAGTTTTGGGTGCTTAATTGGCTTCGCATTCGTTTGATCTTTGGAAAGATAAAGATGAGATGACAACGGTTCTTCATACAAGCCTATTCGTTCATTCAAATTGTTGAATGGGAGAGGCCTTACCGTGAATCAAAAGATGATATATATCTATATATCTATATATTAAGAACATGACTTCCCGTTGAGAGGATTGTACATAGTTCTTTAATTTTTTGTTTCGTCAACCTGGGGTCTTGGTTTTATTATTCACAATGTCAGATAGCCAAAAAAAAAGGAAAAAAAATTCTTCTGTTGTTATAATAACCAAACTGCTCTCTAAACCTAATCGCAGTTTATATATTTTTGGCGTTAATTAATTATCAATAATTGTTACAAGTGCACCGTACGTTTATCTCCGTTTAATACATGGTGGTTGTTTGTGGATATGGAAAATAATAATCATGATAATAAAGTATGCATATGTTTTCTTGGTCACCAATCTTTGCCAAACCAACCAGCAAAATAAATATTTTACTATATTTTGTAATCAATTCCGATAATGATCACTTTAAATCTTAATTATTTTTCTCTTTTATTGTATGCTTATCAATTTTTATTTTATCCAGCATTTCTCTTTTCGACAATAATTTTAATATTTTTAAAATTTATATATTTTTTTTAATTAAAGTTCAAAGCTTATATTTAGATTCAGTGTTCAGTTAAATTATGTCTGGATCAAAGACCTTTCCAAACAAAAAAAATGTCTGGATCAAAGATTTGCCATAGTCCCAAAATTTATTCTCTTATTTAGATTTTTTCAAAAAATAAAAGGACAAATATATATAATTTAGGAAATTAAAATTAATTAATTTTTTTCATTTTATTATATTTTTAAATCTATTGAGATTAGAGTATATATTTAAAATTTTATATTTTCTTTCGCTTTCCTCAACTTTGTTCTTCGTTATTTTTTTTTCTCATCAAATCTTTACGCGAAACACACATTTAATAAATTACTTTTTTTTCCCCTATAGAGACCCAGGGCCGACTTAGGGGTGAGCCCAGCAAGCCTCTGAGCTTGGGCAACACCCTGGGTCAATGACAACCCAAAAAAAATTTTTGGATCGAGAAGAAAAAAAAATTAAAAAATTGTATTTAAGTCATACTTTGTAATCTTTTAAGGCTATTAGTCATACCAAAAAAAAGTATTACTTTTAAGTCGCATTAATGTAGAAAGTTTTGTATTTAAGTCACACTTTTGAGTGGGTCCCACGATTTGGTTTTAAATATAATTTATAAGATGACTTAAATGCCCTTTGTTTTTATAATTAATTGAGACGGAATTTGCCGAAAATTGTAGTAACTGCGAATCATATTTTTCCGTTTTTGTTTCAATCCTTAGAAATTGCGTGAAGATATATGGTATATTTTTTATTTGAACAAGCATGTAATGAGATAAAAGTCGATTAAAAGGCCATAAATAGCTACGGGCAATGATGTGAATAATGGTATGTTAATATTTATAATTATTTTGTTGAATTTTAGCAAGAAGTACCACATACATATGGTACTGTTTTAATTCGGTATTATTTTTTTATGCGGTACTATTTTATTATGTGGTACTGTTGTATGTGGTACTATTTCCAGTAAGATATATTATTGTATAAACACAGTACCAAATGTATC
This sequence comes from Vitellaria paradoxa, assembly GCA_019916065.1. NCBI lineage: Eukaryota > Viridiplantae > Streptophyta > Magnoliopsida > Ericales > Sapotaceae > Vitellaria > Vitellaria paradoxa. The sequence continues at coordinate 7,643,441 of CM034243.1, read as the reverse complement.
TAGTATTCAAAGACTACCATTAAACACAAAAAGAAGTACCACATACAAAGAATTGTGATATTTTAATTAGGTACTGTTTTTTATGCGGTACTGTTTTATTATGTGATACTGTTCTATGTGATACTGTTTCTAGTAAGATGTGTTATCGTATAAACACAGTACCAAATGTATCTAATATTTAAAGACTACCATTAAATACAAAAAGAAGTACCACATACAAAGAATTGTGCTGTTTTAATTAGGTACTGTTTTATTATGTGGTACTGTTTCTAGTAAGATCTATTGTCGTATAAACAAAGTACCAAATGTATCTAGTATTCAAAGACCACCATTAAACACAAAAAAAAGTATCACGTACAAAGAATGGTGTTGTTTTAATGAGGTACTGTTTTTTATGCGGTACTGTTTTATTATGCGGTACTGTTCTATGTGGTATCGTTTCTAGTAAGATGTATTATCGTATAAACACAGTACCAAATGTATCTAGTATTCAATGACCACCATTAAACACAAAAAAGTACCACGTACAAAGAATGGTGCTATTTTAATGAGATACTGTTTTTATGCGGTACTGTTTTATTATGCGGTACTGTTTTTTATGCGGTATTGTTTTATTATGTGGTATTGCTCTATATGATGATGTTGGCTTGTATGGATGGTTTGTGTTATGCATCGATTGATATTTTTTATGGTAATATGAAAATAGTACTGGAACTGTTTTCAAAACAGCACTATGAATTATAAGTAGATGACAAGTTTTGGGCAAGAGAAATCCATGGGGTTGATTAGCATTTGGAGCTATCTTCAAAACAGTACCGGTACTGTTTCAAAATAAAAAAAAAAAAAAAGATACTTAGAAATGATGATCGATTTAAGTTTTTTTCAAACAGTTTTGATTTTATTTCCAAAAATCGATTTTGCTTGCTTTGTAAAGAAGATGAAAAGTCGCAGAATTAGGTCTCTCCTAAATAGTTTTGATTTTGTTTCTAAAAATTGATTTTGCTTGTTTTGTAAAGAAGATGGAAAGTCACAGAATTAGGTTTTTCCAAAACAGTTTTGATTTTGTTTCCTAAAATCAGTTTTGCTTGCTTTGTAAAGAAGATGGAAAGTCGTGGAAGTTATGAGTGAAGTGTGCACTATTTTCGGATAAAACTGGCAGTTTTGAAATATAGTGAAAAACGCGTGATGTCATTTTTTGTCTTTTTGTTGCAAGTGTGACTTATTCACAAACAAATTTTTTGGATATGACTTAAATCCTTATAAGTTCATAAATAGTGACCGGCCTCTAAAAACCCTAAAAAAACTTAGGGTTAATTTGTATACTAGTATGAAAGGATAAAATTTTCAAAGTCAAGCTTGAGTAACCAAATTGTCGAGGTCGGCACTGTGGAGAACACTCGTGCCTTGTGGGGCAGACCTTAGTAATAGTGATAAAAGCATGTAGTCAAAAAACTAAATAAAAAGACCACAAATGATTAATGCATTATGTTTTTATATTCTCACTTTATTTCTCCTTTATAGTGAATGCAACTTTTTAAAATATGAAAAAATCAAGGTTCGAGTGCATTTAACATTTTTAAAATAAAATTATGTACTTTTTAAAATATGAAAAAATCAACGTTAGAGTGCATTTAACATTTTTAAAATAAAATTATGTGCAAAATAATTCCATTCGTAAGGATGAAAGAGAGGGGGCCCTGCGGACGTAGCACGGTTGGTACTCGGGCGGCAGATTGCACCCAAGGATGCAGGTTCGAGTCCTGGCAGCTGCAGTGTGGGAGTTTCACCCTCTTGTGGGGGTGACTCCTTGTGGGCACCAGGCACTGATCCTCCTGTTTAGGAGGCCGCCGTGTACCGCGATTTATCTCCTCTACCATTCCCTTGGGGCCAGGGGTGAGGGCCCGGGGACGAGGGTATCGCCTTTGCACCCAAGGATGAAAGAGAGGGGGCAAACGAGAGATCGGCAAAAATAACTTCAAATAAATTATGAGGTTGTTCCAGGAAAGAAACAACGCCCTTGAAACTTCCCTTCAGGTTTCATCTCACGGTTAAAATCATTCTAAAACCTCGAAACCCTTTACTTTTTCCTGTACATGTTCTACTATGACAAACAAACAACAAAGTAAAGGATTTCAAGGTTTTAACATGTACTAGAAAAACTAAAATTAATTAATAATTTATTGATAATGCATTTTTATTTTTAATATTTTATAATCCATTCAATAAGATAAAAAAATGCATTTGAGATTTTTTGATTCATTTATATTTTCCAACACCACATCCCCAATGCTGAATTAAACTGTCGAGGAAATTAAAAAAAAAAAAAAACTGATACCATAGAGCCGAGGAGTAGATAAAAATAAGCTCTAAAATGAATCAACCTACTTGAACTTGTTAATATTCAATTTCGGTAACAAGCTTACTCAAAGTTGACTCAAAATATAGATGAATTGAACCTTAATCACAAATTTGAACTTGTTTTACCATTGAACATAATTAAAATTCAGCTCTAGATAAACTAATACTCAGTAAGTATAATATAAATTATAAAATTACTTGAATTTGACTTGGGATCGATCCGATTAAAGAATTGCTCGACTTCCATTCTAAGTATTATCAAACCAAACTTGGAACTTAAGTTCGTAAAACTAAACAAGTCTAATTCAAACATTAGATTGCAACCCGGAAGGGGGTACCACAAAAATACTCCCAAAGTTTAAAGGATACATTCTCGACTGATTGAAGTACAACAAACAACAAGCAAGGCCATCTTGAGCACATTACCAGACATAAACGATGTACCCAGCAGCATAGAACCAAAAAAGGATATGAAATGCTACAAATCTACATATCCTGTTTGAGACTAAATTACCAAAAAAGGGCGTTAGTCTGCAGCCAAATAAGTTTAGTATGTACACGACTGGCATATGGGAACTATTAGCTATCACCTACGGGCTCAGAAAAAAAAAATATATATATATATATATACATACAGGACTAAGCATTCCAACTGCCTTAGTTGGGATTCATAATTAGCTTAACGCTTACGCTTTTGACTACATCGCGATGATTTTGGTCCTGCTTTTCCGGACTTGATGTTCTTAACCTTGATCGCAAAAATGTCGTCATCCGATTCATCACTTTCACCACCAAACTTCTTGTTTTTGTGTTTCTTCTCAGCCTTGCCACACACAACAATCTTTGTTTCATCCTCTTGTTGCACAGCCTCAGACTTCTCCTTGGGCCTCCAAATGAAAAGAGACCTGAAAAAAGTAATGCTCAGACCATAAAATACAACACAGCATATCCAAAATGAAAAGTCATCATGTGTAGAAATAAGAAGTAATTTGATGTATTTTCTGCATCATTGTTAACTTTCATCCATTTTTTTTTAAGGGATATTTTAATACCATCTAACAAAAACTAAATCAATGTTCTGCACGTCAAAAAGGAATAAAAGAGAAGTTTATTAATTCACGACGAAGAATGAGGGAATAAAGAAACAGTTTCACACCCCCGACAGCTGGTAAATGAGGAAAACTAGAGCCTTGCTCTCATCTCCACCCTGCCCAAATCTTACATCCCCATTACTTGGTTTCATGTGCGCATTTACACATGCATGCCCCTTTATCATGGGAATCTTGAACCAAAAGTTATGGTCAAAAGATCAAGTTCACATGATGTGGTGAATGAAATAGGCAGTTTTTACAAGTAGAGCATGTTAAGATGGTACAAAAGGATCTTGAGTACACAGCAGAAACAAAAATATAACAGGTATAGAGGGGTGAACCAACGATCAGATGGGATTCAAACCTTGAACTTCCAGTTGCCAAAACATCATCTCGTGGATGTAACTTGTTCACTGGACTAATGGTAGTAATGTTTGGTTCTGTGACCTCAGCAACTAGTTGTCCAGTGCTAATGTCTATAAAATCAATGGGATGCAAAGCAGCTCCATTATAATTTTCGCTTATGTAACGGCCAATTACCACGAGGGACTCGGAAGGATCCTGTATAAAAAAGCAATAGTAAATATTTGTAACTTTCACTTTTTAAGCAACAAATACCAGTAAGTGAATTTCAAGCTAAATAGGCAAAACATCACCTTTGGATCCCATTCAGCTCGAAAAGGAGTCAAGTGTCGATTGAAATCATGGCTGTGTACAATTTCTCGACTTGGGGAATCCAAATTCCCAAATATAGAATCCCATACTCGAAGGCGGTTGTCCTGTGATGTAGTTAGTATTTTGCTACCACTTTGTGGAGAAAAATATGCAGAGTTCACAACACGTCTGTGTGCCAGACTGTAAAGGGAAGATCCAGCTTCTAACCGACGCATGTCCCATATACGAGCCTGAGATTAAAACCATTTCATTTCAAAGACCATATATGACAAATAAATAAATTTGTAGAGGTTACAGGCTACTCAGAAGATTGAGAATATTTTCCTAAAATACTTGGTTTATCTTTAAACCCATGACAATTCTTCAACTGCAAAGAATCATAGAGAGAGAAAGCATGATAAATTGCTAATCAAGTAAACTTACAAAATGATCATTCCCACAACTCAAAAGAAGATCTGGCTGAAGAGGATTACAGTGTAGCCCCACAACTTTACTTCCTTTCTTATGGATCAAAAGACCATCCCTTACTTTATAGTTGGAGCGGATATCCACCCTACATAAGTTATTAGCAAGAACCAAAACTGAAGTTACGTGTATCTTATTGTCCAGCAAACAATTACGTTCATATACATACATACACAATATATTACTTGGACTCCGGTAAAAGTTTTGGGTGTAGGTATGTATCCAAGTAACAGACCATCCAAAACTTTAACGCTAGAATACTAGGATGCGTGGACAAGTTTAAACATTTAAATATAGTGTATATAACGTAATATGTTGACATAAATACAGCTATTATTTAGAAATGTACTTCGAATTTGAAGGAAAAATGAGATTTTAATTTTTTTTATCTACATGAAAGATTAAAAATTTTTATTTACCATCAAAACATATGTTGTTACTTTTCTTAAGAGATGTTAAAACATAAAGGATAAAAATGCCCAATTTGGGTACAAGTATCAGACACATATCCCATGCCCTTACCCTTGTCATATAGGGGGAACAGCAGTACACTGAAGCAAATAGAGGAGTCTAAGTAACATAGCATACACGTGTGTAGCAGGTGTACGTGTGTATATAAATGTGCAAAGCAACACCTTCATCTTTTCCCCCTAGGTGAATCAAGGAAGAATGAATCAGTCCAGTTTTGAGATACGGTCATTCAAGAAGTCCTTAACTTTTAATTTTGAGATTTCACTTCCAATTATTCCATGTATTGCCCTTTTTTCCCCCCTTCCAACACTAGTTTGTGCTCATACACAGGACAGTACCAGCACACAGCCAAACACCTCAACATAAGATTTTAACTTGTATCATTTCTAGAATAAGTTCCCAGAAGAGTTCAACAAGGACAAGATGATCTCAACCTTCCAAACCATTAGTCTAAGAGGTTCTGGGTCAAAGAAATCATGCATACAGAAATTAATGAAAGCCCCCATATCCAATTTGTCCAAAGGTAGTCCATCAATTGCATCATTGGGATGGCAGACATTTTCATTTGACAGTTTACCATAACACATCAGTTACTGTAACTTCATATCATCGAATGTTTCCAGTAGCTAATGCATCATTAATAAGGCTGAATATGTAAATAATTTCCAAAGAGAAGAAGCAATTACTTGCATAAGGTGCAGACAGCAATTATATTAGGAAACCCAAATAACAATTATTATCTCGTTTGCTTGCGTATCTCATCAATATTAACATAATTAATAACCAGAAGGACTACTTACAAGTACAGGAATCCAAAGTTATCTGCAACAAGCACAAGACCCTTATCTAAGTGGACATCCAACCCATAAAGCATTCTCCAACTGCTTGGCCCCTGCAGGAAAACTATCACTCATGCTTGGACACCAATACTTTGGAATTAAGTAAATGACATGCTAAATTTCGGCCAAATTATGTTTCAACTTTACAAAAGTTTCAATTGTCTTTCGTATTAAAAATCATTGATGAACATAGTTAGGAGAAGAAGGTGCAGTTATATGATAATCATGTGGAATTTAATTCGCCTCCAGCCAATTTCTACTTCTAAAGAATCTAAACATACCATTATAAACTCAAATGAAGGTACAAATCACTATAGTTTGGATACCATTGGAAATGTAACAAAGGAACACAGAACCCAAAATAACAAAGGTTTGTGAGTTCAATAGTGGTCCATAACTGATGAGAAAGACCTTGGTCACTTAAATAGCTTAATGTCAAACTACAACAGCCATTAAAAAGCAACGCTTCATTTTTATTTTTATCTTTTTGATAAGTAAAAGCAATGCTTCACATATTTAGAGAGTGGATCATTCAAGTATTTTAAAGGAAAAAAAAAAAAGGAACACCACAAAGCTATGAGTTCCGAGTATGATCCATAGGAGCAATAAAAAATCCTTAACAATATAAAGAAGCTTGAAGACGAAGATCTAAAAAAATCACATACAACAATATATTTATAGATATGAAAACCAGTATATAACATCTGACAAGTTTATATGGAAAATTACTCCAGGTTAGAAGATCAGATCACAAAAATGATGTTTAATTTTGAATGTTTGAATGAAGTACCTGCCATCCATTAGGATTAAGGTTCATCAATGATAATGAAATTCCAGTCTCCAAATCAGTGCAACTGATGGTTCCATCTGATGACGCAGCATATACCATTCCATCATTGGTGGGGTTGAACCTGCATATACTTGGATAATGAACCACCTCACAAACAAAAGGGAAAAAAGGGCCATCTTGGTGAAAAACTGAACATGTATATGCAGAGATGCATTTCAATTCACAGATACATAACAGAGACAGATAAAGGGGCAACTCACTTCATGTTGTTAAGTATGCAACTGTGTATGTTTCCATAAACTGTCTTTTCATGCACTTTAATGTAGTCCCACACTCCAAGTTGTCCTTTCTTTTAAAATAAACAAGAAAAAATAAACATATCAATCCATCAAATAACAACTTCAAAATTAATATAGACAAACTCAACTAACCATTAGTACACAATATAGGCAACACTGACCTTATCTCCAGACAAAAGAATGTTATTACTAGTTGGATGGAACTCCAAGCATGTAATTCGTCTACTATGGTATCTGATAACTGCACAGTTCACTTGATCTGGAATCACAAATGCTGGCTTGACCTATAGCACAGTGCCACAGGCAAAAAAGATATGAGGAGTACAAACAGGTTAAGAACATAATAAGAAAAATACATACAGGTTAAGAACATAAAATAAGTAAAAGAGATACTGATTGAACAAAGGATGGCGACAGAAATCAGAAGATCTATGAAGTCCCAAAACATCATTAACACCTAAACAACAACTCCGTTAAGTACTAAAAATTAGTCATGATGCACTCTAGCAGGCTGTGAAGGCTCATTAGAACAGCAGCCAGACTGACAACAAATTTATAAGGATGTTGATCCACACCAGTCCCGATGGCCGATAAATGATTGAAAGTAGAAAAGGAATCCCAAATATTATAACCATTAACATAACAACTTCATATGTAAATGTCAGGAAGTCCAAATTAAGTGTAGCAATTCATCCACTACCCCCTCCCCCCCCCCCCCCAAAAAAAAAAACACCTTCTTTGAGAAGAATGAATCACACGCAGTGTCCTCATTTAGCACAAATCCAAACCATAAAATTCAGCAGTACCACCCGCAAAAGTAAATAAATATATATATCAAAACTAAATATCATGATACAGACGTCAGGGAAGGATGATTAACTTCAGAATCTTATACCAAAAGGTAAAGAGATTAAAGGAACCATAGAAGCAAACAAAAGATACCTAATGGGTTTAACAAATGATATAACAGCTTACTAGAGGTTACCAGGACGAATACACTTGGAAAATTATTAATTAAAAAAAAAAACATAACAGATACTGTCACAAAATCATATCAAAAATAGCATAAAAATACCATGCATATGCTGTTATAGTAAGAAAAATGAGTAAAATACACTTAACACCACTGGTGGAGCCAAGAATAGGCAAAGGAATCAAGTACCCCCTTGATTGTGAAGGTGAAAAGGCTAAAATACCTCAGGTATTTTAACCTTATTACAAAATTACTCAAAATTTTCAAATTTAATGAAGAAATGAGCCTTCAAGGATCGAACCAAGGCCTTTTTTGTGAAATAATGGGGGCAATGTTGCCACACTATTTAATGCTTGTATTAATTATATCGATAAACATATTATATAATACAATAAATTCTATACATTGAGCAAAGTTTGTGTCCTAAGTAAATTATCGAGCAGAGTTAGAAGGCCCTAGTTGAACCAATAAATCATGAATAGTATTTTTATCAATTTAATGTCTGATTCAATTATAACCTTTTTTTTTTCATACTTCTGGTTTTTCTTGGCCTTTCTTTTCAGGTACATTATGCCCCCTTAGTGAAAATTCCGGACCGTTATATTTTACAAGAAATATTGATTTTAGGACTTATCAAAAAAAGAAAAGAAATTTCAATTTTACTACCCGGCATTTTAATTATAACAACTAAAACTTTCCACTTTTATTTTATTTTTTTTATAACAATAATAACTTTTAAATGGAGCTTTTTTTTTCCAAGCTGACCGTTTAAATAGATGAAAATTGCAATGATTTGAGTGTTACAATATAAATGTGATCTCATAAAATGGGATCTGGCTAGGTGTAAAATGTAATTTAACCAGGGATAGCAGGAAACACAAGCATAATGTCGAGGTTAGGTTGGGCTTACTGCAGGGACATTTGGTCTAAGCTGCCGTTCAAATACGTAATCCAATGAGTTATGAGTGTTTCTACGAGGTGCTGGGACGACCCCATGCTCAGTTGCAACTCTGTGCGGACACGTCATTGTAGTGTGACCTGCAATCCCCAACCCCACAAAAGAAACAAATAATTGCACCATATTAGAGGGAAAAAAGTGAAACACACACACACATTTTCAAATTGTGTGATTTTCAAATTGAATGATTCTAGAGAACAAAAATAAATAAATAAATACCAGGCATTTTGCAAAGAAAACAGGGTTTCATAGGGCAATCAATGTAAGTAGCCCCTCTGAATCCCGCTTCATGACCCGTTCTTTTACAGACCTACAAAAAGAGTGTATGTAAATGTAATCGCAACATGAGAGTGAAGAATCGTAAGTAAAATGAAGAGTTCTAGCTCCTAAAAGAAATTAATACGCAAAGGGGAAAAAAGGGGCTCACTTTGCAGACTTTCTTGAGACTGATGGTGATCGGTGCTTTCTCTCTCCTCTTCGCCGCCGATACCGAGACTTCTTCCACTTTTTGTCCATTCTTAGCCGCTTCCACTTCTTCATCTTCATCTTCGGCTTCTATGTCGTCGTTGTAGTCTTCTTCTTCTTGTTCTTCGTCCGACGAACTTGCTTCGGAGTCGGTGTCTCTCTCGATGACAACGTTCGGAAACGACATTCTTCTGGTTTGCGGTGCCATTTTTGAGACCTTTCAGATAATCGAAGGGGGAAAGAATAAGCAAACGGAGCAGTGTTTCCCAAGAGGGAGCGGATTTGTTGAATTGAAAATGGGGCGGAAGGTAGACAGAAAAAACAACCGACCTCTCATTCCAGGGCACCCGAGTGTGCAATTACCTAAGTATCCTCGCAATGAGCGAGTAGTATTCATAAATCGGCGGGGCTATTTCCGACATTGTGGTGCCGCGTAATGGCGGGAACGACGTGGCGTTTTGTTAGTCGCGTGCTGCCTCGACGACGGTTCGTGCAAATACGACGTTTTTTCATTTTTTTTTTTTTCACCTAAAACTGTGTCGTTTATATCCCCACCAGGCACCAGCCAATCCCGAACAAGAATTTCCCTCGCATACAACGGTCTACCCTTCAGGGGAGGCTTCAGGCCGTTGCTGCTTGTCTAAACAATTAGGTGCAAGCATGCAAATACTGGACGAAGCTCACTTAAGCTAGGGAAAACCGTGACCCTTTAATTTTGTTTTTTTGTTTTTTTTGTTTTTGGGTTGTTGTCTATATATATATATATATATATATAATATTTAATAAACAAATATTTTATAAACAACAATCCGTTTCATAAACAAAAAGTCTCATCTTTATATAAAAAAATTCATAAAGCATAAAAAATTAATTTTCATATTTTTCACTGTTCGTTATGTTTAAATATTTTATTCACTGTTGTTTATTCATCATGCCTAGATTTTTGTCCCATTAATTTTTATTGTTAAAACTTTAACTAGTTTTCAATTATTAGCAAATTGGATTAGGTTTTGAATTTCTAAAAATCATTGTAATCAATCATATTTCCTGAAAGTCAATGGTAATTTTAATGGATTAAAGTTCTAATAAAAATCAAATATAAAATCTAGTTTTATTGAAAAGTGTAGTCTTCTAATTTTTAATTATTCCGGTCACCTAAACTTTAAAGAGATTTGTGTTTAAGGTACACTAATTTAAGATATTAACGAACTCTAATTCGCATTCAAAATTGAAATAGACACTATTTCAATTTATTTGATTACATTATTATTACAAAACTGTTTACTACTTTTTTTTTGTATTGTTTATTGTTAATTATTTATTCTTCATATTATCTTTTAACTCCTATTACCTATTATTTTAATCAATAACAATAAGCTCGTTTTATTATTTTTAATTAATTTGTTAAATTAGTTAATTATTACGAGCAAACTATTTTTTTTTTATTCTGTTAAATGCTCATTTCAATTTCAGTATTTTTAATTAATAGTCATATAGTTTAATCCACTATCTTTTAAAAAATCAAAACCTTCTTTGTTTATTATTCTTGTAATTAAAACATTTTATTTGTAAAGTAAAATAAGAAAATACCAACTTGTTTCATACGGATTCGATCCTATTCTTATTGGATAAAACTACAATCATATTTTTGCAATTGCAAGAAGAGACCATAACCAAAGCTCAAATAATTGAAAGTACCATCCTATACTGTTGAAAAATATTTCTACACTAAAAGTTAAAGAAGATGATGGCGAACTTAATAAGTTCCCGACTTTTCTTTTTCATCATTTCCATTCCTTTTCCCTCCTCTACTTTCATTGCCTCGTGAACTCACCTTTTCCCATAATTAATGCACACACGCATACACATATATCTAAGACTTTGGCTCGGTGTGGAGATATATAAAATAAAATAAAATTTTACAAATTTCTATAAACATGAATTACGAGATAATAAAATTTAAATTTTTCACTCACTACACAAATTACGAGATATTTACTTTCACAATTTTATTTTATTTTATATACTTTTATACAACTCCAAACACACCATTTAACTTGAACGTGAGTAACCCATCCCTAAGATGAGTTTTTCATAACTCGCATTTATTATAGTATAATATATATAGTCTATTTTAACCTAATTTAATAGATTATCTATATTAGTATTACTTTCACCTAAACATATTTATTTTAAAATTTGAATGAAATTTAGTGTTTACACGATCTTAAAATGCAGTGTATTATAAATATATTTAATGTAATATATACAACATTTTACGTCATTTTATCTAGGTAATGTGGGAGATGATTGTTTTATCATGTTTCAGTAATAACTCTTAACATTTCTTTATGCTCACCAACATTATAGTTATTTGGTAACAACTCTTTTTTTTTTTTTTAGACATGTGACTTTATACTTTCGGTTAAGTTTTAGATCTAATGCTATATCTATTATAATATAATATTATTTACTTTGACTTGAGTTAAAAAAAAAAAAAAAAACAAGATAACTTCTCAAGAAATTATTCATACATAATATTGTCCAAACATGTAAATCTTGATTTTGATTTTATAAAAATATTGTATCTAATACATATAAATGTTTTACCCTACCCTACCTATGCGCTGGCTAGATTAAATGACAATAGATGTGTTTGAAATTGTATAAATTGTAACAGTTAATGTCCCGTATTTTATGTAGTGAGTGAATAATTTAAATTTATTATCTCGTAATTCGTATTTATAAAAATTTGTAGAATTTTATTTTAATTCCAAGTGGACCCAACATCGCCATGTGGGGGGGATAATTCCCTGATGACCCACGTGTTATGGTTGAGTAATAATGAGGATAATGGGTATGTTTGGAATTATATAAAATTATAAAAATAATATCTTGTATTTTGTGTAATGAGTGAAAAATTTAAAATTTACTGTCTTATAATTTATATTTGTATAGATTTGTAGAGTTTTGTATTATTTTATATTCACTCCAATTGCCAATAAATAATATCGAGAGGCAGGGGTAAAACTGTGATTTCAAACGCTGGCGGCCCCTGCTCAAAGCCATGGTCTGACTTCATTGGCCACTGTAACCTATCCGGTGGTGACACCGATCATATTGCCACGTCATCATCATGACCCGCTCCCCATTCGTAGCCCGGCTGGGGTTGGGATAAGTGGGGTGTTTGTGTCCCTAAGAAAACATTAAAAGAAAATTTGATTTTTATTAAACTTTATTACGTATTATTTTTAATTAATTTTTATATTTTTTTGGGACAAACCAAAACAGGGTACAAGCAAGGGAAATAAATTGCTGAAGATTTTGTTTTTTAACGCAAACAATGAATTGATATATATGAAGGCCTCGGGAGTAAGAAGAGTAAAAAAATATTAATTTTTGGTATTTTAGATGTTTAATAAAAAAATAAAAAATTACTCTTTTTATTGAATTGTCAATTTGCTGAGTTGACCAAAGAATTGAAAGTTGTTAAAAATTATTAAAAAATTTAATTTATTTTACCAAACATTTAAAAGATGTTAAAAATTATTTAAAAATTTATATTTATTTTACCAAACACAAAAAAATATTCTCTACTAATTTTTATCCAAAAAAATTATTAAAAATTTGACTTTCAAACTGGACCAAATTATAAATACAAAGTTTAATCAGGTATCAAAAAGGTAAAAACTTAGTTAAATAAATTATATTCATTACAATGATTTTAACTTTCCAATTACAAATATCTAACTTGTTTAAAGATTTCCAGGGCACCAAGCAATCGGTAAAAAAAAATAATAATAAATAAATAAATAAGGTGCTTTGTAACAAATTAGCATGGTTTTGAATTCTTAACTCCTCAACTTAAATTTATTTATTATTTTATAAATATATTTTTAAACTAAATTTGTTTAACAATTTAAAAAAATAAATATTTTAGTATTAAAATAAATAATTTTAATAAAATAATATAAAAAATATAATTTAACAACCATAATCCTATTATTTTACGCATTTTGTGAAATAAAACTATCAGCACAAAAAATTAAGCGTGCATTTTGAATGATAAAAATAAAATAAAATGAGATAAATTATGATATTGTAATTTATATAGTAAAATAAAAAATAATAATTTTTTAAATTTTAAAGCATTTTTTATTATTTAAAAAAAAAATTCACTCGAAACCGAGCCTAAAATTAAAAAGAAACAAAAAAAATTTGCGGACAAATACGTAACACGTTAGGGATCAACTGCGAGGGAAAGGCCGTGTGGAGGATTGTTTCGGCGAAATCGACGGCGACGGACAGTCAGTAGTAAGGGTTGTGTTTTGAGTGTGTTTCTGTGTGGTTGTTGGATGGGAATTATTTTCCGAGAAAATCACCGGCATGGGAAAATTGTTCAAGGATTCTCTTAAAGCTCTCGAAGCCGATATCCAGCACGCCAACACCCTGTAACCCTCCCCACCTCTCTCTCTCTCTCTCTCTCTCTCTCTCGCTCTCTGTGTATCATTTCTAGTATTTGTTGTAGAAGTGATGCAGAAAATTGGTCGGCGTGGCTTGGCTAGTTTTTGACATTTTGTTGTATTTGGCTTCTGATGTTATAGGTTCTGCATTCCGTGAAAATTCAGGATATATACGTATAACATTTGTATGTATTTTTGTCAGAAGGGTTTCGTCATGTTTGGATGGATTACTTTCTGAGGCTAAGTGTTAAAGCCCCCGAATTCACTCCTTTTTGAGTATTAAGAACGTTTTGCTTTGCATTCCTGGCAAAATTACTTAATTTGATATTGAGGGCTATAGTTTTTTTGGTTTGATTTTGCTTAAGAAGTGTCAAATGCTTCCAAAATCCAACCAGCTAGTATCTTAAGAAATTTGGCACGCATACCCTGATTTTGCTCTCTTCTTCAGCTAAGTCCAACTTTATATTCATAAATTATTGCCTAATGGGAAGGAGGCGTTCCTTCTAATGAGATAACAGCAGGGCTTAAAGGACTATGTAGTAAGACAAGCCATCAACTTGTACTGTCCACCTTTCTCGCGAACTTATCTTGGTGTTGAGTCTTGAAGTTTATTGCTATTATTTACCTTTCTTTCTAGTCAGAAAGAAGTTAGCCGGTGTTTGATAAATAAATAACCTACTCCATCCCTCATAAACGAACTGGACTTGAAAAGGATATAAAAAACTAAAAAAAGAACATAGAGGAGGAGAGAAAAGTGTCCTTCTGGGAGTACATTACTCTCCCGGATAAAATTCTTCAAAGGATATGTTGTGGTTTGTCTTAAAACAAGCTGCTTCAAGGATAGCATTGAAACAGGTAAGGGTGGGTGTTAACTGTCTCATGAATTGATACTAAAGATTTATTAAAAAAGGGCAGTAGCATATGTATACTAGTTATTATATAACTTTCATGAATTTAAATTTTGAAATGGCAGTTTGGGACACGCTAAATGAAGCTGGTTATGATTTACAGATTTTGTCAACACTCTTCATGATTGCCTTTTTTTGTTAACTGAATTGGTAACTGCCATTTGTGAAGTAAATGAATGCTGGTTCTAGTTATAGAGCAACTATAAGATCCAGATTCCATGGCAGCCAAATGGAAAAAACAAAATAAAGCCAGAGTGTTTGGGAACTTTGTTTTTTTTTTTACCTTTTTAGTTTCATCTAAAAGAATAAAAAACTGGAAAGTTACATCATAATTTTTTTTTGAAAGCAAAAATCCAAAAGAGCAAAATTTTTTAGGAGGTACCCAAATGAAACCAAGTATGCAATATTACTTCATTGCTACTTTTTGAATCACTATGTGAATTATTTCATTTGTGCTTTGTTCGCTGCCATTGTTGCATCCAAACTTTGGCATGATTGACAATTCTTTAGATTATGGCTTAGTAATCCCCTGTTGCTACGTTTGGTTGAAGGGATAGGATGATGAGATATAAGTAATACCACGGGATAATATATGGGATTGAATATAATATAGGATTATCGTTCTATAGATGGTTATTTTTTGAGTGTTTGGTTGATAGTTATAAAGTAGGATAAGAGATGTGATTTGACATAAGATAATTTTGAGCATTTGGATTTCGGGGAGAAACAAATACAGTGATCCCACTTCCCGATGAGATTCCATATCCCTACTTTGGGGGATTAATCATCTAGTCTGGATGATATGTCCCGCCAACAAAACACCGACATAGGTGGGCCCTACAGATGACATGTCCAATCCTTTATTCTTATCCCACAATAAACACTCCCAAAATATTTCTATGTTTGAAGCTCGTATTGTGCTTGCAGATTTGCTAAGAGCGTCCCAGCAGATTAATGAATACACTATGAACTAAAGTTTCTATAGATCCTTGTATTCTTATGGTTAGGTTAGATGGGTCATGAAATGTTTCTTTGCTCCTATTGTTCTTTTTTCTTCTTCTTCTTCCCTTCTGTCTTTCTCTCTCTCTCTCTCTCTCTCCCCCCCTCACACACGCGCGCGTATTTTTATGTCTTTTCAATATATTTTGCAGTAAATGGGTGAAATAAGCTCATTTATAAGTCACATATTGTATCAAAATTACACATTGTGGTTCAGCAGTCAACTACCATGTCAACTGGTGAAAACTAAGCGGTGGTCCTATGACTCCTATTAATTGTTCTAAGACTAACAAGAATTGAGCCTTTATGAATTGCTTATTGTGTTAGCGCTGGAGTCCTGTCTCTAAAATGAGAATCTCAAATAGTGGCATTGTCAAAATATGAAATGGTATCTGTTTATCATGTTAATCTTACTTCCATTCTTGTTCAAAACGTGACATTCAACCATCTGGCTTCGTCTTCAGCAATTAGAATTGAGACTGTAAAAGTTCAAACTTTAGCAATTTGAACCTTTTAAAGGTTGACTTTGTTTGTAAGAAATATGTGACATTTTTGCTTGCAACTTTTGGCATAATGCTGAAAGGGAAAATGAAAATTTTACTTGTTCCCTTTTTGATAGGGAATTTGGGCACTTTTATATCCTTCTAATGATATAAACTTTGCTGGATGTTGTTAAATTGTTAATCATCTGTTCTCCTTCCACTTATTTCTTTGCTTGTTACTACAGGGCTTTAGGTTATCCTAAGGATGGGGCATGTCTTCAGATGAGACTGTCTTATAGTTCAGTTGCTCACTTATTTCTTTTTCTTGTCCAATGGGCTGATTGTCGGCTTGCTGGTGCGCTTGGGTTACTCAGAGTACTTATTTATATGGTAAATTCCTCTGCATTGTATTCTGCCATGCATTATTAATCTTTACTCTTACTTATGGTTGTTTGGCTGTTGCCCTTTTTAAACTTATTCTTATTTCTGTTTCTTTAATTACTTTAAAATTCCTACTCTCCCTCCTCTTCAACAATAAAGTAATTCCAATATTAAATATTTCTTGTTGGGGTATGGAACAATGGTGGATTGGTGCAGACATATGCTGATGGCGAGACCACTATGTCTGTTCGTGAAAGAAGAGCTAGCATCAGAGAATTTTACGGTAAGATCTGAGAATTTGACGCTTTCATTACAATATCAATTTGAAAGATGTTGGTTGACCCCATTATCTTTCCATATTATTATTATTACTACTAATTATTCAGAAAATGGGTAAGCTGCAATGTTACACCTGTATGTGCTTAAAAGCTTACCTCTCTTTGAACAGCTGTTATATTTCCTTCTTTATTGCAACTTCAAAGTGGGATAACAGCTTTGGAAGATAGAAAACAGAGAGAGGTATGCTCACTCAGGTATGCAAGAAAGGATGATCTAGACAAGGGAAAACTCACTGAAACTGATCTTGAGAGAGAAGAGGAGTGTGGGATTTGCATGGAAATAAACAGCAAGGTTGTGTTGCCTAATTGCGGCCATTCACTGTGCTTGAAGTGTTATCAGGATTGGTAAGCTTCTTGTCCAGTTGGTTTGTAACATTTCATTATTTCTACACATGCCTACTCATAAGAACTGTAAACTGTAATGTTTTGGGGAATATGGTGTTTCTGGTTATTGCATATCCTAACCTCTAAACATAAGATAAAGAAGAAATTAAATGTTCTAATGCATGCTAAACAATTAGTCTGTTTTTATTCAACTCAAATGTTTTGGTAAGGGATTTCTTGGACAAACAATTAAACAAATTCTCAGTCCTGGCTTCTTTTTTCCACAATTCTTTTAAGAATTGAAGTTTTTAGAAACACTTTATTTCCTGTTGGCTCTCATTTGACCATGAGAAGTTTTTGTCTCCACTCTCTAAAAAATCTTATCTTGGCAAACTTCATAATATTTGAGACCATCGTAGTTGCAGAAATATTGCCCACATACTGATTGGATTGGACAAACAATCTCACTAACTTTATATTGGTGCCCATTCCCTTGAATCATTCCACTTAATACCCTTTTTGTTTATTATTAAATTTTAACATACACGAAAGGGAACTGTAGAAGAAGTGTATAGAGAAGTGTTTACGCCCTTCCAGTGTCTTTTCACTGGTTTCATACAAGAAACACAGAGAAGTTGACTGCTACACCATTTCACCACCCCTTTGAAATATAGGATTCAAATACACAGTACAGTGATCGGTAGTGAAACTGTCAAACCCATCCTTGGGACATAATTTTGTTGATATTTGTGTATGTATATATATATTTACACCATGTAAGAACAATTCTTGCATTTCCCTTTGTAGATATTTACTTGGATCTGATGTTTATTTATCTATTTATTTTGGTGATTGCCTCAGGCGCCAGAGATCTCAGTCATGCCCCTTTTGTCGGGATAGCATCAAACAAGTTAACTCGGGAGACCTTTGGATTTGTATAGAGAAGAATGAAACTATTGATTTATCCGTAATCTTGAAGCAAAACTTACATCGACTATTTGTGTACATAGAAAAGTTAGCTCTCACTGTTCCAGATCCTGTGATTATTCCCTATGATCCTCGTGTGAGATGAGGTACGTCGTATATAAAAT
This sequence comes from Vitellaria paradoxa, assembly GCA_019916065.1. NCBI lineage: Eukaryota > Viridiplantae > Streptophyta > Magnoliopsida > Ericales > Sapotaceae > Vitellaria > Vitellaria paradoxa. Next base: position 7,625,071 of record CM034243.1, on the reverse strand, counting down.
TAACTAGGCACAGTTATTACATATTTACGAACTCGTGGCTGCTTGCTTTGATGGTTTTCAACATGCTGTTGATCTCTGGCTTTGTTCTAAATAAATGTATATTTCAGGTTTTCCTCTTCCTCTATGCTGCCTTTGTTTGCCTTGAATGTTCACTTGAAAGATGGCCAATTCACAATTACACTTTTATGTTGTCTGCGATTTTCCGCTGTGAGAATTTAATGTTTTAACCAATCCAAGGGACTAGGTCGGGAGCAAAAGATGACCCTTGTGTCCCACCGCTATCATTTTCCAAACTTTAGCATTCTCTCTTCCTTATATATATATATATATATATAAGCAAATCAATAAAGTAAAATATAGTTATTTTATTAAGTGCATTTTAACGTTTCCACACAGATGTATATATGTGTGTGTATATATATAGTAACCTAGATACAAGCAGCACTACGGGTAAATGAAGAGGAGGAATTAATCAATAGAATATTCACATAGCAGCTATAGTACTCACTCCAGAGGTTCTGCTAGTAAGGGAGGGTCTCATTGTGACAATGGCAGATTCATTTGCTCCAGCTCTCAGAGCAGCCCGACCAGCTTCCAAGAATCTCTTGACCGCATCCTCTACATATCGGTTTCCTTCAGCCGCTGTCATGTTTTTGCCAATATCGGGGTAGGTTTTAAGAACGTAATCGCCATTCAGCTGGGAGGCGAGCTGGATCAACTCGACTTGGAATTCAGAGAGGGTCTTATCTTCCTTCGGGCCATGCGGTCTCAGTGATATCTTAACTTCTGGGAGTGTTTCTGTACAGCCGACAAAGTTTAATTATGGTGGTGTTTGAAGTTATAAAAGTTAGTATAAATTTGTAAAAGTTATAGATCCATAATTCGTATAATGAATAAAAATTTAAATTTCATAGAGTTTTGTAGAGTTTCAAACAAGTCTTATTGACTATATCTTTTAGCAGAGAGCTGGTCCTTTAGATAATCAGGGTTAGATAGTGCGTAGAAGGAAAAAGTATAAACAACAGAGGTAGGGGAAATTACCTGGGCAATCATCGCGTGGAGTATCACGGAGGTAGAAGTAATTGTCAAATGTTCCAGCCCAAGCATCCCTTTTGGTCAGGAAGTTTGACTTGAGATTGAAAAGCTTCTTAACAGTTGCAGGGATAGAAGCATGTTCGAACTGAGAATGTGGGGTGGGCCCATTTGGCTCATGGATTACTGCATCAAACAATTAATCAGTCAATCTAGGAGACAAATGACTCAAACTGCAATATAAATTAAAATGGAACTTACCAATTAAACAAGAAACTCCTGAAAATTCTGAAAATGTAGTTCTCTTATAATTATTGCCACCTAAGAGACTGATCATACAACTCTGATTTCAGGAACGTTTTCACTTCTTACTTTATTTAATTTTATTGTCACTCATCCATGTTCCTTGTTTATGGAAAGTCAAGTCAACTAGTGTTAGAGTTAGAGTTGTGATTTATCTTGACTCATGAGAATACATAAAAAGTTTGGAGTTGCAGGGTTAAGCTCTACAGTACGGAACTGCCAATTAAGCAGTTTGCTAATAGTCGCTAGTAAAAGTAGAGACGTGTTTAGGTAAAAAAGTAAGTTTGTTGAATGCCAGCTGAATTGTCGTTGGGTGCTCGTTGTGAAAAATAGAGTAGTGCCTAGTTGAAAAGAACTTGCTGCAAAGCTAGCTGGAAGAGGTCGCTAGTATTGCTAGAATAAAAAACAAGGGTTGTCTTATGTGGCAGGCAGGTTGGCTCGCTGGGAATCTCGTCCCAACGTGCGATCGGTTCTATTCCTGATTGATTTCTGAATAAAATTTTGACTGTATTTTTTGTTCTTATATATTTAAGACGTATTATACGTTTGAACTAACTTCAGATTAAGATTTTCAAAGATTAGAATTAAGAGAAAAAGTTAAAAATTGTCTTAAGCTGTTTTTTTTTTATTAAGATTTTTTCATCTATCTCTTGTAATTCCGCCAACACAGAGCTACTATAGTATAATGTTTAAATCGAATTATTAAAATCCTTTGCTTGAGAATCAAACACCCCATCAATGAGATAAGAGCACTGGAATAATCATCAGTAATTACCCACTTAAGTTCAATAAATCAGAGCAAATCAAAAGCAGAGCAGTAATGAATTAGCAGAAATCAACAAAACAACGAGAAATTCAAATCGAAGAAAACTTACCAATGCCCTTATCAACCCAAGGGGAGATCAGTATAGTTGGGACTCGAACGCCCAACCTGTCGAACCGGAAGTAGTACGGGTCGGGTCCGATGATCCCGTCCGGGTTCGGGACGCCGGTGACTGGGGTGGGGACATGGTCGTAAAACCCGCCATGCTCGTCGTACGTAATTAGCAGAGCCATCTCTTTCCACTGCGGGCTAGCCCTCAAAATCTCGTACACCTCCTTCACGAACTTCTGCCCCAGTGAGACATCGTGCGATGGATGGTCGTCGTTCGCCGGGAAAAGCTTCACATCGAAGTAGCGCTGCTCCACCACCACGTAATTCGGGAGCTTACCCTTCCTAGCGTGTCGTTTGAACGACAATCCGTAGCTGTAGAACTTGAATACGTGCTTTAGCTTCCTCAAGCTCTTGTAGAAGAGGGTCGCAGGGACATTCTGGTAATAAATCCCGAAGCTAAGGTCGTTTTCGTCGAGAGAATCGAATATGGTTTTCTGAGGGAACCCGTGGATGAGGTCCTTCCGGACGTTGCTGGACGCGCCGTGCGACGTCGCCGAGTGGACGTAGAACCGGTTCGGCTGAGTCGAAGCGGGTACGGACGAGAACCACTTGTCGAACACGGCGAACTCGTTCGCCAACTCGGTGTAGACCGGAACGAGCTCCGGTTTAAACCCGCTCATGACGGTCTTGGCCATGCCGTCGACCCCCATAGTGTTCGCTTGCTGGACAAACCCGCTCATCGGGGCCGGGTTGGCAGACGAGTCGTTCGACCCGAATACCTGCTCCCGGATTGCTTGGATGGAGTGACCCGGGTCGGAGTCCACGAAGATGGCGTCGTCGGAGACGAAGATTTCGGGGGAGGTTGGGTCGGAGGCGTTGACCCGGTTCGATTCTTTCCCGGTCAGGCCGTCGATGTCCGGTCGGGTTTTCTTCAACCAGCCATATATATGGTCGAAGGAGCGGTTCTCCATTACCAAGACGACGATGGTTTTAATGGGTCCATCGATTTTGTGCTTGCGTTTCTTGGGGAATGGAAAGTCGAACGCGCTAGATGAAGCGAAAAGATAGAGGAGGAAGACGGCGGCGAAGATGTTTCGCGGGCGGATCATGTCTAGGCCGGCAATTGGAGGAAGGTAAAGATGTCTTCTGTAGTTGAGCAGCTTTGGAGGGAGGAGATTATATATGACGTGGAAGGAGCGAGGGCATATACCTTTTCGCCTTCGAATTTATGCCACAGGATCTAGCAGCGTCGCATTGGCTGTGTCGCCCGTAGTCTGTCAAGTGGGATGTTAACCTATTCGGATCTTGCTTCGTTTTCCTTTCAAAACAAACAAAAAAAAGGGGGGGGGGGGTGGGGGGAGGATGATTTTGAAAACATTATAACCATTATAATGTTTTCAAAAAGGGGGGAGGATGATAACCAGGACGTTAATTAATGCGTGGTAACCAAGGGTTTGTTTGGAATAAGAAAAAGTGAGATAAATTGAGAGTTCGTCATGCGTACAGTGAAAGAAAAAAGTTGATGTGATATAAAGTTAACAGAGTTTTATAGAATTTTTTGTTATTTTTTAGCAAACTAAACAAGGTCCAAATTTCTATTTAGAGGATTAGCCCAGCTGATAATATAATATTTTATTTTTGTTCTTTATATGTCATTAATTCAAGTCTTTTGAGTATTATTAGGTGTTTATCTGATTGTTAATTTTAAAATTTCAGAATTAATTGAGATGCACATAAATTGATCCGAACATCTTAAATTATTAAAAAATAAAATAAAATCTAATATTTGATAGTTAAAATAATATATTTAATAAGTGCAAAATATAATTTAATATATTACTTAAATAAGTACAAAATATAATTTATGTTGAAATAATTTGATCATAATTCAAAGAACACAAAAAATATATAAAATATTAAATTTTCAAGACCTAATAATAAAAAAGTAATCTCTGCGATCATTCAAATATCATCTTTGTTTACTCGTTCCTAGATCAAAATTTATAATAGCAGTAACCCCTAGTCAATTACCAAAAAAATAAAAAACAATCATCCTTAGTCTAACACGCAAATTTAAATAATAATAATAATGACAAGAATTTCCAAGAATTATGGCCACCCATTTATATATATATATATATATATGTTATCTTTATATGAAACGTGTCACTCCCTTATCACAAAGTCAAAAGTAAATCCTTTATTACCAATCATAGGAAAAGCTAATGACAGAACCATGTCCCTGCGGAGGTACTTCAAAATTTTTTTCTTGAGTTCCACCAAGAGTTAAATGATTATTATATATTTGGGGTGTATTTAGAATGATAAAAAATGAGATAAAGTGAGATAGATTATGAGTTTATAATTCGTACACTGAGATAAAAAATAAATAATTTTGAGAAATTTTTAAAAATTTTAAGAAATTTTTGAATAGTTATAACAAATCAAACAGAACACTAATAATATTAAATTAGTTTTTGACTTATTGAAAAAAACAAGGAAGAGGGGGCATATTGAAATTGAAATTTAATTTTAATTATATTTTTAATATTTGAATTTTTATAAAAATTTATCAAATAAATAAAAATATTTAATTTTGATCGTTAAATTAATTTCATAAAAATTCGGATGTTAAAAATGTAATTTCAATTACTAAAATTGTACTTCAAATTGAGAAACTTTCAATCCAAAAAACACATGGACAAATATGATCAATAACAAATATCTCATTTATTAAAAATTTTCTAGAGTGTTATACCAAATATGCTCAGATTGTAGATATTAATTGAAATTTAATTTAATATGACTTTTGGGGTTTCAATTCAACAAATTTAAATCTTAAAATGTCCATCCTTATATATATATATATATATATATATATATATAATTATTCAATAATTTATATTTTCTCCTTTCTTTACCTTTATTTCTCTTTTCCTTCCCACTCATTCAAAAGAAGCCCTACGTATTCTCTTAGTTTTCTAGCAAGATTAATCCAAGTTAAATAGTCCATATATATATATATATTATTTAAAGTTCATCTCATGTATTTGAGATTAATTTAATTTCTAGAAATTGAAATGTTGTGCGCTTAATGTTGATTTTATTATTATTATCATTATTATTATTATTATTATTATTATTATTATTATTATGCAATAAGTACCACTACCAACAAGAGAATATTATAAAATTGACAAACTATTATTTGAAGATTAATAATGATGTAGATTTGACAACATGTGGAAATGGACAAGCTTTTTGTGTAAGGTATCATTTAAACCACACACATACAAGTCTTTATTTCAAATATTTGGAGTACTGTTTTTTTCATAAATATTATTTTGACTTATTTTTTTTATTTTGTTTATTAATTTTAAATATTTGGAGTTACACTCCCCGTTTGAAATGATAAACTGTGGATTTGATAAAATCTAATTTCATTTGGTGAGAATTCTTATCAATTTTTATATTTGAAATTAAAATAAAATTTTATAAGTTAAATTTGATTTCATTTCATAACTTAAATTTTAGAATTTTTATATCATTTAAAATCTAATCCAAAATAATAAAATTTGGTGAAAGTTCATTATTTTCTCAAGCTATTTAAGTAAGTGAAAAAATTTATCCTTATATATTATATTTATCATATATTATATTTCTATTAACATGGTCAAATTTAATATTTTTCTTAAATCAAGTCGATTCAATTCTTAAATTCAAAATGTATTTTTAATACAAAAATTTATTTATTTAATTAAATTTTTATTTTAAAATTAAATCAAATCAATTCTAAGAGATTATTGTTTTTAAACGAAATGTTAGTTAATTTTATTTGTCATTTCACTCACTTAAAAAAAAAAAGTTTTAGTAAGTAAAGGATGGTTGAGAGATATATAAACCAGTGGATGCAGGGGGCATTTGCAATTAAGGCACCTACTTTCTAGATTGTTTGTATAAAAAAATAACAAATATAGGATAAAAAAATTAGGAAAGCAATCCAAAGCAGATACATTTAAACTAACTTTGACTAGCAAAAATTCTCCTAACAGTTTCCTCTCTCTCTCTCTTCTTTTTTTTTCTTTTTTTTTTCCTTGACAAATCCAATCATCAATTCATTCTAAAGTTATTTTTTTAATTTAAGATTATGCTATGGTTATGTTAATATGTATAGGGTGCATTTGGAGTGACAAAAAGTAAAATAATTTGTGAGTTCGTAATTTGTATAGTGAGATAAAAAATAAATTATTTTTAGAGATTTTTAAAATTTTTTAATAATTTTTAACAAACCAAACATATCCATAAACCAAATGTACCCATATATTCTTCTATAAATAGACATTAAAATAATTGTCTTTTAAATTTATATCAATTACTTTTTTAACGAAATTTTAACCTAATTAATCGTGCTCAAATAAGAAAAACGGGAACTATCAACAAAATTAGCAAACATACATAGCATTTTGGCGCGTTTGGTAAATTAAAAACTTAAATTGTCTTAATAACTTTTATTATGATGTTATTACGTGTCATTTTTAATAAAAGTTATGTATTTAATAAAAATTTATAAAAATAAAAAATTAAATGAATTAAATAAAATATTTTTTATTTTGAAGAAACTTATACGTTTAATTATATAGTTCAATTCGATTAAAAGACTTTTCAAATTACAAGTTGAAGCGATGAATTGCAAATATATATATATTTTTTTAATTTTTAAATTAAAACGGAAGCAGCCAGTGTTGATTTAAAAAACCTAAATTAAATAAATTGATTTGGTTGACTTGAGCGTGCAACTAACTAGCCGGATCATCAGGCTCGGCTTAGGGAGGGGCCTTTCTTTTATTATTATTATTTTTTATCGTTTTATTTGTTCTTTTCACTTTGCCGTCGGACCATCAACATGGGCAGATCCTGACGACTCATTTGTCAATTACGTATTGTATACGTTCGTAAAAGTCATATTAATATACGCGACGCGTACCCGACCGAGCCCACCCACTGTGATCAAAACGACATTATTTCGAAATTTGAAAAAATGTTTTCTCCGCACAATAATGACTTCGTTTGAAATTCTTAAAAATAAAATAAAATCCTATAAATCTCTACAAATACTAATTACGATACAATAAAATTTAAAATCTTCACTCATTGAACGAATTACGAAAAATTTATTTTTACAATTTTATTTTATTTTATTTTATACAACTCTAAACACTCTCAATGTTTCATGCCTCTTGCCCTCGCATCAGAAGTTGGGTGTGTGAGTTAGCTGTCTAAATACCTTAGTCGGCCTTTCAACTTTATGAGTTGGATGGTTGACTCTTGACAATTTGTTTCAAAAAAAAAAAAAAAAAAAAACCAAAAAGAGGGATTTTCCGGTGTGGGCCTACTAGTTGCTTTGGGCTCCGGGGTATGAAGATGTTCGGGGGCCTTGGGGGCTTGCTCCCACATCGAAAGTTGGATGTATAAATTTACTGTTTAAAAGCCTTAGTCAGCCTTCTAATTTTATGAGTTGGATGGTTGATTATGGCAATTTGTTCAAAAACAATGTCTTATGTCTCATGCACTATATGAAAAAATAGGCTTAAGGTAAGTTTGAAGTGGTAAAAAGTGAGATAAAATAAGATAAAATATAGTTTGGGAAAAATTTTTATATTTGATGCACATATCTCAAACTGCATTTTTTGGAGATGAATAGTAAGATTCTTATTCTGACGGATTGAATTTCAGTTTAAACGGATTCAAATTTTTAAGCAGTCATAATTTCTTTACACTAAAATCTGTCTAAACGGATTGTGGAAACCATTTGAACGAGAGTTGACCGCGCGAATCTGTCAGAACGGTTTCTACAATCTATTGAAAGGTTTCTACGACCCAAAAAAATAGTCAAATGGGCGTCATTCGATAGCTTGAGAGTTAATGGTGATAATGGTGAAAAAATTTTTACTATTTGATTAATTGAATTATAGTTATCAATTTTTTTTCAAAGATATTAAACTTTTTTTGAATTTTGATAAGATGGGAATGTGTAAAAATGTATAGAGATTTTCAAAGATTTTTATTAAAATTTGATGCGTCAAATGCACCCTTAGTGTTCTATCAAAATTTGTCATTTGAGAAAGGGACGTGGGAAGTTGATATAGGGTGCGCGGGAGAATGATAAAAAGTGAGATAAAATAAGACAAGTTATAAGTTTGTATTTCGGGTAGTAAGATAAAAAGTGAATAATTTTTTAAATTTTTTAATATTTTTACCGTTTTTCAGAATTTTTTATCACTCTAAACGAAGCGATAATAATGCTATGTCAATTTCGTAACTTATAATCAGGTAATATATATTCATATTTTTTAATTAAAAATAATGTAAATGTAAAAACATTTAAACTATTAAATTAAAATATAATGAACTCAAATTAATATCACTGGCTAACCTAATATTGCTATGTTAGCCTCCTCTTTTCTTGAGGAAGAGAGAAAAAAAAAAATCAGATGGAAATTCTGAAGAGTGGGCTATTAACAGCGTATTGAAAATTATATCATAAATATAGAGTTTGAATGGAGCCGTTATTAATACGCACTTATAGGTGTGTTTAGTTTGTTAAAATTATTAAAAAATTTTAAAAATTTTTTAAAATTATTTATTTTTTATTTCACTACAATAATTATGAACTTATAAATTATCTCATTTTATATCACTTTTTGTCGCTATAAATCACCCCATATCTAAAGATTTTGAAATAAGTAATTTGTTAGTTGGGTGCTATTTATGCCAGACTACAACGGGACTCACATGCTCTATTCTTGTGTGATTTGTCATCAAATTAATTTTTTTTAACTAATCTACTAAATAAAATTAATTTGTATTATATATATATATATATATATATATATCAAAATAATAGGGTCGAATTATCTGAAACTTTATATTTGTAATATATTTTATAAAAAAAATTAATATTTATTTGGGTCAATCTTAAAATTTGTGACCACATTTTGCTTGTTAAAATGCCATTTGTCTCTATATTTCTTGTTTCTTGTATAGCATTATTATTATTATAATTTGATTGATTTTCATTTTAGGTCTGCAGAGGTTTATTATATGCAGGCATTTTCATTCAAAATTTATTAGTTTGCATCAAGTCAATCGTTTCGTTCTCCATGTATTCATTAGTATAGAATTATTTTGACAATCTTCTCTGATTAAGACATGATCATATGAACTAACTTGCTAAAATTTAAACTTTTTTCTTAATTGTTATTCATGTTCAAAAATTATATAATTTAATTTGAAATTGTAAAATAAAAATAATCGAACGTTTTTATTTTATATATGTATACTTTATTTAGATTTATTTTAAGAGATATGATAAATATATTTTACTTTTAATTTCTTACACTCCATCTACTTTTACAACGAATATTAATTTTTAAAGTGTAAGAAATAAAAAAAAATGTATTTATCATTTTTTATTTTAAAAATATTTTAATTATTTATGGACTTGGTCAAAAGTTCTGTTAAATTATATATATAAAAAAATAAAATAACAAAAAATATTGGCGATTAAATATCAAAACACTCCACTTACCTATTTTTTAAACTTATGAAAAATAAGACTTCGTTTAATTTGTTATAAATAACTGAAAATTTTTAAAAATTATTTACTTTTTTATCTCATTGGACAAATTATAAACTCATAAATTATTTCACATTATCTTATTTTTTATTATTTCAAACACGTTCCAAGTTTAATATCTAAAACTAGAGTGCGTTTAGGACCTTTAAATAAATGTTTGTTAGAAGAAATATCACCAAGACATTGTTGTTCAGGGAGTTCAATTTTAAGAACTAGTTTAGTTTAGGTGGCATTTGATTTATTTTTTTATTTTTTATTTTTATTTTATGCTTTAAAATCTTTAAATAAAAAAATAAAAATATTTTATTTTTTTAAAATTTTTCTTATTTTAAAATAAAAACGTTCAAACCAACTTTTTGGTATTTTCCATTTGATTTTGTAAACCTAATTTCCATCTCCTCCACCAGTTGTGAGAAAAGTTGGGGAGAAGAATTATAAAATCCAGGGTTTCGGCTGAGTCTGAGCTGACCTCGATGATGTTCTGCAATTAAATTGGGCAGAGATTATTGTCTCAGAAAGCAGAATTCGAATATTGGTTGGGTTGGGGGGATTGCAGGTATGAATCCGCTGACGCTAGTGAAACGGATTCGGGATATCAACTCGACAGAAGCGGCGTTAGGTATTTCGGAAGAAGCTTCGTGGCACGCAAAGTATAAAGATTCTGCTTACGTCTTCCTCGGCGGCATTCCATTTGATCTCACTGAAGGCGATCTTCTTGCAGTCTTTGCACAGTAAGTTCATTAATGCTTTACTTATAGATCTATAATGTTTTTGGTTGGATGAAGAACTATATCTACTTAATACTCTGTTGCTGCCGTTAAAACAAACGTTTCTGTTTGTAATGAATCAAACAGGCATTATAAATAGTAAATTGCGAAGCTTGCGTGCGTGTGTGTGTATTCTTGATTGTACTTTAATCGACATGCGCAGCTCAAGATAATTACTATGGTTTATGCACTTATTTTCACAAATTCATTTATGGGGACGTTTGGAGTTCCAAAAAAAAACCAAAAGAACCCAAAAAGTGAGGTTGATGTGAGGTAAAAATGATATGTGGTAAATTTTGATTGGAGTGATTTGAAATTTTTTGAAGTTTTTTTATTTTTTTGGGCTTCCAAACAAACCCTACATTTATAGACCACCACCATTTTTGTCATTATAACTGCTTTTGGATCTACTGGCATCTCTCTGTTTTGCTGTTATAATGACAAATAATTACTTATGTTCACTCACTTCATGTAGAGAGTGCAAATACAATGAGGTCGAGGGGCACATGACAAGTATTAGGATTTTGGCGATTCAGCCTTTCAGGATTAGGTAATGGAAGCCAACTTCCAAATATGGATAACGTAATTGCTTAAACTGTTTCCTTGACAGTTGTGTTTGGACCATCATGCTATGTAGCTTTCAAGTGTACTCCATTAGGTGGGGAGCAAACTTGAACTTAGAAATCTTAGTTGTCAAATAAAATTTTGAGAGAATATGTAAACTTTCCTTAATCTCTCTTCTTGATCAAACCCTTGTTAATGTATTTGTTCAAAATAGTATTTTTTTTTCCAGTTCTCCACTAAAATCTGATGTCTGCTTGAGTAATTTTCAGAAATGGAGAGATTGTCAACGTTAATCTTGTTAGAGATAAAGGCACTGGTAAATCAAAAGGTTTTGCTTTCATTGCATACGAGGATCAAAGAAGTACAATCTTGCCGTTGGTTCGTTTCTCTCTTATTTGTCCCATTCTGATGACAAGTCTTTTCTTAAATAGGCTTCCTACTAATGTGAACATTGAAAGTGTTGCCTATTCTTTGATCAACTTCACAGACAATCTGAATGGCACTCAAGTTCTTGGTCGGATCATTAGGGTTGATCATGTTAGCAACTATAAAAAGAAGGAAGAAGAAGATGAAGAGACAGAGAGGCAGAACAGAGAAGCACGAGGAGTGTGCCGTGCTTTCCAAAGAGGCAATGTAATCGTGGAGCTGGATGCAAGTTTTCCCATGATGAACAAGTAAGACTATTGATTCTCAATAGACACATTATTGGCCATTTTACCTCTTTTTTTGCTTTGGAGTTTTAAGGATGATATGTACTTTATAATAATAGATTATAGCATCCAATTATAGACTTGTTGACTGAAAATTTAGTTGTTTTGTGGTAGATAATCTAGGATATGGATACTCACAGGAAGAAAAATGACACGCAAATGCTTTCATATTATATGTTAAGCCAGTTTCTTTTATTTTTCTTCCTTTTTATTTCCCGGCTTCTTTTAGTGCTGCTGCTACTACTTTTTCCATTTATAAGCATTAATGTTTTATAGTTCGGGAAATGGTGTCAATCCGGATTTGATTGCTTTTGTTTGCCAATCTTTCAGGGTCAAGGATACAATTTGGTAATCTGGATTACTGTTTCTATTAACTTGCTTATCCATTGCACTAACTTGAGTTATTCACAAAATCCTAATTCTCTGGTTGGTTACTGAGAAAACGAAGAAGAACAAAGAAATACAATTGTTTTCTGAATTCTGAATCTGTTTCTGGTGTATTCTTAAAATAGAGAGGTTACTTCAAACTTGTTTTCCTTCCTTGCCTTTTCTCTGCAAGCAAAAAATTCTTCCTAGAGGACATATTTCTTATGATGTTTGGATTACAATTCAATTTTATTTTTTTGTTTCAATTATTTCTTCTTTTCTATAGAGTGTGTTCTATGTCATTCTTACTTTCAAAAGGAACTACCTAAGCCATACTGACCCAGTCATTAATTACTTGCACAAAATCCAGATACATCTGAGATGTTTCCCGTCTAAATTTGTCAACATCCTAATAGAAAGTGAAGCTTCAAAACTTTAGTTTTCCCCCCCCTCCCTCCTGCTGCAATGTGAAATTACTAAATTAGTGTTTCTGTTTTTTATTTGGAAAGAAAAATAAGACACAAACGCTGTCATATTATATGTTAAAGTTGGTTTCTTTTATTTGTCTTCCTGTTTTTATTTTGCAGCTTGTCCTGCTGCTGCTGCTGCTACTACTATTTCCATTTAGAACTATTGATGTTTTAACAATATGTAAGAAAATTCGATTGTCCATGCAGTTTCTGTTGGTCTCAGCTTGCTTCTTGATATGAAAGTTTACAGAACAGTGTAATATGGGTCCTGACATCCTGTTATAAGGTGCTTACTGAAGAGTTCTTCCTCTCTCTCTCTCTCTCTTCCTTTTTTTTTTTCTTTTTGTTTTTTTTTTTGGCCCTAGAGAGCTGTAAACACTGGTTGGGGTCCTGAGAGTAGTGAAAGTTCAAGAAGGGGTCATGATAGGTTTGAATGTTCAACAAAGAGAGAAAAACCATCTGGCGCATCAAATGGCACCTTGCAGTTTATGGAACCAGAAGTACTTAGATCAAGTGATAAAGATGCAAAAAGTTCCAGAACAGAGGGCAGCGAAGTAAGCTACAACAAGCTGAGAGAATTAAACTTAAGAGATCAGGATCAGAGAGACACTGATAAACGATCAGAGTCGAAAGAGAAGGAGATGGATCACGAGGAAGACTGGGATAAACAAGCAGCAGAGAGAAAACCTTGGAGGTATAATGCTGAACCAAATTTAAGAGAAGACCGTGGTAGGAGGGAAGAAAAGAGACGAAGAAGGGATGAATTTGAATCTTATCACAAAGAAGACTTGGATACAAGGGGAAGGGACAGAAGGTCGGATCATGATAGAGATTCTTCCTCTCATCGTGATAGAAGAATAGGTGAAGATTGTAGACACAAATCACGCGGATGATTTATTTATTTTTTTTTCAGAGAACAGGAGATCTATGTTTTTATAAATTACTGATGTGCACCAAGATTATGTCTCTCATGCTGGATGAGGATTGAGATTGCCCCCCCCCCCCCCCCCCCCCCCCCCGGCCCTTTCTCTCTCTGTTTGTTGGGCTCTACTTGTGTAACTCAAGTATTTTGTCCGAGAGCTATGGTGTCAATATTGTGGGCTGATTTCATTCTCAGTGGGAAGTGGGCGCACCTTACCTCCATTCCTAATGACATTGATGTTTATGGGTGCAACTTTTTGTTACAATCCTAAAGCTCTTGAATTCTGTTGGCGGAAAAACAGAGCTTCTCTTTCCTGACATTATCACCGTATTTGCATCGTACTCTATGGGAAGGAGATAATAAGCCTTTTCCCCGTCCAACCAAGCGATGTTATGCTCAAATTGATTAGGTTTTATAATACGCAAATGTAGATTGTTGTCTGGGGGTTATGGATTTCATCAACTAGGGTACCTTCGGGTGTATGAACTGAAATGCTCCTGGTTTGAGGTTTTAAAAGACACAACACTTTCCATTTACAATTTCCCCATTGTACAACACTTATTATTTCCAATTTTGTCATGTAAAGCTCACACCCACAGCAAGTGTTCCCAGCAAAAGGGGTCGTCTGCTTACACTAGTAAAAATTACTCAAAACGTGTTCTATATAAGCTTTTGCTTTTTCGATTAGCCGATTCTGCTCATTCTTTTCTTCTTCCTTTTGTTATACCCTCTCTTTTCTGCAGTCTATACATGTGGACGCCCAATATGTGATACGTCAAGATAAAAGCTGAAGCTCCTTGATCAAGTCTCTGTAATATAATAAAACTGACAGTTTGAAACACCGTACTAGAATTAAAAATTGGAAGCATCTCTTCAATGGTGGCGTTTGGAGTGATAAAAAATAAGAAAAAACGTTGTTTAGGTTAACTTTGGCAGAATAATTTGTTAAAACGGATTTACCAGACTGTTCTAATGGATTCAAATTTTGTCACTCATTTTTTCAAGACCGTGGGAACGAATTTGAAAAATTGTTCCCACGGATTCAAAAAATTTCGTAAAAAATAACAATAATGATACTTGTTTAAAAGCTTTTGACTAGAAGAATATAATTATTAAAAAAAATTTACGCATTAGATTAACTTTCTTCCGAATTGTTGGTTTTTTTAAGCAAATTTTGAGTTTTTAGTAAAGGCGGGAGAATTTTAAATTAATAATGATGGGAAACAAAATAGAGTTTTTTGGAGATTTATTTTATTTTTTAGAATTCCAAACGGTGCCAATATTTCCTTTTCTCCAAATCCTGTTTCGGCCAGGATAACGTTTGATGAAGCTGAAGCCAGAAACAAGCAATGATGTGAAATAGAACATTCGAATTGCAACTCTTAAAGGACTCCTTTTGGTCTGGTAGAAACAGTGGAACAGGACATTCTACTAGCAATATTGCAGTCGCATTCACAGTTTCACACCTATCTCAGACAAACCAAACATAATTGTAAAATATATGCAAACTTGAAGACAGACTGCCACAAACTCAAACATCAGCTTCACAAATCTCTGTCTGCCATGCTACACTATCAAGGATTTGTTTCTGTTAATTATCAATTATTTTCCAATAATATTTCAGAGGTTTCTGTACACATTATGGATTGAAATTGGAGGCTGCAGTGCCTGTACAAGTAAAGATATTTTGCTAAGAAATAGTACATGAATTGAGAAGCAGTAGATAGTTTTGCAATTCTTATTTCCAGAAAGAGGTGCTGTTTGCCGTCAAATTTTACATCGACTGGAGTTTGGGTTCACCATTCTGGAATGTGTCAGTTTTTGAGTTTTTTTGTTACTTCAGCTACATACTTCCCCTGATGAAAGGCTTGACGGAGCTCTAGCTCTGTAGGTTGTCGAGACCCATCTGCTGCAAAAGTTCCAGCACCATACGAAGATCCACCCTTCACCTCATTCATCTCAAACATGCCACTTCCGAAGGTGTAACCAAGAGGGACAAATATCATGCCATGATGTGCTAACTGTGTCACGGCTGTCAATCTGAAAAAGCAAATGTCACGCACTAGAAATTAGTTTCTTTATCATGATCATTCATACATTGTTGTTGGGTATGCATCCATTCACTATAATCATTTTTGCATGTTCGTTCCCTCCCATCAAGTCTCGTGACCAAAGGAACGCATCAATCCAACTGAATGGTATGCATTGCTTTTACAAGACATGCAATGGTATACAAAAATAGGAAATCCATTTTATAATTTCTTTTTCCTTTTTTGGGGGAGGGGAGTTAAAATGAATACATCAGTTAGAATTCACACTCAACATGATTAAAAAAGAAAAACTCCACGTATTACATATCTTCAATGGGCAAAGCTGAAGAAACGCAAAACCACTCAAGAAAGCCTTGTACTTACTGTGGACTGTGTAAAGCTGAACATGTAGAAAGTCTGTCTCATCTACCATCTAAGTCGCATAAGTCTCGGCAGCATTATGAGTCAGGCTATCAAATTTCAACTAAGGACAAAAGCCAAATCCGTTTTTCAGACCTTCGACCTCGTGGAAGTTCTTCTGCAGTTGCATAATTTTATGAATAGCTTCAAGTCTTTCTTCCTAATTTACTTATTTTTTATCACTACTCTACTTGCAGCACCTTAAGTGCCCCCCACTCCACCAATTGCCATACCTAAAGATTAATCCCGGTAGCAGGCATAACAGACTTATCCAAATTGGGTAGCACTATTTGATGCTTTCTTCAAAATAATCACTCTATTAAAATCCTAGTAGCTGGCATAACAGACTTATCAAAATTGGGTAGCACCATTTGATGCTTTCTTCAGAACAATTTACATAGAAATATATATATATACATATATATATAACATGGAAAGCCTTAAATGGCAAAGAAAGAATTCAGGTGAACAGTGTCTGGTGCAAATATTGTATTTGTTTTATTTGTTGTTTTCATCATTTTCATACAACAATGGAAAAGCAACTCTCTCCCCCCATGAACAAACTATGTCAAGCAACCATTTATCTTCTTAGGTGGCTCCACTTTTAGCTGCTCTCAAATTCATTCTCAGGTGGCTCTGCTTTTAGCTGCTCTCAAATTCATTCATTTTCAATTCAAACTTGTTTGGCATGTCAGCTGGCCAAATTTTTTTTACACTCTCAATACAGATCTATCTATTTTACAGGATATGATGTCCTATTGATGTGATAGAGCTTGTAGAATTGGATCCACAAAATGAAAAAAATACAGGATGACAGAACAAATATAGTGTAGAAAAATTAAATAGCAAATAAGTTATACTCCAGTAGTTTGCCCAACAGTATTTTTGAAAAAAAAAATGGGATAAAGGAATTATATTAAAATTTACCAATATGTCTGAAAAGACATATATATTAAGTAACAACCAAAAAAATGTCTTGAATTGGTGAGAGATTTTAAGGGGCCCTAGTAGTTCACAGCTAATAAGATTTAAGGGGGCTGGTATACGAATTAAAAATTTTTCTCCTTTTGTGGATACTCTGTGATTAATTAACAAATGATATACTACTATAAATCAACAACCAGAAGAATAACTGATATGAATTCAGTACTCTCTTATAGCCAACAGAACAATAACCTTGAATGAGAAAGTATCAATAATTCAGCAAGAAATAAATGGAATCAGAAAAAGAAGAATTAAAGCAAGATAAGGAAATTTACACCTCATCCTTAATTCTTAAGCTTATCCTGTATCACACGTGGGAGTAATTCTATTCAGGAAAATCAGTGAGACATATATAAATAAGCAGTCAGCTTCCAAATTGGAAGTTCACCCAAGAAAGGAGTTAACTAGATACATCTGCAATACTTTGAAAGCCACAAAACAAATGTATTTCAAAAGGGGTCAGCATAAGAGAAAGAAGAATGAGAAAAACTTACGCGGTGAGCTCTTGACCTCCTCCATGGAAACCAGTACTCCAGAAGATTCCCGCAGGTTTGCCAGCAAGTGCTTGGGTAGCCCATAGCTCATGAGTGGCATCAAAAAAGGCCTTGAATTGGGCTGCCATCACACCAAACCGAGATGGAAAACCAAAGATAAATCCATCAGCCTCTGGAAGCTGCTCCGGCCTGATCTCCGGCACATCATCTGCCTTAGGAGGGGCCTTCATCTTTTCCAGTATCCTGTCGGAGAGCATCTCCGGCACCTTTTCCGTTCAAATTGAAAGTAAACCACAACATTAAACTAAAAAATAAAAGCATTCTCATTCTTTCTACTCAGCAACTGGTGAAATACCTTCATATACATTATTAAACTCATCTTTTAATAGTTTAAGTTTAAGTTTTTGGGACAATTGGTGATTTAACATGATATCAAATCTCTGATTCCAGAAGTTTTGGGCTCAAATCTTGTTTATTTCAATTTATTGTTGTGTACTTTGTTTATTTATATTAGTGCACTTATTTGATTTGCTTTGCTAGTCTTTCCTATACGTACAAATTGGGATTACACGGGAAGAGGAGTGTTGAAATAGTTTGATATATATTATTGACCCATTTTTTAATAGTTTAAATTTTGGGATAATTAGTGATTTAACAGCAGTCACTCTAACAAGCAATTTTTCGAAAGTCCATTTATAAAAGGGAAAAAAAAAAAAAAGTACCTGCCAGAGCGTTGCTTCGACACCTTCAACCGCGTTAGCTCCTTCTTGCACCTGCCGAGCCATAATCTCGACATGGCCGTACAAGGAATAATATCTGCGACAAGAATCGATTCAAAATCTATGTACACGCAGTGTGGAGAGAGAGAGAGAGAGAGAGAGAGAGAGAGAGAGAGAGAGAGAGAGAGATTTGGGTTAGCTTACACTATGTAGAGCTTAGTGGTGGCCATGCTTACATCTGAACCCTGAAAAATCAGAGCAAATTTCAAATCAATAATTAGCACAGAACTCAGTGGGGCATTTGATCAAACAGAAATAGCGGAATACAATTTACCAGAGAAACCAGAGAGGGGACTTCACCAAATGTGGGTGGGATACAGACGGAGATTGAAGGGAAGACGTTTCAAAAAAAAAATAAAAAAGATTGAGGGGAAGATAGCAGAATTATCCGCCACGTCTGAATGGCTTATCGGGACCAACTGCTTTTGTAGTCCATTTTTTATTATTATTATTTTGGAACGTTCCCCCTGTTTGATAATGTTTATCTAATAAAAATTTGTTTAATATATATATTTTTATTTTTTATTACCAAACATATGAAAATTTAAATAAAAAATTATACTTTTACTATTTTATAAATATTTTAGTAATTTTAACACTTTAATTATTTTTGTTGCATCATACTAAACTAAATTATTTTATTTAAATATTTTATTAAATTAAAACTATTTTTAAGAAATTATATATTATAAGGATTTATTTTGTTAATGTTGTGATGTTATGGCGATGTTAATTTTCCGTGAGTTGATGAATCAAGACATTTTCAATGTTATGATTATTGTTATAGTGTTGATTTTTCGTAATTTGACTTGAGAGATACAAGTTGATGGATCAAGATATTCTCAATCTTATGATTATTGTGACAGTGTTGATTTTTTATGATTTGATTTGAGAGATACAAGTTACTGAAATTTGGAAGTCTTATTAAAAATATTTTCATCCTCTCTTTTATTTTGCTTTATTTTATTTTATTTTTTCTAAGATCTATCATCTAAGGTGGGTGTGGCGAATCCGTGGTTAATATTGTTGCTTCTTGTATAATTTAAAGCAAGTTGGCGTAGATATATATGTTGGTGACTTTAGTGGAATATGAGATTGTGTACATACATAAACGTGTGAACCAACATATATGTTGCTTCTCGTTTAATTTAAAGTAAGTTGATATAGATATATATGTTGGTGATTTTAGTAGAATATGAGATTGTGTATATACATATGCTAGCAATCATCTGTACCTGAAAGCACATAAATATAATTTAATGTTTAAATAATTCAAATTTAAAAATTTATAAGGCAAACTTATATAAAAAAGTGTAAAAATAATCTATAAAAATCATTAATCAAAAGAGGTTAAAGTGTAAAATTTTATTATTTATTATGAATATTATCATAATTTTTTAAAATATTAATTTAAAATCTTTTATATAAAAAGTATTAAAAAATTATGGAAAGAGTAAGACAAAAATAAAAATAATCCCGATCATTTAGAAAATTCAACAGTTGAAAATATCTCAAATTCAAAATTTTAAATTTCCTTATTATATAAATGATACAGAGTGTAAAAGTATATGTTACACTTTTTTAAAATATTAATTTAAAATATTTTATATAAAAATACTAAAAAAATCGAAAGAGTGAGAGAGAAAAATAATTCTAGCAATTTAATAAATTCAACAGCTAAAAATATCTCAAATTCAAAATTTTAAACTTCTTTATTATATAAATAACACATAATGTAAAAAGTGTATACATAATTTGTATAATCTTACAAAATATAATATATATAATATATGTATGTATAATTTTACAAAATATAATATATATATTTATTTAAATTTCAAATTTTAGATTCAAACGATGTGTTTTATTATATGGATATGTAATAAGTGATGACGTGACAAATGTTTAATGATGACTGGAGCAAATGTCAAATCAAATGATGTGTTTTATTATATAGAATCATAGACTAGCAATTGCCCGTACATAAAGACACATAAATATAATTTGATGTGTAAGTAATTTAAATTTAAATTTAAAAAGTAAACTTGCATAAAAAAAGTACAAAAATAACCTATAAAAATAAAAATCATTAATCAAAAGAGATTGAGGTATAAAATTTTATTATTTATTACAAATATTATCATATTTTTAAAATATTAATTTAAAATCTTTTAGATAAAAAGTATTCAAAAAAATATGAGAAGAGTGGGAGAAAAATAAAAATAATCCCGACTATTTAGTAAATTTAATAATTAAAAATATCTCAAATTCAAAAATTTTAATTTTCTTATTATATAAATGACGCAGTGTAAAAGTGTATTTTATATTTTTTAAAAATATTAATTTAAAATTATTTATATAATGAATATTAAAAAAAGGGAAGAGTGAGAGAAATAAAAATAATCCTGACTATTTAATAAAAGTCAAAGTTGAAAATATCTTAAATTTAAAATTTTAAACTTCATTATTATATAAATGACACATAGTGTAAAAGTATATATATTTAAAATATAAGTTTTATGCACATTAAAATTGACATCTTAATTTAAATGTTTATTTTTTAATAAAATTTTTAAAAACTTAAAATAATATGTATGTATATTTTTATAATTTTACAAAATATATATATATATATATATATATATATATATAATATGTATGTATAATTTTACAAAATATTATATATATATTTGAATTTCAAATTTCAAATTCAAATGTTGTGTTTTATTAAATAAATATATAATAAGTAATGACGTGGCAAAGTTTTAAGTCAAATCAAATGTTGTGTTTTATTATATAGATTAAAATTAAAAATTTAATTTAAATGTTTATTTTTTCATAAAATTTTTAAAAATTTAAAATAATATGTATGTATAATTTTTATAATTTTACAAAATATAACATATATATAATATGTATGTATAATTTACAAAATATTATATATATATTTATTTAAATTTCAAATTTCAAATTCAAAGATTGTGTTTTATTTTACAAATATATAATAAGTAATGACGTGGCAAAGTCTTAATGATGACTAAGATAAATGTCAAATCAAATGTTGTGTTTTATTATATAGATAATAAGTAATGACGTGATAAAATTTTAATGATGACTGTGACAAATGTCAAATCAAAGGTTGTGTTTTATTATATAGATGTGTGGACCAACATTAATGACTGGGTAAATTACAAGAATTTCCGCTAAAAATGAAATTTAAAATCATTAAATTGTTAAAGGGTGTGTTTGGAGTTGTATAAATTTGTAAAAGTTAGTATCTCGTACTTTGTATAGTGAGTAAAAAATTAAATTTTACAGTCTCATAATTCATATTTGTAGAGATTTATAAAATTTTATATATATATTTTTTTTTGTACTTAAAATTTTATATTTTTCTTTTAACTCCAAACAATGTGATAATAACATATCTTGTTATACAAAAATAATTGACATTAAATCCCATGTGATAGTCGGGAATTTGATATTAAACAAAAGTTGTAACATTACCGTAACATTTACATCAAATATAATTTTTTTTTTTTTTTTTTGCTATGCTAAAATTGTTTTGATAATATGTATTAATAACTCATCAAAATCTAAATTTCTAAGGTAGCATTTCATTTGTATTATTTTTTATTTTCTGTTTTAACATTGATAATTTAAGAATATTGAAAACGTGTTTATATTAGTTTGATTTTCTTTGTTTTTCGTACTTTAAAATTTTTCTTATTTAAAATT
This sequence comes from Vitellaria paradoxa, assembly GCA_019916065.1. Lineage (NCBI taxonomy): Eukaryota > Viridiplantae > Streptophyta > Magnoliopsida > Ericales > Sapotaceae > Vitellaria > Vitellaria paradoxa. The sequence continues at coordinate 7,602,982 of CM034243.1, read as the reverse complement.
TTTTCTTATTTTAGGTAAAAAAATACTTAAAAAGCCTTTATTATTTTGTATTTTATGTATATAACTGTTTCTATTCAAGAGATCAAATACAGTTTAAGTTATTTTCGTTATTTTAAAAAATACAAAATGAAAACAAATCTAAAATAACCATACTGTGTGGATGACATTTTGATAGCTTGAAAAAAAAATGAGCTTTCATATGTTTAAGTAAAAAAGTGATGATATCACTACTTTCATTTATATAAACAATGAATTAATAAATAAGACTCGATCGATATTAGCATAATTTGTAAGGTAAATATATATATATATATATATATATATATATATATATATATATATGTAATAAACTAATACCATATTCCACTAGTTTGGATTTATTTAGCTCAACCATATTAGAATGTGTAGGTCCTTGTAACAAATGGTGGAATAAGAGAATTTTTAAATATTTTTTAATATTTGTTGTCCTGAAAAACTGAGCAATTATCATTTAAAGATTTTAGTGATTTAGTCTTGTTAAAAAAAAAAAAGAGTAATTTCAGTATCAGCTTTAAAGAATATTAAAGAACAGTTTAATGAATCAATAAAAGATTAATTTCCTAAATTCACCTATAAAAACTAAAATATTATTTTGTAAAAATTAGTTTAGTTATTTTTAGCCCCTCTTCTTCAATTTTATCTTTTTATTTTTTTATTAAATGATATTATCAAAGCATTATTTGAGTTATTTAGAGTAACGCACAACTATTAATACATATGATACAAGTTTTTTATTCTACCATATACTAAAATTTTGCCTATATCATTTTTAATTCTTTAGCAAAATTAAACACTGAATGTTGAAAGAGAATGATAATGTTGGAGTATTTTTTGCATTGTTCATATATATAAAATGTGTATTGATTCTTAGGCGGTGTTTGGATGGCAAAATTTAAATTTAAAGTTGGTGTAAAAATAACAAGTAACGAAATTTAATTGAAGAAAATTAAAAAAATTTACAAAAATTGAAGTTCTTTTTGGCATTTTTTTAAATCAAACCCCATATTAAATATTAAGATTCGGGAGAGGTCTGATGCATTTACGAACCGTTGGATCAAACAATAACATTTTGATCTAACGGTCCGTAGGTGCAACCGACCTACTCCCAACCCTATACATTCACGTTTTCCAAAATTGAATGTACAAATATAAAAGTATTACATGTGGGCCAGGCCGGACCTAAACCCTTGGAAAATATGCGGGTTTTGTGGGCTGTGGGCCCATTTCACCCCTAACTGACCCTTAGCTCTCCGAAACCTCGTGCTAGACCCTACTAATTACATACACAAATGTATTTATATTTATGCACATGCATTCTTGGTCACGCTTTCTTTGATCGGAGGCCACTTAACAATTTTAGGGTTTTCACAAAAGCTGCCGTAGAAGAAGCGAAGAAACGCTCTCTCTCTCTCTCTGAAACCAAACCCTAAGACCTGTCAACAATGGCAGTGAAAGCAACGAAAGCGCAGAGGAAAACCATGTACGATCAGAAGCTGTGCAAGCTTCTGGAAATCTACTCTCAGGTCTTGATCGTGGCGGCCGATAACGTGGGTTCGAAGCAGCTTCAGGACATTCGCAGGGGCTTGCGAGGCGAGTCGATTGTGTTGATGGGCAAGAATACTATGATGAAGCGTTCCATCAGAGAGCATGCCGGAAGGACTGGTAACACCGCCTTCCTCAATCTCGAACCCCTTCTTGTGGTACGTACTTCTCGCCTCAAGCTTTTGCGTTTCTGTTTTAGTCTGTTTGGTTGGAGATATAAGTTTTTTTGGAAAAATGAAAGTATTGGCCTTTAGGTTTCTCTTGTGTGGTGGGTGTGGATTTTGGGCTCTTTGGTTGGCGAGAAACACTAGGAAAGAAAGTTTTCGGTTTGTTGATTTGCATTTGTTTTACTATTATCAGCCATATTGATTTAGGGTTTGAGAATGAGTTTCTGAAAGGGGTTTCCATTTCGGGAATAGTTTTTGTCTTAGTCCAGTAGTAATTGGTTTTCATGTTTTTGGACAACCTTTGCAGGAAACCTTTAATGTTATCTGAAAACATTTGCTTAAAATGACTATACTTTGTTTTGTGTGCTTATTTTGTGCTACTTTTAAACGTTTTCTCCTTTGAAATCAGGGAAATGTAGGGTTGATATTTACAAAGGGAGATCTGAAGGAAGTGAGCGAAGAGGTTGCCAAGTACAAGGTATATCGTTCACCTTTCAAATCCAATTACTCTTATATGCGATTTATGTTTTGCTATCGTCATCTTACAAGTTTCATTAATTGTTTTTTTCGATCTAATGGTTAACGGTGTTAGTTGAATTTATTAATTTGTGAAAATATTAAATTATTTAAATAATTAATTTAATTTTTTTTATCAAAACTTCATAGTTTTAATTAGTTATTAAAAACTAATACATTGTGGCTTAATTTTATGTTTTGTTCGTAATTATACAAAACTTTTTAGTTTTAAAATTTTTAGTCACTTTTTAAGTTCAAAATATTAATATATGAAAACTTTCACAAATATATAAAAACTTTTAAGCTCAAATTTTTTTTACCTTAGATCCCGCTTAGTTTGATATAGTCCTAATAATGCGTTCAGATCAATATAAAACTCTACAAATTTTTATAAAATTAAAAAATTTTACTCGATGAACGAATTATGATTATAACTTTGATAAATTTATATTAATTTATACAACTCAAACTCCAAACACTTATATGTGTTTTTAATGGTAGTTTTATGCATTTTTATTCATTTATGATAGGGATATCTAGTTTAAAATTATGCTTTCGTCTCTCTCCGAACTTGTTACCCTTCAAAATTGAATATTTTTGTGCTTCCTCGTAAACTCAATTGTGAATATTTGGTAACCTACCCAAGGGGCAAAAATTTGTAATAATTAATGAATTCCTTAAACATGCTTTTTTTTTTTTTCAATGCTCAGGGCAGTACTCCTTTATTACTAATATCGAATAGAATAATGACTCTTATCACTCTAAAGCAAGATTGCTAAAATTCGTAGATGGTCTAAAAAATCGAATCGCAAAATCGTATAATTTCACTCAATGTCAATAATATTGCTACAATTTTTCAATAAGAACTTCTATTTTTTTTGTTGGTAAGTAAAAAGAATTTTATTAATAAGATAAAAGAGTAAAGGCATGCATTAAGAAAATTCCATAGACAAAAACTAACTGATATTAACAAAATGAATTTTCAACAAAGTTCATATATAAAAGATTGTATAAAAGATTATATATCTGGTTTGTACTCCTTTTACCCAACTACATAATTGAGGTATTTAAAGTGTTTGATGTGACCTATATAATTGACATTAAAATGCTGATTTCATTTTATCTTAATTTTTTGTGCGAGTTAAAATGCATTTGTTATATTTTATTATAGGTTTCTTTGGTTCCGTTGTAGCTCCTAGATTTAATTTATGGTAGTTAATTTGGTGAAATAATGCACATGATTCTCAACTAGTATATTATAAGAAATAATAGTGTTATATAATCAAAAAATCTACCAAAGAAAAGTAACAAGTAAAATAATTATAGCCTACGGCTTGGAAAAAAAATCCTGTAAAGTCTGTTTTATTTAATAATATTACATAAAAATTACTTAATTTAAAAATTGATAAATTTGCTTATAAATTTGAAATTTTATTATTTTTAAGTTCAAAAATTGAGATTCTATCTGTTTTACCCTTATTAAAGGTAAAATCAAACAAGTTTTTTCATTCTACCATTGTAAAATCTTAAAATTTTCATATTTAAATCGAGATTTTAATAATATTACTTTAAAGCTAAAGATCTTTTAAGGTAGATTAATTTTTGTGCGTGGCCAGAAACGGGTTGGAGGTTCTAACTAAGGGTCAGATGATGGGGAGGTTAGTGGTAAATGGTATTTATAAGAAGAAAGTCAAATTGAAAGGGGGAGGTTTTGTAATGTTAGCCCCATGATATTAATTTTAAGAATTATCTGATTGTGATCCAACAGCTTACGACAAAAATGGACTAGAAACTGTGTGCTAGGGTGATACAAGATCTTGATTGCACTACAAATGGGCTCATTATGGTCAACTTAGACGAGAGATAATGAGATTTTGAATTTTAGATTAATGAAATAATATTTTTTTTAAAATAATTTTGTAGTTATCATTTTATATAAAATATAATTATTATGTGACTTTTTAGTTGACTTTTGAACTATAAAATATAGTTATTTTCATTTTGAATGAAATGTAATTATTATATGATTTTTTTACTGGTTTTCAAGTTTTATATATATATATATATATATATATATATATTATTTTAGTTAGTGTTATATTATATTTTTATTATATTTAGATAAAATATTAATATATAATACATATAAAAATATATATTTTGTTAAGTTCTCGTTGTGTCATGTTATGTATTTTTTTAGCATCGACAATATGTTATATCTGTGTTGTGTTGGTATCCATACTTGTTATATTATGTCCAAACCACAATTAATGCGTTTGTTTTAATTTAAAAATTTTACTATTTTAAGTTTAAATAAGCTAGAAAGTTGTACTTCCATCTCATAATTACCATCCATTTAGGTTTGGTCTTTATAACCAGTGTTAATATTTTTTTTATATTTTCTTGAAGAGAAAGTTATATAATTTTATTTATTTATTTATTTTTACGATGAAAACTCGCAACTACTACTATGGGACTGTTTGGATGGCAAAAAAAAAAAAGTTTAAATAATAAAAAATTAATGTAAAAGTAACATGTGACGAAATTTGATTAAAAGAAATTAAAAAAGAATAGGTAACTTTTGATAACTTTTGATAACTTTTAGCATTAATTTTTAAGCCCAAACAGCTCCTGCGATTTAAATGTGCACTGCATAAACCCATTATACTTGGACAATAGTTCATAAAGAACGGTATAAACTCACAAACAAATCTGTTTGTAGGCTTACATCCCAATGGAGGAACCCATTAGGATTGAGATTAATATCTTCCGAAGAACGGGTTGAGTTCTGGCAAGCTGATCTAATCAATTGATTATTAACATATGTAAATGTTAAAGATATGACAGCGTGAGCGAGGGATTATGAGATCACAAATTATATATTCAATATTTTTTTATTACTTTATAACAAATTCCATTATTTAATTAGTTATGGAGGAATTTATTTTTGATCCTCCGAATATTTTTTTTGCTCTGTAATGTAGAATTTTTAATATGAAAATTTATTTGAATATACATAAACTTTTAACAAGGACATTATGCATTACATGCTCGCCTTAAGAAAGGCAATTGAAACTGCATTGGTTTGCCTGCAAAACAATAAACTTCTGGCTACTGATGATTTCATTATGTTCCAAGTACGCATTATTTTTTTTACAAAGGGAGGCTGATGTCACTGCTGCGTTGTTAGTTGGGTTAAATCAAGTTTGGAAATCATTATATTAAAATCCAATGATCCAGAATCATTCAAGTAATTTTTAAGCTAAAAATATTCTAACTTGATATTCGAAGCTGATATTGAATAGGATGTCAGCGCTCTGTGTCCTTATTTTTACGAGTTTATATTTACCTGCACAGGTTGGAGCTCCCGCTCGTGTTGGCCTTATAGCTCCAATTGATGTTATTGTGCCACCAGGAAACACTGGACTGGACCCTTCCCAGACTTCCTTCTTCCAGGTTACTCCAATCTTCAAACTTCTGGGCTAAGTTTTTTTTATTTATTTAGCTCTTACCCCCAACTCCAAATTTCAGGTGCTTAACATTCCAACCAAGATCAACAAGGGAACTGTGGAAATCATCACTGCCGTGGAGCTTATCAAGAAGGGTGAGAAGGTGGGCTCTTCCGAGTCCGCCCTTCTCTCAAAGCTAGGTATAAAGCCATTCTCTTACGGTCTCGTGGTGTTGTCCGTCTATGAGAACGGATCGGTGTTCAGTCCCGAGGTCCTTCAGCTCACAGACGATGATCTAGCAGAGAAGTTTGCTGCTGGGTTGTCTATGGTTACCTCCCTCTCGATTGCTCTCGCATACCCAACCATTGCTGCCACACCTTACATGTTCATCAATGCCTACAAGAATGTTCTCGCTGTTGCAGTGGACACCGAGTATTCCTTCCCTCAGGCTGAGCAAGTGAAAGAGTACTTAAAGGTTAACCACACACTTGCCTTATGGAATCTAAAATTTTAGGATGAATTACACTTAAACAAATTTGTTTACTTTAAATTATTTCACTCTATCTTTGTATATTTAATCCGGTTTCATTTTGTATCTTCCATCAATTTTCGTTAAAAAATGTGACGACAAACACAAAACACCACATGTTTGTGTCATGTGAGTTGGACGTGGTGTTCTTTTTTTTGTTAGTAAACTTGATTGAAGTGAACCCAAAAAAAAAAAAAAAAAAACAATTCAAATGAAGTGGAATGGTCACAAGTGGGATGATTTTAAAGTTCAAATCTTAAAGTTAGATTAATGTAGGAAGGTACTAAGTGTAATTTACTTAAAAAATTTTGGTGCCCCACATCCACGTCATTCTCATTCAAATTCTAGTAGGATTTGTTTTTATGTAATATTTATTTTTTTTTTTTCGATTTCTAAAATGTTAATTTGAACAACAAATTAAATTGCAGGATCCAAGCAAGTTTGCTGTTGCAGCTGCTCCAGTTGTTGCGGCTGATTCTGCTCCTGATAGCGGCAAGAAAGAGGAGGAAGCACCGGCGGAGGCAGAGGAGTCAGATGATGAACCAATCTTTAGTTTGTTTGATGATTGAGTATTCTATAAGTAGAGTTTGGCTGACTGATGGAGAGCATAGTAGCATATATATTTTGGTATTTTGTTTAGGATCGTGGTTTGACATCTACGTGACTGTTGCTATGAAGCTGCTTTTGGCTTTATTTCTAATTATGGATTTGGGTTCGATTGTTTAGTATCCTAATCAGATGCTTTTCATTGTGTTGCAATTTGTCCTTGGAAATGTCTTGTTCTCTTATCCTGGTGACGATAATTCTGGCTTGTGGGATAGGTAATATCACTTGCTAATGCCAAGAAGTTAAGCAGGGTAATTGAGTCGAGTAATAGGTTGTTCAAGTTTAATTTGAAAATGTAGTCAATTTTGGTTTCTTAAGTTTTTGAGTCAAAGTACACCTTGTTTTCATTTAACAACCCTATCTCTAAGTTCGGCTGCTAGAAAAGTTGCATCCCAAGTTTAAATATCATCATGTGAAATGTACATAAAACTTTTAGGGTAAAACTTTTAGGGTAGATGGTAATGATGAGTGATGAAAGTGACAAAAAATAGCTTGTTATGAACAGGGGTGGCATTAAAGATATATAGATGTGGTCACAAATGTAACGTCAGGTGGAGATAAATGTCTGGATAGCAGATGGTAATGTGATATGAAAGCGTGAAAAAAAACCCATTGACTTGACTATTGCAAAGTGCATATAAGAGCATGAAACAACATGATTTTCTAATTATAAATGTAAATACATTTCTGGATCAATACATTCTGTTGCCATGGAGAGATATGGATTCCTATAAACCATTTTACAAAACTTTTTTCATTTTTTTTAAACTCTAAAACAAGAATAAAGACGATTGAAATGTCTGCAACAGCAACCCTGCAGAATTTTGAACCACCAAAGCTTCCTAGGTCTGATACCCCCATGTGTTTTGCATGATGAAAACTAGAATACAGAAATGAAAACACAAACATGAACAACCCCTAGAAATTGTGTCCTTGAGTGGATATACCATGTCCATTTTTTGTTTACTAGTGCTTACTTAGGAATCACATCGGGTCAAATTGGCAAACCAGTTATTTGAGGTGGTTATTTGTGCAGTACTGCCATCACAATGTATTTTCTTTACTTCTAACTAACCTTTATACTCAGAATATGCACATGGCTAAAAATGGAACAGCCAGCAGCACAAGTAAAGATGATGAACCCATGTCCTAGTGACCAGCATGAAGTCAATTTCGAAAAGAATTCCCCGCCAAACAGATAAATTACAATAATTAGCAAAAACAAAAACAAGGTAGCTGTAAGCAAGCAGGTAATTGAAGCTGCCCGAAGCAACTTTGTAAATAAATTGTCGAGCAGGGCAAGCATGAAAGCTTGAAAATTTATTTTATATACCTGCAATGCAAATGCAATATCTGCTTCATCTACTTTTAGTTCCACTCTTCTTAATTTATCTTCTCGAGGTTGACCTAGTTTCAGAAGACCCTGCACTTAATTTGAAACCCGTGTCTTTAGCTAGCCATTTCATTTTCTTTCCATGCAATGATGTTGAACTGTATCTCATTTTGATGTAAGCTTCATGTGCTTAATCCAAATCTTGTACAGAGAATTATGTCAGCAGAAGTGGATTCAATCAGAATGGGAAGCATGTTTAGCTCACCTGGTCACCCATCACCCTGCGCATATTTGCAAATTCCATAATTCCAACTGGCGGGATTAATGTTAATTTGCAGATATCTATGTAGGATTTGATGAGCTGCATTGATATGGTAAACCCACAGATCAATCGCTTCACTGCTGTTATTCTTAAGAAGTCTTGTATTACAATATATGGAAGACAATATATTATTTGGAGGACCTAAAGCATTCTGGGATAAGGGCTGGCACCACTTAAGAGGATCTTAGAAGACGTATATTTGTCACCAGACCTGGTCAAATAAATTAGAAGGATAGCAATTAAAACTAAATTAACTGATTATGACAAGAAATGAACTTACAAATCAATTATTGCAGTCTTGGAAGAAACTGATCTGCAAGGTCTAGGGCATTAGCTATTCCTGTAGAAAGAAATGGACTATGAGAACTTCCTTACCCACAGGCAGCTAACTTTAAACTTTGCAGAAAAAAGTGCAAAAAGGACAAAAGCATAAAATACTATATTTGACACCATAATACCTATCAATATACATCTAGAGAGTGGGAATGCTGTAAGCATTAAAAGATTATGAAGCATTGCCTGGTCTTTACTTATTAAATAATCCAAATCAGCAATAATCATCCTGTGAAAAATGAAATCTACTTGATAACCATACCTTTGGTGACGATGAAACTCTTAAACAATTTACAGAATATTTCTAAATTCAGAGACATCTTGCTCTTTTCATATTTAATTGAACATGTATGCCACTGAATTAAGAATAGCAGCCCCCTATAGGTGCTTGGAATCTATAAATCCATGTGGGTGGGGATACGCTTTTACATCATCTTCTTGTCTACTGATTGCTGCTTTTCAGGTTACATGTTCTGAAGATGCTTTAAAGGTGAAATAGAACTGTTGGTTTTCTTTTGCTTCTGGTTTTTGCCACGGATCTGCCAAGCCGATGCAATGCAAACATACATAACATTGTGAGGTTCAAAGATTAAAATGGTATCAGTACCTTACTGAAAATTTCAGATGTGTTTATAAGAGAAGTGCAGTTTATAGCTAATACATCCGGTGGCAGAAAACCTGTCTGACAGCAAGAATAATGATTCAATTAGTATTAGTAATAAGAAAGTTGCATATCACAGATTTAAAAAAAAAAAAATTACATGCATGACTAATTTACCAACTTCTTGCTGATTAACCTGCTGCACATGCACCTAATGTCCAAGGTCAAGATCATTAAATAGTCAACTATGAGATAACATGTGGTCCACTCAAATCATGCATGCAAAGATCAGCCGAAGAACTACAAAGCTAGCTATCCAATTGGATATATTTAGGCTCAGCAGTTAAAATAAATTTGATTTAAGAGAAAATACACATTAACTAACAAGCAGCCAAGTCACGGGAAAGATGCAAAGATGAGAAAAACGAAGGCATTTTTGGGTTAGAATTGTGGGCAGCTTTTGTATCCACAATATTGTTTTAATTTGGTAAAGTTCTCTAGTATAGTATCATTTTTCTTAAAAAAAAAAAAATAGAACTTCCTTCTTCTGAGGAACATATATGCAAAATCAGAGTATTACAAATACTTGTGATCTATTGGACAAACCTAAACAAAGAACAAATGAAGAACTTCAATTGAGGGCAATCAGCTTTCCTCCTGTGCCCAATCAACTAGAGACTCTTCAACACTTTCCATGGACACCGATTTTCCAGTCCCTGGACAACCACACGCATACAAACTCCCAGCCTTTTCTTGTTCTATGCATTGTTTACAAAATTCCAAAACCTTTTTCTGCTCGTTTTCACGGCACACAACCGTATATGGCGCCGTCGATACATGTAATGCCTCCTTCACCGCACTCAACTGTTCTACATATGTTACAGAAAATCAAAACTGACTCCTAATTAACATAGAAAGAAGGAAAAAAAGTTGTGTTGTGCTTGTTCAATTGAAATTGCAGGAATCACACAAACTGAGATCAAACGCGCCTCTTGGATTCCATTTTGGTTTGTCGAGAAAATGATCAGACAACTTTTTCACCACCCGAATTTGCGGCCTCATCACTAGATCCTTTTTCAATTCCCTAAGAAAACAAATAAGTCACTTCACCAGATAATGAGTTGAAAAAAAAAAAAAAAAAAAACGAAGTATACAATGAAATCAAAGCACTGAACTCACATATGCAGGGCTGTTTGGGGCTACTACGCGACGAGATTTCCACTTCATCGGAGCATGCGGCGTCGGAGACGGCGTCAAACTGATCGGAGCATCTTCTACTACCTTATCGGATCTCAGTATTCTTTTTCGAGGAGTAGAGTCGCCGTTGGATCTTATCTCGCCGGATATCTCGACCTGGATGCCTTTTGTTCCGTTGAGTTCAATGCCGGCGGCGGACGGAGACGTCATGTTTCCGGTGATGCCTGGAATGCCTGCTGTTGCAAGATGTTCGAAAAAATACGCTACTCTGTAACTCTGAATAGAGTTGTAATGTGTCTTCTATCTATAGATACAATATACATATATATATGTCCAGGGGATTGTCTTTAGCGGGAAACGTGTAACTGTGGGTTTTCCCGCGACGCGTAGTGCAATTTGAACTCGTCCAGTTCATCCGGTTCGGTTAGTTTTACGGGTTGAGGATATAGCGAAAGCGTTTGGTTAGGCAAAACTAATTATATTTTATTAACTTTTGTCAATTTTTAATACTTCATTTTAATTAAAATTTATTATTTATCAGTTTTACATTAAATTTTTATAATTTTACTATACTTTTTGACTAAAATTTTACTAATTAAACACCATAGTGTAGTGCAACCCCAACCCGGTTCTAACCAAAAGTTTTCATTAAAAATATAAGATTTTCTCAGACGTTTTAATTCAATTTTTGCTCACGTTTTATAATTTATAAAATATAAAATACATGTTTCACAATATAATTTAGTGCTTAATCAATGTGGGAATATTTTAAAATTTATTTATTTCACAAACCTTTAAATGTATGTACGAAAAATAAATTTTACATTTTTTAAAAAGAAAAATTACGCCCATCGTCCTTATACATTTGGTAGACTCCACGCATTTTATATATTATAGTAATTGATTTTATTTCACAAATTTTATTAACACTAAACTAAATTTATCAATATTTCATTTGATATTAACCCCCCTTTTTTGGGCCAAAAATTGACATTCTAAGCAAGCACTTAGGCTGCATTTGATTTGCTGATTTTCTCTACAAACTTTTAAGAGTTAATTACTTTTTATTTCACTACACAAATTATGAATTTATAATGTATCTCACTTTATTTTATTATTTATCACTCCAAACACACCTTTAATCATGCTACTCAAAACAATCTCATCCCATTTATATTTGCATGGGAATGAAATCATCATACTCGTTAAATTTAAAAGGATTTCTATGCAAAATATATTTATTAACTATAAATAATGTTATATTAAAAATAAAAAATTATTTTATATTTTAAATAAAATATAAAATTCCCATTTATATTTTTATTTATACAATATACATAAAGAATATTCGTTAATATAAAGGTGTGTATGAGCGGGAGACAAAGGCTACCATCAGAAATGGATCTACTTCGAAATTTTTTTAACGATTTAGTGTTATTTTAGTAAAAATTTTAAATATACTCTGAAACTCTGTGTCTTTATTTTTTTTTTTTTAAACTCAACTCTTAATAATCTTTTATTTATAACTTTTCAACATCACCTCCTCAAATATCAAATTCTAATCCCGAATCTGTCGATAACTACCACACCAGTTCCTGTTTGTCAATAGTATATGATTTAAAATTCTATCCTCGTGCCTTTTTCCCCCATAAATAGCATTCCCATGGCCAATTTAAATTAAACGCCAAATAGAAGTACTTATTATGGAGGGATAATTTTACCATCTCAATAATAAACAGACCATTTGTATAATAAAATAGGACGATTTTTGAAACGTCACTTTTACAAATTAAGACTCAATGGTTAAGAATTATTTTAAACTTTATATCCTAGCATTTTTTAGTAGGCATCACTGTTATCTATTTCACAAAATAGTTTGACTATTTTAAAATTTATTATATTTCAAAAGTAGAAATCATAAGCAGATCAAAACTGTCAATTTAAATTCTATCTAATTATGATTTTTAAAAAATTGAATCTTCTAAATTAAAGTACTATAATTTGTATTTTGTGCTTATCAAAAAATAATTAAAGAGGGAAAGAACAAAACACATATAATGAATGTTAGGGTATAAAGTTTTGAAAAAAAATTGAAACCCTTGGATTATTTTTTCGATTTAAATTTTCTGTCTGAAATTTTAATTATATAACAAATTTAATACTAATTTTGTTCAGAGTGCTGTAAATATAAGTTATTGCTAGTAATATATATATATATATATATATATATATAATAGCATAATAAAATAATCACACATATATGGTTCTGTTTTATGATATGTGTGTGTGATTGAAGTTTGAATTGGAAGGCACTTCGGCTGTTTCGAACAAATATAGTAAAGAAACAAGTGGGGAAGAGAAAGATGTGGACCGTTCTATTTCTATCAAATGCTAAATATAGATACACATAAGTACAAACATATACATATTGGTTGGGAGAGAAAACGATGAGGAGATGAGAAGATAAGGAGATTAGCGTGGCGCAGGTGTCTGGATGTCTCTGTCTCCGTTTATTGGAGCCCAGATGAAGTGATGTTTCTCGTTCCCAGCAATTTTCCCCTCCGTTCGCTACCCATTTTCCCAGCTTCATGACAACAATCAAGTCTCTATCGACCACAGTCCTCCATATGCATTATCACTTGGATAATTATTATCGTAAAGAAGCACAACAACACCTACTACTCAATCTAGAATTCAGTTGTTAAGACGGGAGAAATTTATCTTTTATATAGAAGAATTAACTTTTTTTCATATATTAATGCAGGATAACTTCTATATATCACCAACCAAATAAAGTGGAATGAGAAAAAAGAGAGATTCTATCCTTTCTTTTCTGCTCTATGCTATTTTGCCGCTATTTTACTACATCTGCATGTGGCAATTATATACCTTATCTAGCTCTATCTGATACTCTAGCTATTTGCAGAACAAAAACATAAATGTTTGATACGTCTGAATCTACTCTCTTCAGTTAATAGCAAATACATAGAGGAGAGTAAGGAAAGAAATTAATAGATTTGAATTTTTATATGAAAATAAATATTTGTTTTGGTTTGATAATAGACCTATGATTTGAATTTTATATAAAAATAAATATTTATCGTGAATTGATAACCATCTTCATCCATAAATGCAATTGATGTTGAATTTGGGAGTTAATAGCATGCTCTGTAAGTGACAAGCGAATTTGAGGCCGTTAAATTAAAATTTAATGATTTAAACATATTCATATATTTTAATAAAAAAATATAAATGTGTTTGGACAATTGTATTTTAATTCAAGAGTCATGGGTTCGATTGTTTTTGAATTAGTCAGTATTTAAAAGCTCCATTAAAATTATAAGATTCAATGTTTACCTCTTCAAAAATAAGAAAAAAACCAATGAATAATACCAGCAAATTTAAGGTACAGCTGACATCTACCAGTTCTTAGAACATTAGTTTAATCGATGATGAGGTATAGCATTGATTAACGCATACGTTGTAAATAGATAGCCTATCTAATATATTACAATATCTAAGATAGATATATGTTTCACGTATATTGAAAATAGACATATGCTTGATAGAGGTTGGCATGCGTGGAAGTTGCCAGTGTCAGCTGCATCACTTACAAGTACTGTGATTTGCTATTTTTCACATATATATAATAAAGGAAGAAGAAGAATAGGAAGTTCAGAAAAAAAAAAAAATGGCCAACATACTGGCGTTTACAGTCACGTGCATAAATGGCATTGGATAATCGTTGTGAAATCATTAATTCCGTACCCAAATTTGACATGCGGTACGGTGAAAATATGACCTGTTTGGTTGGTCAAATTTTGACCAAAAAGTATAATAAAAATAAAAAAGTGTGACATAAAGGTGATAAATATTAAAATTTTATTGAAAAAAATATAAAAAATAGTTAAAATTTAATAATTTTTTATAAAATTTAGTAAGCCAAACGGCCCTACAGTGCCAAAGTGCAGCCGGATACCAAGCTTCTAGGAAGATGCACCATAATTTGTGAACATTTGGTGTGAAAACCTTTTTCCAAAGGTAGCGCAGCTTTTTCCAAAGGTGGCACACATTTGACAGAAAAAGGAAAGTGGCCCTTGCATGATTAACAAACAACCCGGGCTCCTCTCGACTTTATTTAACAGGAGGATGACACTGTTGTTAAATGGTCAAGATGTTGATGAGAATGGTTACCTAATTTACTTTTCCTTTCTTTTTCTCTTTTAGAATGATTAATATCCCCACTTTTGAGGGTAGCTCAACGTATAAGATTTTGAGTTTGTTATTTAATAGTTACTAATTTGAATTTTATTAAGATTATTGGAGATTTTATCTAGCCATTAACTTTAAAATTTTTAGGAATTAGTTGAAGGTACGTGCAAGTTGAACTTGACACACTGAATTTCATAAAAAAAAAAAAAGAAAAAAATGATTAATATGCCATAAATTGATCTAATCATAAATACTGTCAAAAACTTAGCCAAAAAGAAAAAAAAATATGTTAATATAAATATGCTATTAACCACTTTTTTTTTTTTTCTGGTAATTTACCACTAACCACTTGTGATTTTGGCTCCTCCATTTTTAGTTCGTTTGCTTGATTTTAATTATTTATCTAATCGCGTGATATTAGCAATGTTAACAGATTGATACAAACATCTACAATATATTGGCTTTTATAACTGACCAAAACTACGAAATTTTGATAAAATCTTAAATTAATTACTTAATTAATATAATATAATTGTATTAACACTAAACCAAATTCAGCCCAACCCAACTCAATTTAGTCAAAATTGAAACTTGAACCGAGCCAACTTGATATTTTTAATTTAGTTCCAATTTAAAATAAGTTCGGTTTTGGGTCTAAATTTTAGAAACTAAAAAAATCGGTTTTGTTCTGGGTTAGGTATAAACTCAAACCGAATCGAACCAACCCATGCACACTCCTAATGTTAAGTATGGTTAGTACAAAAATATGTAGATGTGTTAAATATGTTGCGGTTGAAAAACACGATCATATTTAGTGGCATGATATGATATATTATAAATGCATGCATGTTATAGTGGCACTTATGGTTTGGTACTCACTTTCTTGCAGATATATTTGCAAGTTCAGAGGCACCATTATTTATTGGATCAATTGGTTGGGAGACTTAGGGTTTTCTCCTTTTTACTTGTTATTGTGTTCGCATTGAACTTGTATTATTTTAGGTCTCTCGGTCGTAAGGTTTATATTGTTATTTTAAGTCCTTTGTAGGGGTAACAGTTATTTGTATTAATACTTACATTATATTAGAAAAATATATCATGTGTTATATCTTGTATAATTTATTGTAGGATGTCGAGCTTTGTTAAGGTGAGACTCTATTTTAATATATGTTATTTTAAGCTTTTATTGTATTTTTCTTCTATTCTATTTATGGTTGGCTCTAACTAAGACATAGTTTTATATATGAAGTATATGTTGCATGTATTTCTTCGGTTTCATTTACAGATTATAAAATTCAGGACGTGGCATAAAGAGTCCATGCGTTAAGGGTGTGCCATCACTTGGTTTTATGTGTATGTGTGTGTATATATATATATATATATATATGGGTTATCTTCCCTTTCGTACGTATTATGCGTTCATTCATTCTAATTAAGTTCGCCTCATCTTTGTTGGCTCTGCCCTGATGTATGCCCTTGTTTAGTCTAATAATGTGGTGTGCTAATTTGTGCTCTCACTATCATGGTACGATATATATCGTAGAATGTCAAGTTTGTAAATCATGTAGTACAATTAATTTGCATTATTGGACAATCAAATTGCAACTGCACAAATTAAGCTCGAAATTGATTAATGGAATGCTCGTGTTTAATTTGAACACCACTACCTACTCTCTCAATATCGAATGAGATGAAGCAAGTCGGAATATTCCAAATATTATTGGTTTTCCCTCTCTTCATATCGAAAATATAAATTAAGCTGATAGAACTAATTAAATATAAGGGATAAAAATATATAAATAAAATAAATCATATTAAATTTTATAAAAGTGGTTGAACCAATAAACTAATACCTTCACTAGGTTGATGTCTAGCTAATATATTTTTGATAACTATGGTATATATAAATTAACTTATAAATTTTTGGAAAGAAATAATATATATATATATATATTCTGAGTGTCTCATCTCAAAAATGTATACTTGGATTGATTATCTAAGCAAAGGTTAAAATATATAAGAGACAAAAAAAAAAAAAAAAAGAAATCAGAATTAGTAATATTAATGGTAGAAATTCTCTTATTTTAAAATTTTAATTAAGTAATATTTACTAAAAAAATTAAAACAATATTTAAAGAAAGGTCATAATCTTTTTTTTTATAAATAAGCTTTAATAGAATTCATACATAAATTTAAATACAAATTTAAATTATTAGTTTTTTTTTTCATATTTTATGTGATTACTAATAATCAAAACAATTTCTTTTATTTATTGGTCAACGATAATTTTTACTTTCTTTAGCTTGGATAGTTTAATTAATTTTATATAGGAATTAAGAAATAAATTCTAATTGTTTATTGCTATTATTAAGTTGTGTTAATTTAATGAAAAAATCATACAAGCCAAAAATAAGATACTAAAACTAAAATTTAATTTTGGTAACCAAAGCAAGCCTTGATACTACACGAATTATGAGTACTCCGTATGGTTAGAGTTATTTAAGTTTATTTAAATTTACTTAAATTTGTAAAAGTTATAATCTCCTAATTTGTGTAATAAGTAAAAAATTTAAATTTTAAAAAAGTTTATAGAAATTTGAAGAAAAAAAATACTTCAAACGGAACCAATATTTCCTAACGTTGATCCTGTGGAAAATTTGCTCTTCATGGTGTACATATAACATTATTTTCCTTTCCGATGTAACAAAAATATATAAATAATATTATTTTTTTATTTCCAAATTTACATTGCAATTGAATTATTCGGTAATTTATCTTTTTTTTAAGTCAAATTCAAGCCAAAACTCAACTTGGGAAAAATGACTTTAATGTTTTAATTTTTTAAAGGAGAATCTCAGTGCACAAAACTCCTGTTAAATTTAATTTCCCTAAACAACTTTTTGTCAGTCATAAGAAATCGGCCTTTTGAAGGATATAGAGACCAATTCTAACTCTCTAAATAGTTTTTTTTTATCACATATAGACACTTTTTCCTTTGCAAGAAGAGATAGTAACTTTAAAATTTGAATTTTTAATAATGAAATAATTTTGCCACTACTTCAAGCCACTCTTATAATGTAATTTCTCTAATAATTTTTTTTTTATTTTTTGAGACTTAGTTTAGATATGAAAAAATTAGGGGTCATTCGGTTTATTTTTCTATTTTCTATTTTCTGTTTTTGTTTTTTATTTTCTATTTTCTATTTTGAGCTCATTTTTCATTTTTTACTTTTGAAAATAAGGAAAACAGCTTAAAATTCATTTGATTACTTGTGTTTTTAAATTTTATTTTCGAAAACTGAAAATGAGTTTACACATGAAATGAAAAATGATAAAAAGTCGTTTTAAGTATTTTTAACAAAAAACAAAGAAAATTTCAAAACAAGAAAAATAAAGTATTTTTTGTTTCCTTGTTTTGAGATTTTTAACACATAAAATGAAAACAGAAAATAAAAAATAAAAAAGTAAACAAAATGCCACCTTAGTTTTTTTTAGTTTTTTTTGTCTTATATGACTTTTTTTTGCAAAATTTAATTTTTTTGTTTGATAGAGTTTTGATATATGCTATTCATATTCATAAAAAATTAAAAAAAAATTCATGTATAGTTTAAGAAAAAGCTAGTTTTTACTTAAAAAAAGTCATTTGTTTTATTTTATGTATACGTATGTGAATTTTCTATTTGGAATCATTCTTTTTTGTAATTTTTTTTTTTAGGAATGCAAATAATATGCTTAAAAACTACTACGTAATATAAGGGCCGGTCTGGAGCCCTCAAAATTTTCGAATATTTCTACAAATCTCATGTTATTTTTACTCTCCACAAATTTTAATAAATCTTTACAAATCGTAATAAATTTTTACAAATTTTTAAAAATAGTTTACATAAAATGCCCAAAATTCTCAATTTATTTGAAGAGAAATCTCCTGCCTTTGAACGAATTTTCACTATTTATTTATATCTTGTGTGGTTGGAGTGTTTAAAGTTGTAAAGATTAGTATAAATTTATAAAAATTATAATCTCATAACTCGTATAATAAATAAAAATTTAAATTTTATAGAGTTTTATGAAATTTTGTGTAGCAAAGGATATATAAAAATTAAAATATATATATATAAATTAATAATAAATATTCAAGCGGGTACGAGGTGGGGTGAGAACTATCGTACCCGTCCCCATCCCTGTACCCGTTCCCATTCGGGTAACACCTCAAATCTCCATACCCATCCCCATCCCCATCCCCACTACTAACATCATTATACCACCTCCAAACAGGACGAGTGAAGTGGGTACCCATAGGGTACGGGTATATTCGACATCTCTAAAATAATTATTTGTAAAAATCTTTAAAAATTTTTATTTTTACTTATTTTTCATAATTTTTGTTACAATAACTAACGAATATGTGAAAGATGAAAGAATAAAATAAAAAAAATATCTAAAATTTTGGTTATTTAATATTTTCTGTTAATAGCTAAGGATTCATTTGGTTTGTTTTTCTATTTTATGTTTTTAGTTTTTATTTTCTATTTTCTGTTTTGAACTCATTTTTTATTTTACACTTTTAAAAATAAGAAAAAAGCTCAAAACGTATTTGATTACTTGTGTTTTCAAAAATTATTTTCGAAAATAAAAAATGGGCTTACATATAAAATTAAAAATTACAAAAAATTATTTTGAGTGTTTTTAATTCAAAATAAAGAAAATTTCAAAATAACGAAAACAATACAATTTATGTTTCTTTATTTTGATATTTTTAAAACATAAAATGAAAACAGAAAACAGAAAATAGAAAAACAAACCAAATGCCACTTAATTTGATAGAAGGGAGTTAATGTTAACGATATTTTAAAATAATAAAGGTAAGTATAATTTTTAATATTGAGAAATGTAAATATAATTACTCAAATATTTAAAAAAATTAAGTATAATTTACCATTTGTTTATGTGAGTAAGTCAAGTCAATTTAGCAATTGTGTGTCTATATCAACATGTCATTTTGCATGCCAAATTACAAAAAAGGGCACATACGTTCTAACCCGAGTTGCTGGATTGATGCATTCAAGAATTTATAAAGAAAATAAAAATAAATGGTAAACAAATTAAATTAAAAATAAATAAACACTAGTTTTTTTTTTTTTTTTTAGCAGAATCCATTGGTGGGCCTTGGTGGGTCGAAAATTAGATATTTTTTCAATATATATATACTCTTTTAATTATTCATAGAAAATCAAATATTTTTCCAAAAAAAAAAAAAACATATGTAACCCTTTATTTCATGTGATCAAAAATGAAAAAATTGAATTTTGTCAAAATTCTTTTAATTGTCATAAGTGGGCTCCTTTGGAATTCTTTAAAATTTCACAAAATTTTATAAATTTTTATAAATAAAAATTTTTTACTCATTACATAAATTATTAAATTAAAACTTCTATAAATGTATGCTAATATTTACAAATCCAAACAACCCCAGAATCATTCCTCAACTCAGTTACTCAAAGGTTTCGTAAAGATAGTGAAAAGATAAAGCTGTTAATTGAGAAAAAATGAGACGTTATTATTTTTAAGTTTTCATATTGAACCGTCTGATGATTTATTGAAACGACGGCCCTAGGACCAAGGGACATCGGTTGCTACAGTGTTTTTTGCGCAGCAGCTCCCCCGACTCCAGCATTTACATTTAAGTTTCGTTTGATTTGATATAAATTTTTAAAAAATTTTAAATATTTTTAAAAATTATTTAATTTTTATTTTATTATATGAATTATAAATTCACGATTTACCTTATTTTATCTATTTTTTTATCGCTCCAAATAAATTTTTAGTGGACTGTTAAAAGTCATTTAAGTATAATTTTTGCACATGTAGCTACTGTAAAAGCAACGGGCTCGTTTAAGGCTATATAAAATTTTACAAAATTTTACAAAATTTTTATAAAATATAATTATCAATTAAGAAATTATAACTTTTACAAATTAATTTTAACTTTTTCAGTTCCAAACACACCGATATAAGGATAAATGAGTATATGAAAGTTTTACAAATTAATAATCTTATTTTTTTCCCCTACAAATAGCTAAATGGGTTTCCAAATCTTGTCTTTTTAAGAGATTCTTGGGAGGTTACTTTATTTGAAACTCTCAATTTTATTAAAAAATATTATAAAAATTTAAAAAATTATTTATTTTTTACCCTACCCTATAAATTACAAGTTTATAACTTTTATTAAATTTTACTAATTTTTTTACGGTTCAAATACATCTTAAAATGCTCCGAAATTTCAGACTTTCCACGATATTTAGAGTTAGTAAAAAAAAATACAAAATTCTATAAATACGAATTACGAGACTATAAAATTTAAATTTTTTACTCATTACATGAAACATTAGATGTTAACTTTTATAATTTTATATACTTTTATACAACTTCAAACACACCAAACACCAAATACTGTAGCCGTCAAGGGCATCATTGCCATTCCACGACCTTGGAGACAACACACAGTGCAATTGTGGGCCCACCACCATTGCAACGCACAATCAAATATGAGTTATCTCTTTCCACATCGCCAAAAGTAAGCTTTCAAATGGTGAAAATTTCACAAAGATAAGAATAGCCTATGACTTTACATTACATATAAATTAAATTTTATTACAACAACTTTGGGTGTATTTAGAGTTAAACAAAATAATATAAAATTTTATAAATTTCTACAAACACGAATTATAAGATAATAAAATTTAAATTTTTTACTCACTATACAAAATGCGAAACATTAATTTTTATAATTTTATATAATTTTATACAACTCAAAACATATCTTAAGTCCTTTTTAGAGCGTAAAAAGTTATAATAGATTGAAAATTTTGAATAAAATAGTTATTTTTTAGTCTAAAGAAGTAAACTCAATCCAACAATTTTAGTCCAAAAAAATTGTCAAAAATTAATAAAAAATTGTAAAAATCAACAAAATTTGGTAACAATTTATAAAAATTAAAAGAATTTGTAAAATTTAAAATTTTAAAATAAATGCACAAAAAACAAAAAGACCAAAAATTGATAAAAATTTATGAAAGTTCAAAAAACTGTGTCTTTCAAATAGAGCCTAAAAATCTTCTTATAATTAAGGAAGTGTTTTGGAAGCTAAAAGTTAGAAAAAAAATTAGAAAAAAATTAATTCGCCATTCATTTTTGGGGTTTAAAATGTCAAATTAAAATTTACTATTAAGATCGGTTGGAATGAAGTCGAACCACCCTTTCTAATGATTTTTCCATTAGAACGGGATTACGTGACCTGTTTCTATGGCCTTAGTTAGAAAAATATTCAAAAAGTTGATAGAACATAAAAAAAAAAAAAGTTGATAAAAATTAATAAAAATTTGTAAAATTAAAGTTTGAGGTGGGGTTTGTAGTTTCAAAAAAAAATTAAAAAAAAAAAAGAAAACAAAAGTTGGTGTTAAGTGATGTAAAAGAGATACGTAGTAAAATTTGATTGGATGAAATTAAAAATTTTTTTTGTAAAAATTTAGGGACTACAAATTTAACCTTAAAATAAGTGTACGGGAAATGAAAAATAATTAAAAATTTGGGTGCCTTTAGTTGATCAAAATTAATTAAGACTCACCAATTTTTATTAATTTTTTGTAATTTATTCTGATCAAAATTTATTACTTATTATTTTTTATCAAATTTTTATACTTTTATTATATTTTTTAATCAAATTTTTACCAATCAAACACCACATTTACAAAAGTTTTAACTTTTTATAAAGTTTGGTCATCGAGACAGGTCTTAAAGAAAATTAAAAAAAAAATAGTAACAAAATACGGCAGTCGGGTGCGTATGTAATGTATGCAAATAAATATTCAATCTAGATACAATGAGGTTCTTTTACTCTGTGCCGATAGATTTTTCTGAGGAACAGTTGATCAGTCTATAGTCTCTCTCTCTCTCTCCCTATATATATATATATAGAACACGGCCCTGCACTTGTTGATAAGTGAAGCTACGGTCGTACTTCCCTCTCAACAAACTAGCTTCACTGGAAGGGCTTCATCGGGAAATTTATCGGCGTTCCAGGCCGATTAAATAAAAGTAAGCACGCATTCTCAATTCTCAACCACAAGTTTGGGAGTTGAGGTCTTCTGTTTACATGGAATTTCGTGCCACATGGATTTTCTTGAATTGCGAATTTATGATCCGATTTTCGTGGGAAAATAGTGGGTGCAATCATGGATGCCAATATCCATGAACTTTTGAGTTCACCAGCTTCCGATTTGCACGATTTCAAAGTTCAGATTTTCCATTCGTGTATTTTCCTAGGAAAGTCTGTGGTTATATTTGACTTACGATTTGGTTTGTATATATTTGCAGGGTGGAGTCAGTGGCAAATAAAAAGATTTTCCTTTATGGAGGAGGAAATTATTTTCTTTCCGGGTTTTTGATTTAGCTTTTGTTTTTAATCAGTCTCTGTTTTCTACATTTTCCATTTCGTTTTTTCTCTCTGCTTTTGATCTTAATCGGGTGGGGAAGAAAATGGGCGTGAAGGTCGCTACGTCGTGTTTGCGTTTGTCTCAACACTCTGTTCCTCACTCGCCTTCCTCTCCTCAAACCGTAGTTTCCACAGTCTCGTCCCCATCTCTCCGACGACGTAGTTCTGGCGACGGAGCTCTCGTTTTCCGGTCTATTCAGAGACTGGACCGGCCGGCTCTGTTCGGGACGAAGCTCTGCAAGTCGAGATCTCTTGACCACCCAAAGTCGAGAGGACGAACGATCAGACGAACTTGCAGTGCCAGCTTAGACGCATTCTCCGACGAGGAGTTCTCCAGAAGAATTCAAGAATTGGCCATGAGATTCCAATCATCTGAGGACGACGACGACGACGAGGAGAACAGAGAAAACACTGAAGAATCAGAAACGGTTGCCGGTTCTCCAGATATGCACGGCGATAACGGTGGAGATTCTTCGAAATTCAAGTCAGCGGAGAACCGGAGACCGTTTGATCCGGTGGAGCCGCCGGCGGCGGATGAGTTAGTTCCGGCGAGCATCGAGTGGAAGGCGAAGAGCGTCGACCTACCGCTTTCGCTTCGGATCATAAAGAGGAAGAAGCAATGGCGAGAGGGTTTCATAGAAGCAGGGGAGTCTGCGTACTGCTCTGTCAAGAAAGCCTTCTCTTCAATGGTTTTCATAATTCAAGAGCTCCATTGCTTTACTCTGCAAATGAGGGAGAAACTGTTATACGAAGATTTAGAGGGGATTTTAGTTCGCGTCCAGAGGGAAATGCACGCTTCGTTTGTCTGGTTGTTTCAACAAGTATTCTCTCACACACCGACTTTAATGGTGTATGTGATGATTCTACTTGCAAATTACGGCGTCTATTCGATGGCCACTGCAGCTCCACTGCCACCGCAACCTTACGCAGTTGCGACGGAGTCCGTTTCAGGGCTTGAAGATCGAGGTCACAAGCAGCAAAAGTTTGACTCTAAAGCCATCAAGAGGTTTTCGGTGTCATCTTCCGGCGGGAGGACGACCTCAATTGGTGGAAACAATGGCGGTGGTGGGAAATTCCGGCCGGTGGCGAGTGGTACAGACGGTGACGGACGGTTTGATGGGTCAGCATCGTTGAATTTGCATAAACCCCTGCTTCCCGACGGAGTAATCTCCGGTGGGAACTCAACAGCGGCGAGGGAAGAGGAATCTGTTTCGGGACAAGCGGCCAGGGAAGAAGAATTGAGACTGTGGAATTCGATGGTGGAGGAAGCAGCGAGAATGCAGGCGGCATCGAGAGATGAGTCTTTGGATCAAGAAACGACGCAGAGGTTTGTTTCACCGGTTACGGCCAAGATCGAAGCCGACGACTACGCGGACTACTTCAGAACAGAGCTCCTGTATCAAACGGGTTTGGCCCAAGATCCGAATAACCCTCTCCTCCTCGCCAACTATGCTCAGTTCCTCTGTCTCGTGGCCCGCGACTACGATAGGTACGATTTGAATCAAAATTTCTTGGTCAATTGCATAGGCTATATGAACGGCTTGGAAATCTTTTTTTTTAGAAAATTTTGATTTTTTTATCAAAAATTAGTAATCAAAATTTTTAGTGTGTTTGATAAAATAAATAATAATTTTTAAGTATTTAATAAAATTTTTAATAAATTTTAATAATTTTAAATAATTTTTGCATAGTTAACAAAAATTTTGATAACTTTTTAATTGAACAAGTTAGTGTAATTATGGAGAAAAATGATAAAATTAGTGTTCTACCATAGTAGAAGGTGGTTGATATCTGCTCAAAACTTGATCCACCAACCTATGCCTATACGAACTGTTCTCGGGCGTACTGTCTTTTACATGCTAGCTAGCTGATCGGAAATTCTACGTCAATGCCATTAATCAAGCCGGAAACCTTCCAATGAATATAAGATGGTGTTTGGATGACCAATTTAAAAAAAAATTATAAAAATAATATGCGATGAAATTTAATTAAAAAATTAAAAAGAATTATAAAAGTTAAATTTTTGGTTTTTTTTTTTTAAATCAAACACTCTTTAAATTTAATATCAAAAAAAAATTATAAAATAAAAATTGAAAAATAAAAATTGTACTTAATTTTTTTTTTTTAGATGGGTAATAAAAATTGT
Source organism: Vitellaria paradoxa (assembly GCA_019916065.1). Classification (NCBI taxonomy): domain Eukaryota; kingdom Viridiplantae; phylum Streptophyta; class Magnoliopsida; order Ericales; family Sapotaceae; genus Vitellaria; species Vitellaria paradoxa. Next base: position 7,577,499 of record CM034243.1, on the reverse strand, counting down.
GCGTAAGTGTAAACCTCCCCCTCATTGGAATTTTTTGAGTTGGACGGATTATCAATACCAATTCTCAATTGGACAGTCTACCTGTAAACATGAGATAGGGTTCATATTTTTGATGGGGAATGTGTGGTTTCGCTATTGGTTGGTTGAGTAGTGAGTTGGTTTTTGACTTTTTTTCTGTTTGTTTGGTCTATGAAACAGAGCTGAGGAGTACTTCAAGAGAGCAGTGAAAGCGGAGCCGCCAGACGCGGAGGCGATGAGCAAGTACGCTAGCTTCCTGTGGCAGGTGAGGAAGGACCCGTGTGCCGCAGAGGAGACCTATCTGGAAGCCATCTCCGCCGACCCCGGCAACTCTTACCACGCCGCTAACTACGCTCACTTTCTCTGGAGCACCGGCGGCGAGGACACATGCTTCCCGATTGACAACTCAAACACCGGCCAAGATTAAAGAAGAAGCAAAAAAAAAAAAAAAAAAAATTGTTCATCTCCCTTAGTCGTTACTTAAAATTTGTTAATTATCATTAAAAAAAATAATTCCAAAGAAAAGAGTTTAAAAAGAAAAGAAAGTCTTGACTCTTGACTTCTCTTTTTTACCAATTTTGTAGATTTATATTTTATTTTTTTTACTAATTATAGTTATAGGTGGAGGCCTGCATTCAGTTTTTGCAGAGATTCACAACGGATAAGTGTTTCGTCTTTTGAGTGATAATGGGTCGTATTTTTGGATTTGGGGGTAACATATGGTTACATGAGCCCGTAACTTGTTATTATGACTGTTAAATTAAAATTTAATAGTTCAAATGAATCAAATATATTTGATTCAGTTTTAGCAGAGATTTACAGCAGATAAGTGTTTCGCCTTTTAAGTGATAATGGGTCATATTTTTGGGTTTGGGGGTAACATATGATTACTTGAGCGTGTAACTTGTTATTACGACTGTTAAATTAAAATTTAATAGTTCAAATAAATTAAATATATTTGATTCGATAATTTTAATTCAACAATTTTTACTTTAATATGACGAGATTGATTTAAAATTGCTATATCAACATCCTTGTTTTCTTATCTTTTGAATCTTGATTTTCGCAGAGTTTATTTCACTTTTTTTTTTTTAAAGAGAATACGTTCACTCGCAAAAGTGTAATTAATTTGTTGGTACACGTATAAAAGTGCCATTTTTAAATTTTAAATGGCTGATGCTACTCTTGGTGTTTTTTCTCCTTGTTACATTGTGTATGCTGTCTTAAATCTTTTGACAATTTGTGCTTTTTATCGTGCAATTTTGATTCTCAGTGTGTTTTATTTTTAAATTTAGAGTTAATTTTAATTTACAAGTTAAAAATCACTTAACATTTTTAACGTTTTTAAAAATTTATCTTTATATTTTTTTGCACTTAAAATTATGTTTGAACATTAGATTTGCCAAAAAAAAAAAAAAATATTATCAACCTCAACTAAATCCAATAAAGTTTAATTTCAACCTAGGTGAATAAATTACATAAATTGTTTATCTCATTTGTTTCTATTAATGACTACATTTCCGTCTTAGTAATTTCTTTTTCTTTTTTTTTTTCTATTGCTTTTATCAGAATGGGACTAATATTATACATCTTTTATTTTTCTGACTCGTAACCCACCTTCTAACTCAAAAAAAAAAAAAAAAAAAAAAACAAAACAAAAAAGTACACCATAATATTTGTAGGGCTCTGTTACGTAAATTATCCAATTCTTTCTCTCAAATATATCAAATAAACATAATTTAGGATACGTTGGTATAAATTTAAAGTAAGGTAAATGTTATACTTGCCATATTCTATTCTCTTTTATTATGTTTGGTTACATATTTTATAGAATTTTAATATGATTATTGTTTATTCCCTTTTTAATTAAGGAAATAAATGTTAACTTTTGAATTGAGGCGGGGTAAAAGATATATATAGAATGTTATAAAAGTAAGAAATTAATAATTACATACACACTTGAATATTTACCATCGTACAAATATGACCCTCTAAGCCTTTTGGGAGTTATCAACCTCTTGGAAGACAGAAACACAGACGCTGAGACAAACTGCACATGGATGCCTAACTCGTTATAATAATGGTTCTGCTTTTTATTTGACAGTACATATGATACAATGGTCATGTTTATATATATATTGGGATCAAACAAAGAGAAGAATTTTAAGGTAGCATTGAATAACAATGTGCCAATTTGATAAAGCCAAGCAGAAAATGACACACCAAAATATACAAAGGGAAGAAGATATGGATGGTTGGTTAGTTACATTATTAAACTACTCCCCTTGTAATGTCCCACCAAATCAATAATCTTTTCCCATGCCGTGCTTTCTAATCATTTATAATTAATGGGATAAAATTATAATTTTAATATAAATATAAAAGCAAAGTAAAAATAAAGTGAAAGTAAAAACTTAATCATAATGGGATAAATATATAATTATAAAAAAATTAGAATAAAATTTATAAAATCTTAATATAAATTTTCAAATAAGTGAAAATTATTGTCTCCACTGGACCTTTAGTCTATCCGCCCATGCTTTCTTCCAATTGCATATTTTGTTTGCAAAGAAGAACCCATCTAATCAAACTTGTATCTGTATCAGATATTTTGGTGCCAGTGGCAGATCTAAGAATTTGAGTCAGTGCAGGTCAAATTACAAGTAAAATTTTAAATTTCAAACAAATCATAAAATGTAATAAAATACAAAATACTATTTATTGATATTAAATATTTCTTACATAAAATAACATTCAAATTACCAAAACAAGATATAACAATTCTTTTCGTCTTTTCGTATTCTAAAAACGTTGTAATTTTTTTTTATTAAAAGGGAATGATTATTTTTATTCTTTTATTTGATTATCAATTTAAGTAATCTTATAATAAAATAATATTAATTTAAACTTTCTTAAAATAAAATCAAATAAAAAATTTTTGAAAGATAAGTATAATATAAATAGAAATAGTTATACTTGACATAACTCGAATAAGATAAAATCTATAAAACGAGTTATTGAGAGAAAATTCAAATATGATATAATATAAATATATGAATCCAAAATTGACCCGAATTAATATAATTTGACTTGATTATAAAATAAATTAATTATTAACTCATTAAGTTTTAAAATATTTGAGCATTCACATACAAACATGAATACTACCCTTAGAGCATAGGTATATGTGAAAGTCATGATAATGGTGATATGGTATTTAGAGATGTAAAAATTTGTAGAGATTTATAGAATTTTTATCTCGTAATTTGTGTAACAAGAGAAAAAATTTTAATTTTGTAGAATTTTATTGATTTTTTTTCTTTAATGTAGGCGGTGGCCTACGCTCAGCACAGCGTGGATCCGCCACTGCTTAGTGCTTCCTTTAAGTCACATGCATGAACTAATTTGTGCCAATTATTAAAGTATTGTTGTGTTTGAATGAAGACTTTGTTATGGAGGAAAAAGAAAAAAAGGTGATGAATATGAAATATTACTAATATATGATTCAATAGCGTTTGCCAAACATACGAAACAGGATCAATGAATAATGAGGTGGCCAGGTTTTGGGCTCGCCTTTATTGGGCTTTTGATTTTTCATAACTTACAAAATTCCGAGAGGTTTAAATGCCCTTTTCCGCCAACCATTATCGACAAAGTCCAATCCAGCCCACAAAATCAGTTTTGGGCCCAAAAAAATACTCCCAATTTATTCCTCTTTCTATATGTGTGTGGGTATATATATATATATATATATATTGAACATCATTCCAATTGAACGCTACACTGAGAATCAAGAAAATTAACACAATGGTCATGTGATGTTAAATATATTTCACTTATAGTTTCTTATACTCTTATCTTCTCTCACAATGAATGATTTGGAATGTAAGAAGCTAAAGTGGAGCGTATTTAACATTTTCTTTTTATATTAGAGGGAGACAGATCCAAAATGAGTGTTTGTTTGATTGAGAAATAAATTTTTGGTGAATATTCCTTTTTTCTCAAAAGTTATCAATTTTTTTGGTAAAAATTTATAAAACCCTAAAGCTGTTGTTATACTGATCGTTTATTATCATATGATCACTTCGAATAACCTAAGAAAAAAATTTAGGGATATATGGAGACTACTAAAAATATTTTAATCATATGTAGTTTACAACCAGCTGATAAATAGGTTTTATAAGATGATGTATATCTGGATCAACATATAGATATAGCCCCCTCCTGTGCTGGGATAAAATTTAATTCACTAAGGCTAGTACTTATATAGTTGTTTACAAAGCAAGATTAATACATGAAGAGCCCTATTTGAATGAGCCAAATCTGAAACGTACGTAGTTTTATGGAACATCCCAAAGGATGACTATTTAACAGCAAGAAATGGTCACATTTGAGGATAGCAACTAAAATATTTAGCTTGATCGTTCTACACTTGCAACTTCTTAATTTTTAGATGAAAATTAGTTTTGTTTCCAAAAACATAGCATGCGTGAATGGCAGTGAGAAGATGTAAACATAAGATTTGATCAGAAGTATGTAAATAAAAATGAGCTTATTATTTAAAAATAAAAAATTTATAAATGTGAGTATGAATTCGGCCAAAATTATCACTAACAAATCATTTTGATCGGATCTTTTTGTTATATGCTTTTTTTTTTTCTCAAAAGAATATTGTTCTTTAATGATGACTATATAATAACAATGTATTTTAATGAATTGTTTTTATCAAAGTGATAAATTTACGATTTTTTTTCACATCTTATAGCATTACAATTTTCAAATTATTTGAAAAATTAGTCATGCAATGTTACCTCCACATGCAAGAAAAGCATTAAGCAGTCAACCAAGCAATTAATTTCAGGACTTGAAGTTCTCCCTAATTCCCTCCCTCTAAGTAAATACAATTGTTAGCAAATTGACTTATGGGCACCTTTTGTTCCCATCAATTGTTTTTCTCTTCTAGTTAAATGGAATCTAGCGCCCTTAATCACTCTCCTTTTTTTTTTTTTTTTTGTAATTCATGGGTAAAGTGGGAATTTCACCTTGAGGGTGCCAAGTATATCATTGTGGGGTTTCACATAATACAAACCTTCCATATATTCACAAATAATAGCAATTAATGTCATTTAGTAAAATGATTAATTACTAAGGTACTTAAATACCCCACTCCCACTAATCTCTCCACCTCCATTTTCCCCTTTTGTCTGAGAAGAAGCCGAGGGGTTAACCTCACCTCCTCTCTCTGCCCTTGGATGCAAGCTCAGATCAACGGCTGCGCTTCATTCTTATACCTCCTCACAAGCTCTTTTGTGGAAATTTCGTTAAAACTTGCCTTAACAAGTAGAGCTAGAGAAGAAAACACAAGACCACCTTATCTAAATCAAAGGAAGTTTTGAAGCAATTTTGCTGCTCAAAAACAGTCTTTTTCCTTATATATATATATATATATATTGCTCATCTCTCTTTCATGGAAGGTGGTGGTACTGTTGATAGTTTTAGGGTTAGAAATTTACAGAACAAGACTAGTACTTTTTATAGACCTAGTCCTCCATTAACAGCCATAGAGAGGTTCTTGTTGGGAAAGAACCATATCTCTCAGAACAAAGGAATATCAATCATTCCTGGAAGTGGGCACCATGGTTATTTTCCTTCTTTTGGTGGTGCAAATGGTAGCTACTCAGGTGGGCTTCCATGGCCAAGTTGGTTGGAGACTAACAAGGCTCTTAAGTGGACACATCATGATCACGATGATCGGATGGATCCTAACTTGGGTTCAAGTGATCAAGACAAATCATCATCATCAACACATAGAAATGCTTCTAAAGGTGTTGGAAAGAGATCTAACGGTGGCTCTTCTACCACTCTGATCAAAGGGCAATGGACAGAGGAGGAGGACATGTAATATATACATACATATATATATATATATATTATATAACACCCTTTTTTAAAATTTCTTTTCCATTCTTTATTTTACTGATTTATATACATTTTATCCCATATTATTATCTTTGCATGAAAATTCCGTTAATACTGAAGAATTCCCTCTTATCTCTCTCTCTCTCTCTCTCTCTCTCTCTCTCTCTTAAATTAAGGAACCTGCTTAAGTTGGTGAAGCAACATGGAGTAAGAAAATGGGCTCAGGTGGCTGAGAAAATGGTTGGCAGAGCAGGAAAACAATGCCGCGAGAGATGGCACAATCACCTGCGTCCTGATATCAAGGTCTTTTTCTCTTTTCCATTTTCTTTAATTAGAGTTTTTGATATCAAAGTCTTTTTTTCTTTGCCATTTTCTTTAATTTGAGTTTTTTTTTTTAACATTTTTATCTTTTGTGTGTGAGATTTTTAGTTAAAATGATTTTTAGGACAACTAACAAGGTTGGGTTTCTTTGATCCAGATATCAAGGTTTTGCTACTATCTTCTTGTTGGATTTCTAGTGGATATATAAGAACTGAGAATTTATCAGATTTGTGTGATTTTTTTTTTTTTTTTGTCAAATTAGTCTAATGAGAAAAATCCTAACTAGGTCGCCTTTATCTGGTTTTTCTTTATTCTATACTTTTAACATGGTAAATGTCAGTAACATAGCCTTAGATTGCTAAAAATTTAACAAGATTTTTTTTTCCGTTCATGTCTACATTTCAATTTCTAATTTTATTTTCGAAGTAGTTTATTGACAAAAACCCTAGTTAGGTTGCCTTATCTGGTTTTCACTAGTAGAAAGAGGGGTATTAGCGACCGCCACAAGCGGTCGCTAAAGGTAAAATAGCGGTCGCTAAAAGTATTAGCGACGGCTTAGCGACCGCGTCAAGCAAGTCGCATTTGGGTCGTCGCTAAAAAGTATTAGCGACCCCAAAGGCGGTCGCTAAAGTTTTTGCGACCGCGCCTGCGACCGCTTGAGTTAAAAACGTCAGACAATTAGCGACCGCTTCTAGCGGTCGCTAATACATAAAAAAATTAAAAAAAAAATAGAAAAATAAAAAAACAGCAACATACAAAAATTTAAAAAAAAACATAAAAAAATTACATTACACAGTAAAAAAAAAAAATTCAACAATAACATTTCAATAATTAATATTACATTTCACAACCAACAATTAAAAAAAAAACATTCCAATCAAACAACCAACATCCAACATTAACATCATATATATGAAACTAACAAATTAATGAGTAAGTAAAATAAAAAAAAACACACAATAATATATACATGCATGCATAGATGAATCAGCAAACCCCAACCACAAAAACAAAAAAAAAAATTATTTACATTCATCCAATAATAAACAAAAAAATCAGAAAATAAAAAAAATAATTCAAACTAAAAAAAAAAAATCAAACCTGGTGGTGTGATAGTGAGGCCTCCAAATAACTCTAATACACAAAAAAAAATTATTAGTGAGAGAGAGGAAAAGAGAGAGAGAGAAACAAAGAACAAGAGAAAGCAAAAGAGAGAGAGAGAGAGAGAGAGCTAGAGAGGGAGAACTTACGGGTAGCGGCGGCGGCGGTGCCGGCGCCGGCGTCCGGCTATGGCAGCGGCGGCAAAGGGAGGAGGGCAGGGAGGAGAAAGGGGCCGGGGGAGAGAGGAGAGAGCGCGGGGGAGGGAAAGGAAAAAGAGGGAGGGAAAGAGGAAAAAAAAAGAGAGGCGTTCTGCCCGATTTAATTAGAGTATTAGCGACCGCCTAAAGCGGTCGCTAATGCTGTTATCTAAAAGATATTAGCGACCGCCATAAGCGGTCGCCCGAATTTTTTCGTCGCCTTTTCTTTTGCGTACTTGATTAGCGACGCCCAATATAGCGACCGCTTTAAGCGGTCGCTAATAACATTATAGCGACCGCCAAAAGCGGTCGCCCGAATTTTTTACTCGCCGATTAGCCAATTTCTAGTAGTGTTTCCTTTATCCTCATCAACTTTTAACATGGTAAATTTGATGGTAACACAGCCTTAAATTGCTAAAAATTAAACAAGATTTTTTTTTTCATTCATGTCTAAATTTCAAATTTTCCATATTTTATTTTTGATAACATTAAAAGTCTTCATTTGGGGAAGTGGCTTCAAGCTTTTGTTTGTTTGTTTACATATATCAGGTTTGACGCGCAAACTTTACGGCCATGATAAGCGGTTTGGTGGTCTACGTTGACATCAGCCGAGATTTATTATTATATATGTATCTAATTAAAGCTACAAAACATTTTTAATTTTTAAATAAATATTGTGATAAATTGATATTTATTCATTTTTAATTTTTAAATAAATATTGTGATAAATTGATATTTATTCCTGAGAATAGGCTAAGGTTTGTCTCTGATTCATATGTGATATGATATATATATATATATATATACCTAAATACAGTGCACTTTGCCACGGGCTTAAAATTTTCACACATTGACTGTGTGGCACTTAGACAGTAAGAAAGACACTCAAAAGAGTAAATAGAAGGGCGTACAAAAACTTAGAGAATGCTTTGCTCCACTCAAATTGGGCGACCTTTTTTTTTTTATAATCTTCTACCTCCTCAATAAATGGTGGAGATCCGATTGATCTAATGGTAAAAATTAATACTTCATAATTCTCTACTAAAATATCTAAGATATTTATATGACAAACTAAATCTCTTATGTATTTATTTTACAATTCTTTACAAGTGTCTAACATATTTATAAGAATTATTTGTAACATATAAGTGAGTTCTAGAATATATAAAATTAGTCCAGCATAATTTAGAGTATTTTAAAAAATTTCAGAGCAATAATTTTTTTTAATAATTAAGTGTAATTTAAATTAATGAGAGAAATTTACATCATTTGAGGAGTATACCTCCATATTCCAGAGCAATATTACCTTAATGTAATCAAATAAGTATCTGCGAGGCGCCCAAGTATGCGCTGAGTGGTGAGAGTGTGACAACTTACTTGCAAAGCTTGGGTCAGTCCATTGTTTGTTAATTTACGCCCTCTTGCATTCCTTCTTCCATGTATGCTTTCTGAATGTTCACTTTCATATGATAAACATAAATATTATTATAAAAGTGGCCACCTTTATTATTGTTTTGTGTTTTTTCCTCACTTGTTATTATTAATTTGGTTATATCACATATATTGTCTTGAACTGTGTCTGTGTGCATCAGAAAGATACTTGGAGTGAAGAAGAAGAGAGGGTGTTGGTGGAAATTCATAAGAGGGTTGGCAACAAATGGGCGGAAATTGCTAAGAGAATTCCAGGAAGGACTGAGAATTCAATAAAGAACCACTGGAATGCCACTAAAAGAAGGCAGAACTCAAAGAGAAAGATCAAGAAACCCCAGGCGCAAAATGGGAGGTATAAATCATCTGTACTACAAGACTACATCAGAAGTATGAACCTGAATGAATCCGGCCCCAATCAAAGCACCACCACTGACGCTGCCGCCCCAACCAGCTCCACTGTTACCGGAGATTTTTCAAACAATTTCCCTATTTCTATGGGGTACATCTCTGAGCCCTCCATTGATGACTCTCAACAGTTCGTGAACCAAACATATGATGAAGAACTGAACTTTATGATGAACTTCTTTCGTACCAAAAATGACCAGCCATCCAATAGTGATTATTATTATGACAACAAAACTGCTGATGCTAAGTGTGCTGTTTCAGTCTTTGATCCCTTCAAATTCAATAACAGCACTAAGGATGGAGATCAACTACTAATTAATAATGTGGCTGGTGAAGCTGGGTTCTCATCTTCCTATGTTTCAGACAAATTCAAAGATCAGGAAGAAATTGGAAGAACCCAGCATCTGTCTTCTGACCTTTACTTTTCCCATCTGTTGGATAGCTTCACTGCTTCACCTGCCATGGATTACTACTATTATGATGATAACACGAAGGTCGGCTCCGTTAGTGGTGAAGTTGCTTCTTCTTCTTCTTCTTCCAGTGGGAAGAAAGACATGGATTTGATGGAGATGGTTGCTTTTTCCCACTAATCTCTAAATTTCTGGTCTAAGAAATGTGGTCGGTCTGTATATAGTTTTATTTCGATTTTCTTTCTCAGCTTCATGTTATGCTTGTTAAAGACTGTCAGCGACTCAGTGAAGCGTGCTAGAAGATGGGTTCAAGTTCTATAATTTCAAGCTCTGGATACGGAATTTGTGCTGCTTTTGATAAATTGTTTGAGAAGATGTTATGTAGAAATTTGATATAGGATTGATACAAGTGGTATAATTTTGGCAAACTAATGCATGTTTGGCAGATGGGTTTGATGGTTTGCAAACTCATGACCAACCGTTAGGATTGAGTTAAACAAATATTTTTCCGAATAAATTGGTTTCTTTTTGGAAAATCTATCTTGCGTCTGATACTATATGAACTCATTTTCTTTACCGTAAATGATCCGTTTGCCCCGAAATATCATTTTCTTTCACACTAAAAATGACCAGCCTTGCAGTAGTGATTATTATTATTATAACAACAAAAATGTTGTTATTGAAGCAGAAACAGTTCAAAAAAATAAGGACGTTTATCCTAGGAGGTAAAAGCATGCGATTCCAAGAGCTTTTTTTTTTTTTTTTCTTTTTCTTTACTAATAGAAAGAAGATTTTTAAAATCTATTTTTGGATGTAATGAAATGGAAAGGAGAGAGAGAGAGAGAGATATTATAAAGAGTGGGAATAAATGTACTCTTCTTTTCACTTCTCCTATTATACAATAGCTTTAATAAAAAGGAAAAATGTGGAGTGAGAAAAGTTAACGGAGAAGTACATTTATTATTTCCTTATTATAATTCATTCATTGTTTGTGAGTTTTTTTTTTAAGAAAATAAAAAAATGTGTATTAAAATTTTAAAATTTTTATTCTCTCAAAAATAAGGAAATGAAGAGAGAGAAGTGAATTTGTTGAAATTTCTAAAATGATATATTTTTTGAAAAAATAAAAAAATAAATTACAAACATGTCCTAAAATCAAATAAATTATTAATTTTCTAATTTTCTTAAAAAAATAAATAATAAAATAACAATATACACTTTTTTTTTGTCTTACATTTCTTTTTAACTCACAACAATGAGAAATAATGTTATTATCTTCTATTCCCTAAACTCCCAAACAAATAAAAAAAATTATCAATTTTTTTTCTGACTTAGTGATACTGGCAATCCAACTTTGGACCGAAAGGGTAGCTAATTGACCACCGTGTATGGTTGCATGCTTATCAAGATAATGAGAAAAATATATATATATTATTAACTAAATAATTTATTATATTTACTCATTTTTCTATTTTTACATTTAATATGTTTATTTCATTTCATTTTTTGCTTTCTTTTGTTTTTGCCTCTAATTTTCCGAAATCAAATTTTAAATAGTGATTATGAGTGCGTTCGGAATAACAAAAAGTAAGATAAAATAAGATAATTTGTAAGTTCGTAATTCATGTAGTGAAATAAAAAATAAATAATTTTTTAAAATTTTTCATTAGTTTTTAACGAATCAAACGCGCACTATTTATCAATAAGTATACTGATGCGACGGAATTACATCACGTTTATATATATATATATATATATATAATAGACTCAAATTTACCAGGTTTCAAATTTTATTTCAAATTTGTAGCATTTTTTATTGTTGAATAATTCGTTACAATTACTGCATGGAAACTGGAAAGTGAAGGGTTGTGTTCTTAAATTTGTGTGGGGGACAGTTAAGTTTACCAAAATTTCCAGTCCTACACTATTAATATTTAAAACGATATTAGCAAAACTAAATAAAAGTTTTTGTAATTTTTGTTGAAAACATTTGAGAAAACGGTAATTCTCATAAGAATTTTATAGTTTACGGATATTTTGTTAGTACATATTGATAGGATTACGTTAATTTATTATTATTACATAAAAATAACATTAGAGGTAATGGCAAGTTTTTAAAATTCATAAAACTTATTCTGGTAAAACTTTTGTTTTCTTTTTTTGTAATGTCCTCTAATTTCCTATAACTAATTAAAATTTCGATGGTAACAAAAAAAAAATAAATTTTTTGTAACCACCACAAAATTAATTAATTTCACTAATTTATATTTTTATATATCTTAAATGTCAATTACTTACTATTTTGTAATCTTTTATTTTCTTTAAATGCTCTTTAATTAGTTATTATCTACTTAAATATGCTTAACTAATTATCTTCCATACGAGTTACTTTTGTTAATATTCTTATATATCTTAAATGTCAATTACTTACTATTTTGTAATCTTTTATTTTCTTTAAATGCTCTTTAATTAGTTATTATCTACTTAAATATGCTTAACTAATTATCTTCCATACGAGTTACTTTTGTTAATATTATTATATAATTTTATTTTAATTAAAATAAAATTTTAAAACAAATCACACATATAATGTGCCCACTTCTATTTAGGGGTGGAAATGAAATGAGACCAGCTAAATTTTAATTTATTTGAGTTCGGATTACGCCATTTATACCGGGTTTGACCTTAAACTTAGTTCGTATTTTTATATAAATTCGAGATCGATTAAATAAAAATAAATAAATTCGAGATTGACTTACAAATAATTTGATTAATTTAAATGGATATGATTTTAATCTAAAATATAATATATAAAATATTATAACAATATAAAATATAATAAAAATATATATTATTTTATTGAAACGATTTGTAAACTTTTGAGCCAAGTTTTTTTTTTTTAAAACACAAGCTCAATCTTGATTCTAAGTGAATTACAAATTGAACTCGAACGGTCGGGAATCGATTATCGTATTTTATTTATTTTTTTTGAATCCAGCTCAAACAGATCGTGAAAGCAAAAGTTGGTTTTCACCCCTACTTGAAGTACTTGATTGATGCTTTGTTTAATCCAAATGCACCCTCAAACTCCACGTCATGACCAGCATAGAAGGCAGTGCCTACAGGAATTAAATGAAACCACTCGATGGAGAGTATGTTCCCGTTTGGTTCGTAAATAAATTTTAAAAAATTTTATAAATTTTTGTTAATTTTATATTATATTAATTTTTTTCTTTCACTGTACGCATTATAAATTTTTAATTTATTTCAATTTATCTTACTTCAAACTCACCCTACATATATTGATGCTTATCTTTTGTTTTTAATTCTTTTTATCAATAAGAAGCTTGGGCCGAAGGCGAGTGGTCCATCCCTTGCGAAGAATTGAAAAAAAGCCCAAAAATGTGCCACAAACCAGTTGGGTCACGTCACAAAAACTAAAACTATTCGACTTGCATTCGCATTAAAAAATACGGAAATTGGAAATTATTTTGCATAACAAAAAATTTATTAAGAGCACTTGATTTGTTAAAAATTTTTAAAATTTATAAAAATTATTTATTTTTTATCTCACTGTATTAATTATGAATTCATAAATTATCTTACTTTATCTCATTCTATTTTTTTTTTTTGATAATCTAGAACTCGCACTGGTTTATTGTAACTTTCAACGAATCGCGTAACTGATAGATAAACCAAGGGTGTTTAAATCCACTCGCAAGACCCAAGCACTAGATAAGACAGGATAATAGTAAGCAGGATTCAAACATCTTATTCTATCTTACTTTTTGTAACGCACTAATTGTTTAAAAAAAATAAAAAAAATTACCATCTAATTCTAAAAAGTGCCAGCTAATTAAGCCATTCGACAAATTACAAATTTTCAACCACTATATTATTTACTTCTATACCCTAATTAAATCATACAATATAAAGTGATAAACACCCACACATTGTTTGTGGACATCTCTAGTGTGTGTGTGTGCATATAAATAATTGATAGGCCGAATAAGGATTAGAATTTCTAACTATTCTGATCCATGATCAACTTAATCTCCACAAACTACGTAAAATTCTAATTTCAGAAATAAAAAAAAAAACCCTTATTTTTATACCATTTCCCAAACACTCCCCTCTGGTAAAGTAGAGGACAAAGCAAACAAGTCATGATGCAACACACACCAGACGATCACAGTTACACGGTGTACACGATCACAAAACAAGGAAGCACAGCCCTCGGATTAAAAACCAGCAGCTCATCCTCTCCATCCAACTTTACATTGGCCGCTGGGCCTCTACCCGCGATAGAATCAAAGCCCGGATCCTCCTTGTTCATGAACTCCGGGTCACATCCGACACGACCCGCAATGATCCGGCAAACCAGCATGGCGCGCTTCACGTGCATGAACTTGAACTCCTCCTCGACCTCGTCCGGGATCGCCACGTGTGCCTTCCAGCTGGTCGATAGCGTGGAAATTCCGTCCATCTTGGGCGAGAATCCGGACCTGATGATCCCACAAACGCTACAGTACAGGTTATTGCAGAGGCTGGAATTACCGTTTTGCCCCAAGTCGCACAAAAAGGTTGCGCAGTGGAATCTCAGAAGCTCGTTGCCGTCAGCTACGCACCGCTCGTCCCGCCTCGTTACGGCGCCGTTTCGCGCAGCTCTCAGTTTCACGCTCTCTCTGTACTCTTCGAACCGGGTTAGTGTTTTCGGGCCGTTGTGGATCTTCAGGATCCGAGTGACGTTGGGATTCCTCGCTTTATCGGGCCAACCCATCATGAATATGATCTGAACTATGTTCTTACCCGAATCGTCATCGATGAGCTCCGAGACCGCGTGCTCGATAGCTTGGTGCTGTTCGAGAAGGTTTGGTTTGTGGAAAATCTCGCCACAAGCCGGGCACGGGTAGATATCGTTTCGGAGAGGGAAGAATTGTGGGTCAGATGAAATATCGGATTCTGAGCGAGACCCAATTGGCCTCTTACCTGGAGCGTCCGAAACGAGAGCATCGGGTGGAATGAGGGAGGCGAGGGATGAGTATTGGGAAGACCTGGCGGAGAGGGAAGAGGATGGGGTGGTGGTGGTGGGTTTGTGAGCGAAAATCCGTTTGAGGAGTGTCCAAGAGGAAGAGAGAGCTTTGCTGGTTTTGAGCTTGAGAGATGGTGAGGAGCGAGAGAGTAGGGAGGGGTTTCGTTTGTTTGAGGGGCGGTGGTGGCGGGTGTTGGATGCGAAGACGAAGCAGCCAAGGTGGATGAGGAGGAGTAGAAGAGTGGTGAAGTTGGTGAAAAATGGTCGTAAGCTCGACATTGTTAGGGGAACTTAATTAAGGCCCTGTAATTGCCATGAACGAGAGAGAGAGAGAGAGATGGGAATGGTGAATAATTAACTGAAGAAGAAAGAGGGGAGGCAGGTGAAAGGAACGAATTGAAAGGAGGGGTTTTTTTTTTTTTTGGTGGGGACAACGGAAGAATAAAACTACGAGTAACCTTTCCAATAAAAAAAAGAACAACGAGTAGTTTGAAAGCGACGTCATCGCATCCATATGGATGTATGTATGAGTTCACGTTAGTGTATATAAATGCAATGGCTATAACAAGGATTGATTTACCCGCACGGATTAGCTCAGTGGAACAGGAGTCGGCTTGGAGAGTGGGCATGCTTCCCACATCTCGGGTTCGAATCCCTTCTTGGGCGCTCGATTTTATCGGTGGGTGTGTCTTGCGGGGTGGTGCGCTCGCCCGAAGGTTTTACTCGCGACGGTTCACCGACGAGAGGTTTCCTTCGTAAAAAAAAAAAAGGATTGATTTAGATATAAAAATTAGTTTTTTAGTTTTTTTAATTTATTTTGTTTTACGTGATTTTTTTTATCAAAATTTTTTTTTCTTTGTAGTTATTCGTATTTATAAAAATAAAAAAATTATAAAAGAATCAAAAAATTACAATATATATATATATATATATATATATCAAAGAATTCAAGTGGTTTTCTTCGTTAAATTTGAATGGTACGACAAAAAATTTTTTTAGTATGCAAACACAAAAATTCCTCTTCCCAAATAATAATAATAATAATTATATTTTATTATTTATAAAATTTATTATGCTATATATTATATTTGATGATATAATTAACTAACACAAACATTCATGAGTGGAATAACTATATAACTTATATGAAAACTACTAAATTGTCCAAATGACTGTTTGAACAGCTTGTTATTCAGGCGACTCTCAAAATTTAGAAATATTTTAAGTATTAAGATGCTTAATTTATTTAAATGACATTTTTATCCATCACATTAAAATAATCGATATAAAATGATGATATACTATAAAATATAAATATACGGATAATAACAAATAAGACAAGGCGACAAAAAACATGGTTGACGAAAGAGTGGAAAATCTGAGTTACCTTGTGGCAATTTGCGAACTAAAAAGAAAGGTTTATCGGTGCTGAGAGTTCGACTTTGACTCCTTTTAGAATAGCAGCTAAGAAGTTGATTTTAGGTTTGAAAATTATAAATCACGAGTTTTTGACAAGAAAAAAAAAAAAAAAAAAAAAAGGGAACTACAAATTTTTCCACTCAAATGATCATCATGTATATATATATATATATATAAAGTAATGTTATACTTACACCCTTTTATTTATACTCTTTTACACCCCATTGATCATGATCCATCATGACTAGTGTATTATATTTAAAATCATCACAGTCGCATGTCGGCTATGATAATTTTGAGTAATACTAGTCATGACCTGTCATGACTAGTAGGGTATAAAAAAGGTATAAACAGTAAGGTGTAAAAAATGTATAAATAAAAGGGTATAAGTGTAGCATTACTTTTATATATATATATATATATATATATATATATATATATATATTTTAACACAAAAGAGTACATTTTAATATATTATGTAGGATAAAATAAAGTTTGCATTGAAAGTTAATTAAAAAAAAAAAAAACTAATATTTTTTGTGTACAAAACATAAAAAAGTATTTGCTTGGCCAAACAAATATAATAAAATTATAAACATTTGATATAAAAGTGATATTTAATTAGAAGAAAGTATAAAAAATTAATAAATATTAATAAATTTTAGTTAATTTTGATCAACTAAACACTTCTATAATATACATATATAACTTTTCGGCTAGGCTAAAAAAAAAAAAAATTCCTAACTTTTTAATCCCAAATTTAAAGGATAAAGTGGAAGCATCGATGCCTTACTTTGCCATTCATCTTTTGAAACTTTTTCTTTCTCCACCGGGGCATAATCTTTTCCTCTGCAACTATCTTTACCTTTGGCCCCACAAGTAGGAAATTGCGGACATTGCTCTACTTTCGTCAATAAAGGTAATGATCTTGATTAGACCTCGTTACTTGGCACGTACCTGTTAAATCTCAATATTATAGGTGTGTTTAGAATTGTATGAAAGTGTATAAAATAAAATAAAATTATAAAAGTAAATGTCTCGTAATTTATGTAATGAGTGAAAAATTTAAATTTTGTTATCTCGTAATTTGTATTTGTAAAAATTTGTAGAATTTTATTTTATTTTATTTCACTCCAAACGAAACATATATATATATATATATATATCTCTTTGTAATAATTAGGGAAATGCATGTTAGTACTTGTATTATTAAGGTGGTATTTAATTTATTTTTTTATTTTTATTTTATGTTTTAAAAATCTTAAAATAAAAAAAATAAAAAATACTCTATTTTCTTTATTTTTGGTTAAAAACACTCAAAATAATTTTTTACTATTTTTTATTTTTTTTATTTTCTAAAATAAATTTTAAAAACTCAAATGACTAAATACATTTGGAGCCATTTTCCTTATTTTTAAAAACGTAAGATGGAAAATGAATTCAAAACATAAAATAGAAAACAAAAAAAGAAAATAAAAAATAGAAAAATAAATCAAATACTACTTTGTTAACTTGGTTCTTGAGGCACCCATATCACCGATGAAAATTCCCAATTTTTAATTTCCTATTTTCCCCTCTCTCTCTTAAGAATAGATTGATTAGATCGTATTCTTATGTAATAATTAAATTTATAACTATTTAAATATATATGCACTATTACTTATCTCCTTTAATATTAATTATTCTTTAATTAAACTATAATTTTGCATGAGATATTTTTTTTTAATGTTTTGTTGGTGGAATATATAGTGAAATAAAAAATGTGACTGACAGAAGATGTGACAAAAAATAATTTTGAAGTTATCTTAAATCTTGACAAAAAACTAACCTAAACATGGGAATGCACAACATTACACTTCACGTTGTATTTGTTTAGAGAATATGGGCGTGGGATTGAATTTGTTATCCGCAAGTCTTACAAAACCAATGTTGGATAACCAAAGAAGAGAGTGGTCGGATTGCTAATCCGTCAAAATGTAGAATTAGGAATATATACCATGGGATGGATGGCATATTCCCACTCCTGGATTTAATTCTTGTCAAATTCTAAAATTATTTTCTATCATATCTCCTACCAAATCAAATCTCTTATTCCACTTTAAATCTGACCAACCAAGCATGAACAAAATAATTACACATAAAAAATTAATTACATATTATATCTAATTTTATATATTATTTTATGATATAATTGCATATTCTCCGGTTTGAGGGATGTAAAATTTAAACTGGACTTCATATCTAATGTTCACATTTTTTTATCAAACATCGAATGAGGTGCATCGCATAGATTGATAAATCCATTGCCCTGCTTTATATCCCATAAACAAACATAACTTTTAAGTTTCGTTTGGCAACAGTTACAAGAGCTAGCCAAGCCATTTTTTCAATCTTATATGAATTTTTTCATCGTGTTTAATTTTTTTTATTTGTAATCATATTATTTATATTAATTAAAAAATATTTCTTAAATAAGAGAATTGACATATGAGACCCAAAAAAATTATTTTTTTCAAAATTTAGTAAAAAAAATTAGAAAATAAATAAAAATGACCTTTTCTTAATAATTATATTGGTTGCTAAGATAATAAACCTTCCTCTTGGTGGCATGACTTTAGAAAAACATAATATTCGATGTAACAGTAATAATCGCAATGTCATAAGTATAAGGTAAACGAGGTATAGCAAAGTATAACCGGAGATATGATTTGATCGCACGTGTGTTGCAAAAGATATGATTTTTGTGAGATAAAAGCGATTGACCCCACGAGTGCTTTTGATCATTTGGTTCGAGTTCATTTTTATATAAAAGTTAGAAGGTCTTAAAACATACATAAATATATTGAAACCACAACCTTAATTATTCTCCGTACCATTTTTAATGAAAGGGTCATGTTAACTAGTGTTCTCAGACATTTCATTTAATATGGAAGTGGGTAGGCCTGGTACAATGTACTGTCCTGTGCACCTATGCACTATTAGATCAAACAGTAATAAATTATCCAACGGTGTATAGGTATGCAGGACGGTGCACTACACCGGACCTACCTCCTTCCCACATTTAATAAGAGTCAATAAAAATATAACACTTAACAATAAAGATCTGACAAATTTTATTATTTATAAAATTTCAAAAAAAAAATTTATCTACATTAATTGATAAGTTTATTTTTTTTAAGTAAAATTACAATATTACTTATAGTTCTCATTTGAAGCAAAATTATCAACACAAATCAAACTCCTACTTTACAAGTAAAAAATATACGTAAAAATAAATTCGGATAAATGTGTAAAATATAAAATTACAGTTGAATAAATCATAATTTTGGATATAAGAAGAATACAAAATCTTTTTTTCTTATTACACAGATAAAAATGAAGTAAAATAGAAGTAGAAGTCTATTTCACGATTTTGCTTCAAAGGAAATATAGAAATTTTGTAACTTTTCTTAAAAAATAATAATTATCAATTAATACATAAAATACACTCTTTTTTAGAACTTTGTAACTGATAAAATTTATTAAAAAATTTTAACTTCTTTGGATTAAAATAAAAATAAACAAATAGCAAACTTTCAATAGTTCTTCATGGATACTCTCGGGACATCCGTTAAAAAACGCGTAGATAAAATATACTTAGTATATTTTTTTTTGAAATTTTTAATATAAAATTTTCTGTAAAAATTAGTGAAAGTAATAATTTTATCAATATTTTGAAATTCCATGATTACTTAACTTGTAAATTAGAAAAAAAAAAATAGTTCAGCACTTATATCAGCTTGTGGTAAAAATTACCCAAATAATTAATGAACAACGAATGCTTAACAATATATGTGTACTAATCGCAGTTTATTTGAACTGATAGAATCAACAATTCTTATAAAATAAACTTACCATTCTAATTTTTGTAGTTTTTACAAATTAAAATCAATATCTTTGTAAATTAAAAAGGCTCTAGGTTCATAATAAACTTATGAAATCATTATACATTGCATAAGTGGCCATTATATTAATTAATTTAAATTATAAATTTTTGAAACAAACATGCCCTAAATAGAATGTATAGTTAGGAGTACCTTTCCAAAAAAAAAAAAAAAAAGTGGGGAGTAATTAATGAAGTATTATGTACAACTAAAAGATTTCCCCAAATTTTATGAAGTTTTAAAATGCAATAAATGAGTTTAATTTTAATATACTTTTGATATATAATTTTTACACAAACGGTGAGTTTCAGTATGATACACCATTATTTTATAATTCAATAAAATATAAAAAACAATAATTATATATATTTATCATATTTTAAAATCTGTTTGTGTAAATTTTTATCCAAATAATGTATCAAAACTAAACTACTTATTTACTAAAATATTTCCTTACTGTAATATTTTATTAATTAAATTAAACATGTTCATTATATTAATTAACTAAATTTAATATATTTATCATATATTTTATTAAATTGAATTATTATTATAAAAATAAGTATTTTATTAAGATAAAAATAACTACAAAAAATTTTCATTTTTATTTAAAATAATAATAAATAAAAATAAAAATTAAATTATTAAATCTAAATAAATAAATAACATAAATATTATGAAAAGTATCCCATGCTCGTACCTGGGCCGTGATTGTCGCGCGATCGGCTCGAGCGCGGTGTATTAGTTTGGGGCCCTTGGGCCATACCAGTTGGTGTATTGCCGGTCCAAGAGCATTGAATTATTATTTATTTTGTTGGGTGAGCTTATTTACTTTTCTCAATTGTAATCTTGTATTTTATTTTATTTTTTTATTAAATAAAATTATAAAATTATTTCTTTTTATCTAATTATTTTTATGTATAATTTGAAATCAGATAATTATATTTTAAAGAAAATCTTTACAACAAACATCCATAAGCTTAGTTTTTGAAGACTAAATAAATTTTATTTTTGCTTATATTTTAAAAAATAATTTAAAAATGTTATTTTATTATATTATATTTATAACTTAGTCAAATAAGAAAAATAATTTATTTCATTTCTTTATCTTTACAAACTTTTACCATTGTCCTCGATATCACGTTTATTCGGTTCCATTTGAATATTTTAATTCTAATAATTTAGTAAATTTTTTAAATATAATATATTGATATAAAATATAAAATAAAATAAAATATATTTTTAATAATCATATAAAAAAATTAAATTCTATTTTATGAGTTAATCGAACAAAAAATAATTTATTTCGATTTTCTTTACAAATGACAAAGAAATCATAAAAGTTTTGTAAAAAAAATGAAATGAAATAAGTTATTTTTTATTTGATTAAGTTATAAAATAAGTTGTTAAAAATCTATATATTTTTTTAAGAATTTGGTGATCTGGTATTACTCTGTATTCAATGAGTTATAGCACTCTATCCAATTAGGCATGTTTATGTTGTATGTAAGAATTCTTGAGTAAAATGAAATGTAGATTAAGGGTAGATTTAGAGTCGCAAAAGGTTAATAAAAATTAATAAAAGTTATCAAATAATAAAAATTTGTAAAAAGTGTAATGAGTAAAAAGTTAAATTTTTTAAAATTTTTTAGAGATTTTTTATAAAATTTAACACTCCAAAGACAACAAATTATGGTAAGAGGAACTTTCTTGGCATGTTCAAGAAGATTGTAATTGGGATGATAGAGAAATAACATAAATCATTTTTTATTTATTAAGTTATAAAATAAAATAAAAAGTATATTTTATATAATTATTAAAAATATAAATATAAATAAAATTTATTTTAATCTTTACAAATATTTTGCTAACATTTTATTTCATTATATTATATTTAAAATGTGTAATTAAATTATGGGTATCAAAAGAATTATATAGAACTTTACTAAAAAAATGAAAGGTGATGATAAAATTTTAAATGAGAAAAATCTTATTAAGTTAGAAAAATATAAAACAAAATAAAATAAAATTATTTTGATATAATTATTAAAAATATAAATATAAATTATTTTAATTTTTAAAAATTAGTTCTACATATGTTTGTTCGACTTCGCAGAGATTCTCTTTATAAATCACAACTTTGTCGTTTCAAATTGTATTTGAGGGTAACCAGATGAAACAATGATGATTCGAAATTTCACAAAAAAGTGTGTGTTGACCTAAAACGACAGCGGACACCACCGCTGGAGTCTTTTACGTAATCCGTTATCCGTGCCCCGGACACGCGTCACGTGGAGAACCAGAGCCCAAGCGCCGAAATATCAGTTTGCCCGCACTCCGCTAAAAAATCTTCTCCTCACTACACGCCAAAACCTGCAACGCACACACTCACTCCTCTTTCTTCTGCCTTGCTCCGTCGTCCGTCCTCGAGGTGGTGGTGGTGGTGGAGAACAGAACTATTCGTCGCTCTCGCAATGAACGCCAGAGCTCTTCTTATCTCCATCCCCTCCGATTTCCACTCTGCACCGCCCAAACACACCCGCGCCTCCGACGTTCCCATTTCCAGAAAAGTTATCCGCTCTGACTCCAAACCGCAGCTTCGTCTTCACGTCCGGTTCCGGTTTCTATCTTCCGAAAGTGCCGGAGTTCTCAGTGGGAGTTCGGTCGTTGCGAGGGAGAAATGTTTGGTTAGGAGAGGAATTGGTAAAGTATGGGCGGAAGTGAAGTCAGAGCCATACGACGTTGCAGACTCGCCGCCACCGCACCAGACAGTGAAGTTTGACGACGCCGTTTTGGTTAGGGATGGCGTCGATGGCGACTTGGAAGCTTCGGTGGTTCCTTGGTGGGAAGAGTTCCCCAGGCGTTGGATTATTGTACTCCTCTGCTTCTCCGCGTTTCTACTCTGCAACATGGATAGGGTAAGCTTCTGTTGTTCATTTTTGGACTATTTTATTCAAATTAATTCCCTTTTTTATTACTCAAATTTGGGTAGCATTTTCAGTTATGTTCGTTAGTATCATTTTTGAAACAAAATTTTGCAATAATATCATAATTACTATATCACATCTAGCTCTCTATAATTGGTCATATACAACTAATTGTGAAGATAAGGTCAGTTACTTGACAAACCTCTGTCTATTTTGTTTTTTCTTTTTAGGCAAATGAATAAAAAATTAGATCATGCCATTCAAAATTTGCCAATTGATCTCCCCTTCGACGCTAAAACCCTCCTGCCTTGTTGGCATTACGACGAGGAGGCAGATAATTTTATTATATTATTTTTTACGCTCTCGAAACGCAGAATATACATGTAGCCAAATTGAATTTTTTGATAAGAACAAATACGTGCAACAATTAATTATCGGCAACAGTAAAGTTTGAAATCAGGACTTTCTTTATTCTAATACTATGATAGATTGTTACCACTCTTACCTAAAAGCTTACTTTTTTTTTTTAACACTCTCAACATTTTAAAACTAAAACTAGAGTGAAAGGATGATTCACAATTGGAGTTATCAATTGGATCAAGAAAGCTTTTTTTTTTTTTTTTTAAATATAAGTATGATTCACTTGGTTAGAAACCTTGAACAAATTATCTTTGGTAGGTCAACATGAGCATTGCCATACTGCCCATGTCCCAAGAGTTCAACTGGAATCCTGCAACTGTTGGTTTGATACAATCTTCTTTCTTCTGGGGCTACCTTCTCACTCAGGTAAGTAGAGATATTTGTCCTGAAATCGGTTTTAATCATTGTGTGGAAGCTTTTGTTGAATTTAGCATATTTTCTCAGTGTCACTATGTTTATCCCTTTAACAACTTGCACATAGGTATCCATGGCAGTATTACAAGCTTTAGAGCTACAGTCGTTAGAATAGCCTCAGAAAATGATACTTCTGTTGTTAGAATATAGGGAGAAGTCATTTCTGTTATGACATCCAAATAGCAAATCTATCACTTCATGGGATTTTTTGGCACTAAAATATTTTGTTCTTCTTCTAAATTGTGATAATAATCCCAGGTTGCTGGAGGTATTTGGGCAGACACAGTTGGAGGAAAACTTGTCTTAGGATTTGGTGTGATATGGTGGTCTGTTGCCACAGCACTAACTCCCATTGCTGCGAGGGTTGGTTTGCCCTTCTTACTAGTGGTTCGTGCCTTCATGGGAGTTGGGGAGGTTAGTTCTGTAATTCACACTTAGGTTCTGTTTGTTTCTATGTAAAATGTTTTCCCTAAATTTGAGGAAAAACATTTTACAATGAAACAGTCCTTATTTTATTTCCTTCTTTAATTTGTTTGGTAACAGTTGAACCTGGAAGTACAAAAAAGAAAGAACGTGAATATTCTAGTTCATTTATGATAGGGGGATCTGCCAATGAAGATGTCTTGATCTTGTGATGCTACGTATCACCCATATTTTCATTTGGGAGACTGATTTTTATTGATTTATTTATTTATTTATTTATTTTATTATTATTATTTTTTATGGTGGTGTCTAAGCTCTGTATCTGCTCTTTCAGGGTGTTGCCATGCCAGCTATGAATAATCTCCTATCAAAGTGGGTTCCCGTAGCTGAAAGGAGTAGATCATTGGCGCTAGTGTATAGTGGAATGTACCTTGGCTCTATGACTGGCCTCGCATTTTCACCCTTTTTAATACATAAGTTTGGGTGGCCATCAGTCTTTTATTCATTTGGTTCTCTAGGAACAATTTGGTTTACAGCATGGCTAAGTAAGGTAACTTTTAAATTATCATGATTATCATGACCTTTTTTGCTCTTAAAATAAGTTTCCGTTACAAAGTTTGTAGAGTTGATTATATGTTATTTAATTCTTTGTTTCCTGTTCCAGAAAGGGCATTTTTTTTCACTTAATTTTGTGAAACATTATTCTTTCAATTTGGAATTGTGCTGTAGGCACACAGTTCACCTCTTGAAGACCCTCAACTAAGACCTGTAGAAAGGAAGTTAATTCTTAGCAATAGTGTGTCAAAGGAGCCTGTTAAGTATATACCATGGAGATTAATCTTGTCAAAAGCACCTGTCTGGGCCTTGATAGTGTCTCACTTCTGTCACAATTGGGGAACATTTATTCTTCTAACATGGATGCCTACGTACTATAACCAGGTAAATCCTTTTACATTGCCGTTAGTATTTACTTCTCTACTTTGAGGCAATGAAATGATTTAGCTTGTTCGCAATGTAAATGTTTTCTTCTATTTTAACATGTTAAGGTGCACAAAACAGATTAATTAATTGGTGAGTGATGTTGGCTGATCATGCTTAAAATGGTTCAAAACATCAATGTTTCATTGGTACTTGCCTGCATCTAAGGAAAAGCAACCAAAAATAGAAATCAAAGTAATAGAACCATGGACAAGATTCAAGTAGCAAATTAGGAAAAGACAGAAGGAAAAACTAGACCCAAGTTACAATAACAGAACACCTAAAACCTACTCCCATTTCACCTCTTCATTTGGTGCTGATTTCGGAATATCTGATTTTAGGCAATCTCTGTTGAAGGGCTGTATTTTATTCTTGCCAATTGAACTGAGCTTGAACTAGAAAGGCACTGTTGTCATCTTTTAATTGTGTGTTCAATTTCCAATCTTGTAAACTTTAGTTGGATGATTTTGCGGTTAATGCTATGGTTTTCCTTTTTCTCTTTTTGTTTGCAAATTGCATCATTGTTTATAGTGGAGACTACATGACTGTCAAATGTTTATATCTCTTTTGCTACTAGTTCTTTGACATCTTGTGGAGAAATTTCAGATTTGAAGTGTTGACACTAGAGCGTGTCCCTTGTCAATTTTATTCTGCTATAGGTCTTGAAGTTTAATCTCACAGAGTCTGGGCTTTTCTGTATGTTGCCCTGGCTTACAATGGCATTGTCAGCTAACTTTGGCGGGTGGATTGCGGACACTTTGGTGAGCAAAGGTTTATCTGTGACTGTGGTTAGAAAGGTATAGCTCAATTTTATTAAATTTTTGATAGCCAATATAAAGTGAATTAATTCACGGTGTTTTAATATTTATTATATGAGATTTTTAGGAGCAATATTTTTTTCAAGCTACAAAGCATGTGTAAGTTACTTTAAAAAAAAAAAAAAGCATATGTAAGTTCATCAATCAAGAAGAGCTACCTAGTGCAGACCCTTTTTTGGATGAGATGAGATGTTTAAGTTCTAGACTTACACATTTGAGTATTGCTATTTGTAGCCTCAACTGTATTTCTAAATTTGGATCAGTTCATCTATCGATGGACCTGCCAGTAATAGGCTGGTCATTTTTTAAATGTTTTTAGTTGCTAGGCAACCCCAGCTTGTCCATCTCTTGCAGTTGTTGGAATTATAGCATGCCTGAATTGCTGAATTTTGTTCCTATATAATATTATTTGCAGATCATGCAATCCATTGGATTTCTTGGCCCTGCTTTTTTCCTAACTCAATTGAGTCATATTGATTCTCCTGCAATGGCTGTTTTGTGCATGGCATGCAGTCAGGTTTGCTTTTACTTACTGAAATAGGAAGATAATTCAAATTTTTAGCATTTCTTCCTGAAACATTCATCCTTAAAGAGATCTGCAGTTTGCATCTCTAGATTTTTTGACTGCTGTGGTCTATACAAGTACTTTTTTCTTTTTCTTTTCTTTTATTTTTTTATAGGTCTTAAATATGCCTCTTTTTCTTTTTGAACGTGCTTCATTGCTTCTCAGAATAAGGCCATTTGCTGAGAAAATCCCCATTGGAAAAAATAAATATGTAGTAGTGAAAAACTGGTTCTGTATTATCAGAATCTTAGAGCCTCACACAATTGTGCATCTTTTCTATCAATTTCTATAGCACATGGACTATGCTTAGGAGATGATCCTAGTGTTATTTTTCCCATTTTAGAAGATGCCAGGCTATTTTGTATTACTATACCTTGATTTTAAATAGCACTGTCCGTGCATGATGTGTACAGAAGATTAACTATCTCTCTACCCACGAACCGGGGAAAAGAAAAAAGAAAAACACATCCTTTTTGACCGTTTGTATGCCTTTGATGTGTGTGTGTGTGTGTGTGTGTGTGTGTATTCAACAAGCTTGCATTTTCCTTCCGAAACGGATTTGTCGGTACTACTATAATTTTGTCCATGTTGTCATCTCCTATCAAGTTGTTACCAGTGCTGCAACTTGTCATTTTCTTCATAGCATTTGCAATTTTTATTTTATTATATTCTTGCCAACTGTTCAAAGTTGAGTTATTCCAAAAAATGGAAAGAAAATTCAGTACAAATTGTTTACATAAGCATTTTCTTTTCTTTTTCTCCCCACTGAAATAGATTTAACTCATTTGAGATTAACGGTCTAATTAGATCTGCTGGCTATGTTCAATTCACTGTGTTAACCTTTTTGGAGTTCTTTTTTTCCTCCCTAAAACAGGGGACAGATGCATTCTCTCAGTCTGGTTTGTACTCAAACCACCAAGACATCGCCCCTCGATATTCTGTGAGTATTAGTTTCTTTTTCTTTTGAATATTGTTCATGTGTTATTTGATATGTACACCTGGGAACATGTACCATGGGATAATCATCTGGAATTTAAATGGGCTGGCTTGAGCTTCATACTGCCACTGGATGCATATAAATAGTAGTTGCATTGTCTTTTTTTGTTTTTATGTTTTTTTTTTTTTTTTGGGGGGGGGGGGGGTTTGTGGGGGGAGAGGGGTAGTACCATGAATACTCCTGAACTTTTTCCTTTACAGGATAAAGTATTTTGCTCTGCTTCTTATATTTAATTTGTTCTTCAGGGGGTATTGCTTGGTCTATCCAATACCGCTGGTGTGCTGGCTGGTGTATTTGGAACAGCAGCAACTGGTTACATCTTGCAACATGGTATGTCTCTTGTCCTCGCAGCATTTATACTGCTAATAAATGTGCAGGGTCGGTATATGTGTTATGCTTCTGAAAACTCTAGCTTTAGGCAGTGCCTGTAATAATTTTGTGATCAGTTTCCAGTGTCTTTCATGGGAAGAGACCTGCTTCAGAAGTTTCATCAGTAAGATGATTGACGTACATATGAACATAACCTGATCAAGGTTTTGCTGGAACTTGCCACCCATTTTGTTCTTGAGCATCACCATGCAAACCTTCCAAGGGAGGGTTATAACGGCCCATAAAATTGGTGTACTGCTGTTTACTGAGAATAGGGATAGCCTATCGTTGAATAAATTGAGCACGGGGTATTGTGTTTCTGGGGAGAAACATTCAACTAAATCGAGACTCCGTCTGTCTACATATGTTTTATGGGCCATAATGGTGGTATCACAAATCAAAATTCGGTAGACCAAACCAACATTCCACTATTTCTCTAGTCGTTACTTGCTTCTGTTAGAATTGGCGGGGAGTAGTTAGTCTTGAGCTGGTTCTTGATTGAGTTCTATATATATATATATATAAACTATTGCAAGTTAAGCCATGCCTGGTGGTCATGGCTAGGTTTTGACCGAGATGAGGCTCAAACTTTCGGACTGAATCCATGTCGGTCCTCATTTGAGCTTGTATTATTTTGGTCCTACTTCGGGGTTAACTTGGCAAGAAAGACTAGAGCAAAAGAGGTCAAAAACAAGTAGTCGTTTTTAGTAAATATATTGGTTCAGCTACCACAAGAGTTTGGTTAATGTACATCCAGAAGTATAAGATGTAGTTCCTTTGCGATGAAAATTATGAGGTGGCATCTGTTTCCGCGTTGGTTTCTAAACCATGCATCAACTTGTGAGATCATTCATCAACTTTTGAGAAGAAATATAACTCATCACTGATTTGTTTTCAGGATCTTGGGATGATGTTTTCAAGGTTTCAGTCGGACTCTATCTGGTTGGAACCGTGGTCTGGAATCTTTTCTCAACCGGTGAGAAAATATTGGATTAATTAAGTCTCTTGTGAATTAGTTTTTACGGGTCATACGACCGTCCACACGGAGCCAGAAACGGAGATATCACAAGGGGAGGAATTGAATTGATAGAGGAGCCAAACAATTTTGGCTGGGGACAGATTTGGAGCTCATTTTATTTTATTTTTACATTGTTTGGCTGAAAATTTTTGAACGCCAACCAAAAAGAAAACAAATTAAACCACAAGGAGCTAGCTCCTGCTCCGTGTATCAGTGAGAGCGGAGGATAAATATGCAAAAGATAGCATTCACACAGCCTGTAAATGTTTATGATATTAGCATCAATTTTGTGATCATTAGTGAAACGTCTCTCTTATCATCTTATGGTCACTTTGTAATTTTATCACTGTGAATGAATCTATTTTACAGTGTTGGTAATTTTTTTTTTTAAGTGAAGTAAAAAGGAAAAAAGAAAGGGGAATGATTAACACTGTTCGCACTGTATATTTTGTTTTATGTATATTTAATTCATTTCTTTTTTTTTTATATTATTTATTGTTAAAATAAAAATGTGACAAAAAAATATCACGTGTCTATTGTACACAATAAATAAGTGAATTTTTTTTGTCAATAAATTTGATAGAAAGGACAAAGTGGGATGATTGAACGTTAATTTAAAATAAGATAATTTTTTACCCTATATTGTAAATTAATGAATCTCAACAGATATAAAAGATTTTTTAATTGGGTTCTTGATTTACCTAATTTAGTTTAGTTCAGCGATTTGAACTATTACTGTATCTATGGGCAGATAAAAAGATAACTTGATGAATTAAAACATCTTTATAGCTAAAGGAAAGGAAAAGAGAGTAAAAAGTGTTTTTCGTAGTAAGTTTTTAAAAATTTTTTTTAATATGGCAAGGGTTTTATTTTAAGGAAAGGGGTCAAAAAGATTGAAAAATAAAAAAAAAGTTCCCAACATATTTTTGAATTTTTATTTTTATTTTTTGAACTTTTAAGCAGAAGGCAATGAGATAAAAACAAAAATGTTAAATGTGTAATTTACGATTTTATAAGTATTGATAAGTTTATTAAAGCTCACACATATAGAAATGAACATTACAAATTTACAGGGGGAGTACAACAGAATCTCTCCACTGTAAGTGCAATAAATCAGCTAAATAAAATGAGACTTTTTCCCCAAATAGAAGACAAAAGGTAAATACAAATCGAATGACCGATATGCCCACACTCGTCCTCTAAAAAGACGAATAAGCCCACCCCCTATTCAAACACGCGGAGATCACGTGGGTGCAAGTACACCCAAAGACCGTTCTTCATGAACAGAGTAAGAGACATCTTCTGCTCAACCCGGTGACCGGGAACCAGTGATAGCCGGTAACGCAGCAGCACCGCCGAAGCCACGGACTTCATTTGCAGGTAAGCCAGGTCCTTCCCGAGACAAGTCCTCGGACCGGCATTAAACGCCACGAACTTGTACGCGTCCTTTGGTGGTTCAAACCGGTCTCCACCGGCCGAGAGCCACCTCTCCGGTCTAAACTCCATGCAGTCCTCGCCCCATATAGTCTTCATCCTCCCAACAGAGTATATAGAGTACGTGACTGTCGAACCCGCCGGTACGCGCGTTCCGTCAGGCAAAACGTCGTCGGCGACGACGTACTTGAAGTCCTCCGGCACCGACGGGTACAGCCGTAAAGTCTCGGCCAATGCGGCTTTCAGATAAATCAACCTGTCGGCTTCGTCGAACATTAGAGGCTCTTCGAACCATTTCTCTGGATCTCCGCCTCGGGTTTCAGTTAAGACGGTTGCGATTTCGTTAATGATCTTTCGCTCGACGCCTTGGTTGTTCATGACCAGCCAGAAGAACCAACTCATAGCGACCGATGTGGTGTCCCGGCCGGCGAGGACGAAGTTGAGAGCGATACGTTTGAGGACGGCGCTTGGGAAGAGATTGCCGTCGACGTCTCTCTTGTTCATGAAGCGAGACAAGAGATCGTCGGACGGAGTTTCCTTCCGGGCTTCGAGAGCTCCGGTCATGTAATTTTCGACGACATCGAGGCTATTCTTCAATCTCGATTCGGCTCCGAACCCGAGGATTTTCTTCAACCTCCACAAAAAACCCGGGTAAAGTAACCGCTGCAGAGTAGCCTCGGTGGCGGAGTCAAACGCGATGGAAAACGGGTTATCGGGTAAATCCGGCGAGAGTGTTTCCGGGTCTTTACCGAGTGTGAGCCCGCAGATGTTATCGAACGTTAAACGAAGCAATAAATCCTGTAAATCCACCGGGACGTTTTCTGCATTGGCTTTCTCTAGAATGCGCCATAGGCGTGTCTTGATCGCCCGGTTAACCCACCGAGCCATAGCTTGGCGAAGAGTCCGGGTCGTGAACTCGAGAGCAGCGGTTTTCCGCTGTATCAGCCACGTTTCACCGTCACTATTGAAAATACCTTGGCCCAGAAGGTCATGAAAAGCGGTCTGCCACGTCGGCCCTTTCGGGTAATTATCGAACCGGGTTCGGAGGATGTGTTCGATGTTCTTGGGGTGACAAGTTACTGTATAGAGACCTTGTCTCCAAGCAAGAAAGGGCACGCAGAGGGTGCAAGTTTGGTACGTGGCCGCTCCGCCTGTGTCGCGGAGGTTTCCGGCTATCCAATCATGGATCCGTCTTCGGTTCATGCAGAGAAGAGGGAGGCTACCGACGACCGGCCAGACCTTGGGTCCGGTGAGACGACGGGCTAGGAGGTAGAACCAGAGGAGATATGCTGACGTAGCAGCTGCCACTCCGAAGAAGACGAATTGGGTTACTTCCATGGCCGCCGATTGCTGTGCAATTAATTCAGCTTTATAATTTGTTCTTTTCGGGGACAGAGAGAGAGAGAGAAAGAGAGAATTGATTGGGGGAGAGGAGAGATGGAGACTAATGTGATATATAGAGAGTGATGATGATTATATGAGCAAGGTTTAGTAGAGAATTGTTGAGAAATTTGTGGGCAATTCGTTTGGGGTCGCCGTTTGGTTGATAGGAACTGATGAGTAAGAAAACCATGCGGGCAAGAATGCGACTTGCTCAAGCCACTGCCAAACATGTTTACTTACACGTGGTGTTTCATTTGCACGTTCTATTTTATTTCCTTGTTTGGTTTTCCTTTTATTTTATTCTCTTCCTTCCATATCTACTGCTACTTTGTTTCTTGATCTCTTGAGTGGTTTTGTTAGTTTTACTTATGGAAACATCCGTTTGGTTGCAGAGGAATCGGAAGGAGAGTTGGATTGCCATCATGGGAAATAATGTTATAAAACTACAATTTTTTTCTTTACTCTTTTTTGGGGGGGGGGGGGGGGTCACATACCATGATCCTCTTCTTAACTATGTATCATCAAAATTTGAATGTCTAAAACTCTATGCTTAATTTTTTTTTATCAAATCATATTTTTTTATTTCATTCTAGCTATATCTTATTAATTAAACATTATAAAAATTAACAATCTATGTAAAAAAAATCCCACATTATATATATTCAATCTACATATATCGTAACAAGGTATTATTTATTCTCTAAATTTTATCTCTCTAATTAAAAATAATCTCATTAAAATAAAATATTTTACAAATTCAAATAGAAGAGAAAAAAAAGATAAAGTACATTTAATATTTCCATGCTTCACCCTTATAAAGTGTTTGGTTGGGCAAAAATAAATAAATAAATAAATAATTTGTATAAAAGAGACCCGAAATTTGATTAGAGAAAATTAAAAATATATATCACATGTCTATTATGGCCATGTTTGGTGCACAAAAATTTAGTGAAAATTTTTAAAAATCTTTAAAAATCTCTATTACATTTTTACACATTCTTACTTTCTCGAAATTCAAAAAAAAATTGATACCTTTTAAAAAAAATTCGATAATTGGAATTCCTAAACTACCGAATGACACCTACTTTGACTATTTTTCTGGGGTCTTGGAAACCCTTCCAATAGATTGTAGAAACCGTTCCAACGGATTCACACAGCCAACTTCCATTCAAGTGTATTGTAGAAACCGTTTCGATAGATTATAGTGTAAAAAATGTATGACTAATACAAAATTTTGAATCCGTTCAAACGAAAATCCAATTCATCAAAACAGGAATCTTATTGTTCATATCCAGAAAACGCGGTTTGAGATGTGTGCACTAAATGTAAAAAGTTTCCTCAAACCACATTTCATCTCATTTTATCTCACTTTTTATCACTCCGATATATGTCAGACAAGTGATATTTTCCATCAATATTTTTAACGAAGTGGGTAAAGCACAACTAAGTTTGGATTATTGTACTTTAATCATTTAAATTATCATTCAAATTCGTATTACCTCTCAATAATTTTATCTTTCTAATTGTGGTGTCTAATATTATATACCACCCCTACCTGGCATAGACTTTACCCCCTGCCAATGGCCACAATCTGTGTGCTAGATACAAAAACACCAATAATAATGTTGGCTATCATAAAGTCATGAACCCACCGTTAATCTTTAGTTCCCCTGTTGACAACACTAGTGGTCACTCAATTTTGGGGTAGATATATATATATATATATATATATGTAAGGGTGGTTAGAAATGGTTTACCGGCATTGAGAAATAGGGTTTGTTCCAAATCCTGAAAAAATCCAAGGAATGTGAAGGAGAAGCTGCAGAAGCAGAGATGGCACAAGTTTGACCCTCAGTGAGTGAATAGTTGTAAGGGGAGGAAACTAGTAAACAGCCAAAAGTTTCCTTTTTGGCCCTTTCTAGTATAAGTCCAAACCAACCGAATATTTTAGACTATACATATTTCTATTCTCTTCCATGTAGTTATATTATTCCCAAATTTGTTTATTATTTCTATCTCTACACATGGATAAAAATCAACATATATATATGTGTGTGTGTGTGTGTAAAATGTATACACCTCGAAAGCTATATACACGGAACAATCACGATCATTAACCGTCCGTACAAGCTAGGTTAATGGTTGAAAATCTTGCACCAATTTCAGATGTCACGACAAAGACTTGGATAAATGAAAGCAAGACGACGTTTTAAATTTAAGTTGTATACCATGAAAAAGTACAACTAAAACATAAATTCCCCATCAGTATAAATTAGGAAATTTGTTAATGTAGTTTGTCAATTATGGGTACATTTAAAGTAATAAAAAATGAGATAAAGTGAGATAAGTTGTGAGTTTATAATTTGTGTAGTAATATAAAAAATGAATAACTTTTAAAATTTTCTAGTATTTTTTATTATTTTTCAAAATTTTTTGTCATTCTAAATGGAATCTACATAGCTTTTACAATGTCTATTTGTTACTTATTTTTCTTTTGATTCTTTCTTTCTCTGCTTTTTGTGTCTTGTTTTTTTAGGTCTAGTCGAACATCGATGCAGTTTAGTTACATAATTTAGATCAATCAAAATTTAGACAAACTTTCTTGTTTAGAAATTAAGACAAGTAAAAATTAAATAACAAATTTTTTGAAGGAGGTGAGGACAATTTCTGGAATATATGCTAAATAAAATAAAACGCTTTAATTTTTCTCTTGAATATTTTTGTAGACTTGATGATAATTTCATCTTAAGATTTGCAAGATTAAACTTTGACTTAAGAGTTTGACAGCTTGTTCTCAAAATTAGTTGACTTTAACTAGAGAATTTGACGGTTAGACCTTAACTTTGATTTGAGAGTTAATAACATTATCTCAAGATTTGTAAACTTTAATTTTGATTAGAGATGGGTACATGAGAGTATACAACTCATACAAACCAAGTAAAAATCCGTTACAAAGTATCTTAATATGATTGGAACGGATTTTAAATTAGTTAGTAAATTATCTATTTATGTTAATAGGTTACCCAATACCTGGCACCACAAGATATCCAGTAAATAACAAGATAGTATATTAAATTTTATACATATGTAAATACAATTTTGACCCTAGCATAAAAAATTATAAAAATAATTACTCTTTCATATATCATCTATTTACTTAATAGTGGGTTAATGACTTTTGTTACTTTTGATTTATGTGAGTCCCTTCCCCTTTCTCCTTAGCCAAACCCTAGCACAATTATAACACCAAACATGATGACCAACCATCTTTATTTTGAACGCCAAGGCATCTTTGTTGTTATGACTGACTCGATAGAAGTCACTACTATTGACAAACTCTACCATAATAGGACATTGTCTCACTTTCTTAACAAATCTAGTCTATCTTCTTTTCTAAAGTAGATACAAGACTTCTTGGCTTATATTTAATCTGTATGTTCGATGGTTTTATTTTTTATGCAAAGATTTTTTTCTACATTTGTTGTACAATCTCTCATTTCTGCCTTTTCCCCTCTCTCTCTTTCTCTCTATATTCAATCATCTCTATTTATTACTTCATTGTTCTTTTTGGGTTGATTATGTTATTGATTTGATTTGGGTATTTGGTTTTCTCTGTATATTCCTATATATCTTGTTGTTGCTTTGAGTATCTAAATTACTCTCTTCAATTATTTTTATTTTCTTAACAAGTAAATATTAGGTCAAATGGGTTTAGCAAGTAGTCTGCATAACTTAGTTAAGGTAGTTAGGTTAGGAATGGGATGAGTTTAGTATGTTTGAAACAAAATATGTTTAAAATTCTCATTCAAAAATTAAATGGTTTGGGATAAGAAAAGGTAAAAGACACTGGTTTGATAACGAGTAAGGAAATTTTCTTGGGTATCCTACCTTGTTTACATTCCTAATTTTAACTTGAGGGTTTAACAGTTTAATATTGAATTTGTTAGTTTTAGCTTTGATTTAAGGGCTTGATACATTAATCTCAATTTTCTTCTTTTGATTTTAGCTTTTACTTAATTGCTTGACTAATTGATCTCAAATTTTACAAACTTAAAACTTAACCTTGATACTTTGATCTTAAGATTTGCTCACTTTTTAACACACCAACACAAAATTCACTCTTGCAATTGGATGGTAATTTATAATTAGTAATTTTTTTTTAATTGGCATTAGTAAAAAATTTAAATGTATGCCTAACTTATATTTTCTAGTATAACAAAATAGAGCATATATTTAAAATTTTATATTTTTTAGTTATTTTTTTTCCCCAACGCCAATTCCATATTTAGACAAAGCCTGAAAAGATTGCGAAGTCCTAATTCTTAGAACTTACCAAGCCGAAAAAACGAAAAAACTAACACTCAGTTGAAAAATTGGGCCGTCCACTGGGCTGGGGACTAGCCCATTGCAAGTGACAAGTGCACAAGCAACGGCACAATTGTTGTAGTGAAATTAAACTACAAATGGGTTACTAGGCCGAAAGCCCATAGCCCAGATTGGACAAAAAAACTACCAAGCCGGTCTACTTAAAATCAACTCCAAATATAAATAAATTAATTTTAAATTTATTCATCAAATTTAATGCAAATTTAAACCGACAAATTAACACTTGATAAATATCTTACAAAAAATTACCTAATTATTTGAATTCGGCTCAAAATTAATTTGATTACAAACTTGCAAAAGTTTAATTTAAAATATTAACAAATTGAATTATTTTTTTTAATTTGCAAAAGCTAAACGGGCTTATTCTATTTATTTCAATATAAAATATTTTAGAAAAATACTTATATTTAAACACTCAAATACTTTATTGAGTTATGTTTATTTACATTTAGGGTGTGTTTGGCTTCGGATAAAATGTTGAATATCTCTGAAAACTTCTTAAAATTTTTAAAATTATTTATTTTTTTATATTACTATATGATTTATGAAAACATAAATTATCTCATTTTTTATCATTCTAAACACGTTTTTATAGTATTTAAGGGTATTATTCTGCCACGTGTTAGACCTAGTGGATGATTTTTTCCTCTCCCACTCGAGGGTATTATTCTGCCACGTGTCAGACCAAGTGGATGATTTTTTTTTCTCTCCCAAATAATTTCCAAAACAAATAAAAATAAAATAAAATAAAATAAAAAGAAAACTGAAGGATAAGAAACTTGTGGAGGACTCGTGGCGCAAACGCTTCATCACAGTCTCAGGCTCCATCGAACGGCTACTATTGAACCTGAATAGAGCCCAGAAGGATTAAATCATCTCACAGCCAAATCGCTCCCTCCAGTTGTTAGTTCTCACCGGGAAACACGGGAGGATTATTATCAGCTCGGCAGCGATGGCTTCACTGACCATATTCTTTTCACCGGCGGTGACCGGAGGAAGAGTGTACGCGGCGACGGCGGCGAAGAGTTCCGGCGGAAGCGAGGAGAAAGGGCTCCTCGACTGGATCCTGGGGGGACTGCAGAAGGAAGATCAGCTGCTGGAGACCGATCCGATCCTGAAAAAGGTGGAGGAGAAGAATGGCGGCCGGAAGAACTCCGTGGCGGTTCCTCCCAAGAAGAAGAACGGCGGCGTCTTCGGAGGCCTTTTCGCCAAGAAAGACTGACGGATCCCTCCCTCCTCCCCCCAACGCTAAGTCGTGTTCTCTTCTCCTTATTCTTCATTATGAACCACTATGTCTATATTTATAAAATTATGGATTCGTTCTCAATGTGAACTCGGATTAATTGAATTCAAGCTTTGGACTGATTATTGCAGAATTATTGATATTGATGTGTTGTTATTTTTTGTACATAGTCTTTTTCCCACCGAGATTACGGCTTTATGCTACGTTGGGTGCCAACTGCGTACGGACATTGAGTTGGAGTGAAAGAAAATAAATAAATAAATAAACAATTAGGGGTGAAAGAAAAATTAACTTTCTTATTTAAGTATCGTTTAGAGTGATAAAAAATAAGAAAAAATATGGTTTGAAGTAAATAGTACTGTCACATCATACACAAAATATTTTCTCCTATTATACAACTGTATTGATTATTTGACACTTGAATAAGAATATTTAGACAAAAATTTATACATATATATATATATATATAATTAAATATCAATACAAATATATTTAACAATTCAATTTCAATTTAGCACATAATTTTGCATAAAAATATTTGGATAAAATAACTTGGGAATCACTCTTCTCAATGCTTGTTTGGAGGTCTACAAGACTCAAATAAATCTTTATAAAACTCAAATTTTTTACTTATTGTACAAGTTAAGAGACTTTAATTTTTATAAATTTATATTCACTTTTACAACTCTAGACACTCCCATATTACTCTCCGGGTTTGGTATTTTACAATTCTTAACAGATTGCAGTTGATTATTTCTTTTTTTTTTTTGGTAATTAAGTATAGATTTGGATTTATGGGAAGAGTTTACAACTTCAAAGGGGCATTCCCCCGTAGTATATTAGAATGTATGACATGAGATCCCCCAACTTCTACAAAAGTCTATATTTACATTTGAAACTTTAGGAGAGGGACTACTTAAGCATCTAGTTTTAACATCATGTACAATCATGTTTATCATACTAGTTACCAAGGAAGGTGATCCATTGAATGCTCTTGTATTCCTTTCTTGCCATATATGGTAGATCATGGCTGCCCATGCTATCTTGCAAATCCTCTTGTGTATCTCATTACCACTAAACTTCCCCATAGCCCAAGATACTTCTTGCTTCCACGGCTCGACAGCTTTGGTTAGCAAGCATCTTTGCAATATGTTCCTCCTAACTTCGGTTGAGAATGAGCATGAGAAGAAGATGTGATCAAGGTTTTCATTACTTTGCCCGCAAAGGACACATAGGGGGTCAATGTTCATCCCCCACGCCATTAGTTTATCCTTCGTGCTAAGCCTTTCCCTTATGGTTAACCAAAGGATAAAACTATGTCGTGGTATATGCTTGGGGAACCATAACAAGCTATGCCAGTGTACCTTTGATCCTTTCTCTCTTATTGCTTCCCAAGTAGCTTTTGCACTGTACTTCTTTGTCTTAGATGCCTCCCAAATAAATTTATCTTCAAAGGTTAGAATGGGTGAGTAAGATGGAGGATATTCAAGGGTTACTTCTCTTAGTTCCCAAGTTCTCGGGTTTGGCCATTTCCACCACTTGTCTTGAACAATACTAGCAACCTTAGCATCAATTGGTAGACCCGTATCATAAGCAATTCTCCTTCCATATCTTGGAATTAGGGGTCCTTGGGGGTGCCAATTTGAGAACCATAATGAGATGGATTTTCCATTTCCCACTTTATACTTTGATATTTTAATTGCCTCTCCACGTAGCTTGAGTAATTTCCTCCAATTCCACGAACAATCCGAAGGCTCTTTTATTTCCCAAAAGCATTTCCTTTTCAACAATTTAGTTTTACACCATGCAGCCCATAAAGATTGAGAGTTGGAGCAAAGGGTCCAAATATGCCTTAACATGGTTGCCTTGTTCCAATCATGTATCTTCCTAATGCCGAGCCCCTCATTCCTTCTTTGGTAGACATACATTGTCCCATGCTACCTTACATCCCCATCTCTTCATTTCAGCTCCTGTCCAGAGGTATCTTCTTAAAATCTGCTCAATTGAATTGCATACTTTTTTTGGTAGGATGAAGTGTAAGCTCCAATAAATTTGGATGCTAAAAAGGACTGATTTGATAAGCACTAATCTTCCAGCATAAGAGAGACATTTGGAGGACCAACTTGTCACCCTTTTTGTTATCTTATCAATTAGATCCTTGCAATCTTCACTCTTGAGTTTGGTTGAAATAAGAGGCACCCCTAGGTATTTGATCGGGAGATCTCCAAGTTGAAAGCCAAGGATTGAACATAAGGCTTGTCTCTCTTCATGGCTGATTCCCGTGATATATGCTTTGCTTTTACTCCCATTTGGCTTGAGTCCTGAGTACTTGTAGAATTCAAGCAAAGTTTCATGAACAATCTAGAAAGTTCCTTTAGTTGGAGTGCATAGGATAAATAAGTCATCTGCAAAACAAATGTGAGTGATGGCTAGCTCTATGCATTTAGGATGATAAGAGTAGTGGCCTTCCTTTGCATGCTTATTCAGTAGCCGAGAAAAGAATTCCATTGCCAACAAGAATAAGTATGGAGAGAGAGGGTCACCTTGTCTTAAACTTTTTTCTCCTGCAAAATAGCCTTCCAATGCCCCATTCATAGAGATAGAGAAATGAGGTGATGTGATGCAAGCCTCGATCCATTTTTGGAATCTAACCGGCAGCTTGAGTGCATGTAAGATATCCAATAAGAGGTCCCAAGATACAGAATCAAAGGCCTTCATAAGATCAATTTTCAAAACACTTCTAGGTGACAAGTTGCTTCTATGATAGTTCCTCACTAGTTCATGCATGAGTAGGACTTGGTCTGGGATGGATCTTCCTTGAACAAAGGCGGCTTGTGATGGACTTATAACTTGTGGCATAATCTTCTTGAACCTGTTAGCAATAATCTTTGATATGCATTTGTATATAATAGAGCAACATGAAATTGGCCTAAACTCAATGACCCGACTTGGGTTTGGGACTTTAGGCACTAGAGTTATAGAAGTTGCATTGATTGATTTCAAGAGTTTCCCAGTGCAAAAGAAAGATCTAATGGCTACCATGAAGTCTTCTCCCACAATACTCCAAGTTCTCTCGAAAAAGTGTGAAGTGTATCCATCCGGAGCCGATGCTTTGTGGTCGGGAAGTGAGAACAGTGTACTCTTGATTTCCTCATCTGTTATATCATCATCAGTTGATTATTTCTTTTATATATATATATATATATATATACCCTTCATCAATAAATTGGTATTTCTTAATATAATTTTATAGCACAAGAATAAAGAAAATTGCTCGTACTCCTATTTTTTCTACAAATCCAAGTACACTTTATAAACGCTATATTATTTTATAAATTAAAATAATTATCTTAAGCATATATAAAGAATATTATAAATGATACATTTCTCCCCTTCCCTGGTCATCTGAACTTCTCTGATTTTCCTTACCTAGAAGAATGAACCAAAACAATGAAAGCAGAGAAAAAGGGAGAGAAACTTAAAAATTTCTCTGCAAAATCAACATGGCTTTTATAGAACAAAAGATACAAGTAGACAAATTATAATAATTTATGTAGGTCTGTACAAGTTGCCAGGTGAGGTGAAATTTTGTTAGAATTCTCTTATTAGTGGCGTTTGAAGTGATAAAAAAAAATAATTTAAAATAATTTATGTGTTTGTAATTTATGTAGTGAAATAAAAATAAATAATTTTTAATAAATTTCAAAAATTTTCAGCGTTTTTCATTTAACCAAACGCACTCATAATAATGAAAGCATCTATTTTAGTTGCCATCTTTATATCTAGTTTACTTGTATGTTTTATCGAGTATGCCTTATATACTGCTTTTTGGTAACATTCTCAACAACTAAGTGATCTATTCGAGAAACATGGAGACTAATTGAAGTGACGAGCCTTTCAATATTAAGAGGCTCGTCACTTCAATTGAGAGGCTCGTCACTTCAATTGAAAAAATGAAAAATCATTTCATCTTTTTTAATTGAAATATTAGGCGGTTCTTAAAAAAGATACCGAAAAAAAATTATTCCTCGAGACTAAGCGCCAAAAGCAAGCAAGGGGTAGAATACTACAAAAAGAAAGTGTGCCTAATAAAAAAATAATTTTTGTAATTGGTTTATATTTTATATGATTTTTTATTAATTTTTTTACTTTTAAAAGTTTCAAGTGTGTTATTTGCATTTATAAAAAAATACTCCCAAATAAAAGAATTGACTTTAAAAAATTTGATTGACTAAGAATATAATAATTGAGGGAATTTTATGAAATTGTGAGACAGAATCAAATCTTTTTCACGTATGTGGGTTCTTTTATTTTAAAATATGTTTTATAAATATAAATAAATAATATTCGTAAAAGTTATTTTAAGTAAAAAAATTAATATTTAATAAATAAAATTATATATACACACACACACACACACAATAAATATAAAACTGACCATATCTAAGAACTTTCTTCATTGTTACCAAACATACAGCCCTGAGTCCCTCCAATGGTGGAAATTTTGAACCCCAGCTGGCCTGGATAATGGCTTCAACTACTAGAGTTTAATGTGGTTGGATGGGACCTCATTGCGAGAGGGACTAATCACAAACCCATCGCTGCCCTCAAGGCAGGCTTGCTTGGCCTTACTACTGTCCACAAAATGATAATGCAGCTGTTTTTCTTCTTTTCTTCGAGGATAAATTATATTACGTCTATTTCAACTATTAGAGTTACCATCCTTGGTAATTTAGGTTATGTTATAATTCTTTTTTAATTTG
The DNA here is from genome assembly GCA_019916065.1 of Vitellaria paradoxa. Lineage (NCBI taxonomy): Eukaryota > Viridiplantae > Streptophyta > Magnoliopsida > Ericales > Sapotaceae > Vitellaria > Vitellaria paradoxa. Next base: position 7,535,185 of record CM034243.1, on the reverse strand, counting down.
ACATGATTCTTTTAATTGTTGCTTGTTCATACCTAATTAATAATCAAGATTTATAAATGTATTCTTCTAATGATTCTGAACTATTTTGATCAATTCATTGTTTATCTGAGTTTTTGGAATATCTGATCACGTTTTGAAATTCATAAATCATGATATTTGAGATGAATGATGAAATCTAATTCGATTATCTAATTAAGCACGTAAAATTTACTTGGAGTTTACCTAAGAATTCTGAAATTATTGGATATTCTTGGACCATACTCAAAGTGCCTCAATGTTGACTCAATATTGATAAGATCGTTTAATGTAATTTTTAATAGTAATTTTTTTTCTTTTTTTTTTTAGATCAAATGGTTAATAATTCTTGTTTAGAACTTTTCAAATTCGTTCATTTATTAATCCTTTTAATTATAGGTGAATTTGTAACGGAATTCAAAAAATAAAGATAGTAAATATAATTTTAGAAATCACGATATTATTTTATGTATTTTCATCAAATTTTAAGATAATTAATGTGATTTACTATTTTTAATCATTATTATTATTACTATTTATGACACAGGAAAAATATTCCAAACTAAATCTCTTTGAACCGATCAAAAAGCCATGCAGTGGTGCAATGTGCAGTGGTCCCTTCCCACCCATTTGAGGATTTAGGGGGCCGATGTTACGTCGGTACAGCAGATGAAGTCGTTGGATTAAATATATTCATACTTTCTTTAGGTTAAAATTATATAAATGTCTTTACACTATTAAGATAGTGTTTGGAAGAATAAAAAATGAAATAATTTAACATAGTTTGTGAGTTCGTAATTTAGGCAGTAACATAAAAAGTTAATAATTTTTAAAAATTTTTAAATATTTTCAAAATCTTTTGACATTTTTTCATATGTCAAACAGACTTAAATTTTAATTTAATGACCACGATATTCTCAAATTGACATTATTTTCTATATCAATCCCCCCTTTTTCCATTTGAACACCACCATGCTCTCATCAACAATGGAATAAAATAAGTAGGGTAAATTATATTTGTCCCTCCCAAATATTTAGATAATTATAGTTAAATATTTAAAATTTACATTTATAACTTGTACTTTGAAATATTTATAATAGTTATATTCTTTATTATATATATATATATTTGGTAAGTTTCTTTATTATATTTTGAATGTCAATCTTCAATGAAAAATAATATTGTTAACCTGAGAAAACTACAAGAAATGTATTTTTTTTCCTTCTTTAAATTATAAAAATGTCCAAAAAAAAAATCGCATAGATGTTTAGATGTTATTTAAAAAAAAAAATGCCCTCTCACATTATATTGTAGCTTCATATTCAGAATTGAAGTTCACTTTGAGAATTGAAAAATAATTTAAAAAAGTAAAAAAAAAAATTACAAATTATTTACTTATTGGCACACTGTTATTTTTTTATAACTTTTGATTTCAGAATATTTCTATAATCTAAATAAATAAAAGTGACTTTTGACATGATATATATATATATATATATATCCATCTTATTTTTCGTGCAACATAGACAACCATATCAACAAAATAATTTTTTTGTAACAAATATTTTAAAGTAAGGAGTACTAAGTATAAATTTTAATTACTAAAAATAATTATCGATAATTAGTTAAGCAATTAAGAAGAATTAAATGTAATTTACCTAAATAAGAAAGTTCCCAGGTGTTAGATTTATTTTTCTTTGGTGCACTTGAAAGCATGTTTTTATTATGACATTTCATTTAATTTATTTTACTGGTTAAAATAAAACATGAATTTATTTAAGTATACACTATTGTCCCTTATTTATAAAGTATGTGATTTAAATATTGGGCATAAGATGTCAATACAGAAAGATTTAAATCACAAGTTTTATAAATTAAAGTAAATTCACAGCTAATTAATAAAACGGGCATTTCATTATGTTAAAGGCTGTAACTTTTCTACTTCTTAATTCGGTGATTTATCTCGATTACTAAAGTGGTGACTTTGAGTAGAAAAGTTAATATGTATATGTGATATACATATTGAAAGGACTGTTGTAAATTATGATTTGGTTAATAAATGTCTTTAATCATAATTTACATACGCTTTAATAAATTTAATAAACCTTAATCCTGAGTTTGTAATGGACTCACATTCATAAATTAAATCTATTTGAGTTATCACGGAGTGAGATCTTATTAATGGTCAAAACCTCGATAACTTGGAGATTTAATTTTATGAATCGTGGGAACATATACTTATAAGATGGAATCCATTCTGATACACTCACCTAAGCTATTTATCTTTTTTATCATTAAATCTGTGGCCGCAGTTTATTCAATAAATTGTTTATTGAATAACAATATTTATTTGTAAATTGTTTACAAATATGAAAATATTGAGAATGATCAAAATATAGATAAATAGTGACTTATGGTTAAATATGTAATTAAGGAGCTTGACATTTAGCCTAACTTAATTACGAGCTTATAATAGAGGGTTAATTAAGTGGATATTATTGATCTAAGACCAAAATTCATTTTATTAAAAATTGTTTTAATTAAATGAATTTCAACATGGACTATTAGAGTGCAGCTCAGGGCTTTTAGTGGAATAACCCTGGGTTAATTTAAAAGATAATGGGTTGTCATGAGATGACAAGGCCCAAATATCTTTTAAGTTGGAGCTAGGAATCCATGGGCCTTCAATCCCCAAGCAAGCTCAATTTTATCTTGATGGGCCAGGTCCAATTGGCTAATTATTTATAATTTATTTATGCAATAAATTATAGATAATTAATATATATATATTTAGATAAGATGATATGGTTGGGAGATTTTCTCAAGATACCATATCTTCTAAATATGTATTAGGATGATATATATAGATAAGATATATGTGAGAGTGGATAAGAGATAATCTCTAGAGTTAGAGATCTTCTCTAATACAAACTCTGTATCTCACTCTTTATAAATATCTTTTATATATCAATAAACTATATAATCTGAGAAAGTGACCACACACATCCATCTAGAGAGATAATTTGATAATAGTTTGGAAGGCTAAATCGCTGAAAGAAGGTGCTTCCGCTGTGCATTAGAAGAAAGTTTTAAAGAATTCATCCTTTCATTTGAGGTATTGTTCTCAACTCTATGCTGTAAAAACCAAAACAACAAACTCTACCGTCTACCCCCTTCAATAGGTACATGTCGGAACAGAGTAAATTTGAATTACATGGCACCATGCCAAGCACTGTATATGGGGGACGTGGCGTTTTGCCAAGCATGGTTTAAGGTAATTGGCGTTGGTCCAACGTATGTGCATTTACTGAATATGAGTTCTATTATTTTATAAATGCACCCTTAACCACAAATGCTCAATGGTAATAAATGAATCGGATTTATTAACTAAAAGTTAACAAGTTAGTTTGTTTCGTTACAAGTAACAAACAGATGTGACAGGTAGACAGTTCTAAAATCGTATTCTTTTTATTCATACGGATCCAACTGCTCATGCGCATTAAATGAGAAGTGAAATGCATTTAAAGAAAGGTGAAGGATGAATATCAGCAAGTATCATTACAACATAATTTTCAGGTATTACTTTATCTATTTTTACCATATTATAAATATCACACTTAACTCAGAAATTCAGATATATTCACTATTGTCAACTAAGTACCTTTTACATTTCTCTCTTAAACTCACTAAAAGCTCCTGGTAACTTAAGTATCGGAGGGTTTACCAGTCGAGGACCCTCACTCTAGCTGTAACGTCTATTTTGATTGTACTCGGCAGGTTAGCAAACAGATTTCGGATTGGTGTGGTTAGTAGTTCAAGCAGCGAATCAATGTGAAATCAAATAGAAAATAATCTAATCTGAATTAACCCGAACTAAATAATATTATAAAATATAAATATTTAGATAATTCTATAATTTAGACTACATTGGTCTAAACAAAAAAAGATCGACCTAATCCAAAAACCGAACCGAACTAACTTGATATTTTCAGAATTCAGTTCAAGTTCAAAATTTTGAAACCAAATAAAAAAAAATAATTTAATTCTGAATGAAGTATGAATCCAAACCAACTGACCCATATACCCCTAGTTTTGACTATAGATTTGCAAATGGGAAAACTGATCCTTACTATTCTTTTCAGGGAGGTCCAAATGAGCTAATTCAGCTGACTCATTTAATTCAGAGCCATTCATTCCAATTGAGTGTGATGTAGGAAGGTATTAGATGTAGGAAGGTATTATGTCCTATTCCCAATATTAATACCTTTGACTAGAACCCTTGATTATATTATAAATTTAAAATGGACGAATTTATAATTAATTATTTATGAAAAATGATTTAGAAATAGATTTGATACATAACAATTATCTGTTTATATTTTTGTAAAATTTAATTTTAAATATACATATTTCATTTATTAGATAATTATAATAAAGTTACAAATTATTTAAATCGATTACTTTACGACAGTTGGTCAAAATTCTTGATTTTCTTAAAAGAGGTTGAGAGTCCACCGTTAAACCCTATTACACTTTGAAGTTTCCACACAGGACAGGACGTAAGTTTTAAACTTAATCAGACTGATTTACGTGATTTGCGTGATTTGTGGGGATGGATAATCGGAATTCGAAATTTGTTCAAGTTCCATTGAGCTCTTCTTAAAATATAAACAAACTAAATCTAAATCAAAATTTAAAATTTATTGAATTCAATTAAAATTTAATTCAAGAAATTAATATCAATTTAATTAAAGGGTTACTCAACTTAAAATAGACAAGTTTAACCTAAACCCATTTTACTACAAAAATTCTATTATTGATTTAGACGCTGCTGTCGGCTTAGTTTGGTGCCCTGTTCCTACATTCGCCTATTTAATCAATCCAAGCACAACTCCATTGCTGTTAACTACTAATTCCTTCCACTCCCCCACCTCGCTTTCTCTCTCTCTCTCTCCCCCCTCCCTCCCTCTCCCTCTCTCTCTTTCCCTCCCCCCTCTCTCTCTCTCTCATATATATATATATATATATATAATATCTGTGTGACAAAGGTGCTGTTTCCAATGTCAGCTAGAGGAGGGAGGCGATTGAATTCCAAACCAGAAACTTGTACTACCAAAACCGACTTTTGCAAAGAGAACTCTGTTGGTAGCAAGAAGAGATCTGGTGAACACGGCTGCAGATTCAGGGTGCCCGGAAGATCAGGGCTATCGCCGTCGGCGAACTTTCTCAAGCATCTCGGGGATAAAGTAGCAGCTGCAGCTCTGCGTTTGGTGTCCCAGAGGAGGAGGACGAGGAGGAAGAGATCGTCTCCTAGTCCAACCGACGGAAAATCGAATCCATCAATAGCTCCGGTTGATTCTCATAGAGCTGAATCCATCAAGGACTGCATCGACTTCATAAATTCCTCATCTTCCTTGCGGAGGTCTAATTCTCTCTGTACTGCGAGTCCAGTTAATTAGCTTTCTAATGCTTTAGAAATTGCCGCTTGCAGAACAGAGCAGAGCAGAGCAGAGAGAGAGAGACTGTCTAACCCATCCTACCAAAACATTGAATTACCCTTTTTAATGTCTGTACTCCGAAAGAACTTGAATGTCTTCTTCTTTTAGTTGCTTTATCGAACATATTTGGTTTTCTACCCTGCATGCAAACGCCATGGAAGTAAGACGCGACTATTCATGAATTCGAATATGAATAGAAAAATTAGGGACCAAATTATTTAGATTTAGTTTTGAATAAGGGTGCCAAAAAAAAAAAAATTAAACAATTTGAAAATTGGACTAATCTGATCACTTTGGTTCGGATTAATTCAATTCTATACCGTTTTCGACATGGTTTTGGGTAAAAAAAATTAGCAAATCGATATTTTCGGTTCAGTTTTCGGATTACTTCAAAAAAAATTATTAAAAAATATGAACCTATATAACTCTAAATAAAAATATTTTTTTAGTAAGTTTTAAATAAAAATATTTATGTTTTTGGTAAGTTTTAAATAAAAATATTTATTAAAATGTAATATAATTTTGAAAATACCATTACATTTTTTTTTTTAACTAAGAGTGTTTGGCTCAGTTTACGCTTACCTCGACTAATTCTTAAGACTCTAAAGTTAAGGGTTGGGTGGGTTATGCTTCAAAAAAAAAAAAAAACTTGTGTGTGCGTCGTCCAGTGCTCCACTCTCCCTATGGGCTGCGTGGGCTATGGCCCACACTTTGTCAGTCTGGGCCTCAGCCCGAGAGGCTACAGTGAATAGATTATCTCATGTCGGGACAATTAGGGTGCGTGTGTGTGTGTATGTTTATATCTCCTCACTTACATTTTAACTTTTGAGCTGAAATATTAGATTGTGAGTCGTGCTTTAAAAAAAAAAGTTAAAACATGAGTAAACCTTCCATTGATCCTGAGAAAAGTCGAACTAATGGTCACTAGATAATAAAGATAAAATCTTATCCCTTCGTATTCGAGAAAAAAAAAAAAAAAAAGTACCACTACAATCATAAGTGAGGGAGTTGCTACCTCACGACAAGCCGCGTGATTCCATAAATGAGAAGGCTCCTCGTGTCGTCTCCATATTTATTTCCAGAACTGACAAATTTATGTGTCATCAATGTTCGTTCCATAGTTCGATGATGATTTGTTTTCGGTATATCTAATTAGAACAAACTTTGAATACTTGGTATAATAATAGTAATAATATCAAAATAACAGGAGAAAGAAGTTCTAGTAAAAAAACCATTGTTAGTGATCTCAACTGTGATTCAACCGATTAAATCACCTTTTAACAGAGCAGAATTAAAAATAAAAAATGATGTGTAAAATTGGCCTCTAGATTTAATAGAATAAATGACAAATGATCCTTAACAAAACATGACCAATAAATAAATAAATAAAATGACACATGTAATTGATCCCTTTTAACTGAGGAAAATGCCAAATTAAGTGACACACAAGACTACTAGTTATTATACTAGCCAAACCGAAATTCTAAACAAAAATTTTTGAAATTTTTTAAAAATTAAATGATTAATTCTCAAAAGATTAATATTATTCCATTAAAGTTGAAAATGCTAATTTAAACAAAACAGATTAAATTTCAATAACTATAATATACCAAAATTTATGAGAATTGGTAATATGAAATGTTTGCAAAATTATGTAAAGAAAGAAAAACATAATCTTTACATCAAATTTTTTTTTTAAATTAAAAAATATAATAGGGTCTCTGGACTACCATACTCAAAGCGGATTAGATCAACATACTCACAGCGAATTTGAACTAGCGACTAGTTGTGTGAGGAACAAATCCATCAATTAATACGCCAAAACCGTGGGAGCTAGTCCTTACATCATTGACAATGATGAATTTTAATTTTTATTCTGGCATTAATTGTCAAATTAAAAATAAATAAAAACAATGAAAACACTAAATTGAATCCTTAAATGGAAAAAAAAAATAAAAAAAAATGTATTTCTAAAAAACTTAAGTGACGATGTAATAGGATGAAAATGGATATATTCTATCAAAGATTATTCCAAAAAAATCCATATTTTGATGATTTAAATCTAAAACTTGATGACAAAAATACCGTAACTTTCTTGAGTGTCCGAATTGGTTCAAACCAATACGGTAGTGGTGAAGGCAATGGAGTTTTAAGGTCGGCTTGTTGATTATTTAACGAATAAACTTATAAAAGGCCATGGCCCACTAAATATCGAACAAAATGAAGGAAATACTGGTCTATCGAAGAAAAGTCAATCAAACAAACAATGACAATAGTTTGCCTGTTTGCTGGTACAAAATTTTTGCATAAAATACAATTAGAACGGTATAACAATGGTAGAATTGTGATTAAAATGTAATTTCCACATAAAATTTATTATTTTAAAATTATAAGTAGGTTAGCTAAAATGTATTTCCACATGGAATTTATTGTTTTAAAATAAATAAGTTCACAAGTGTTCAAAATTAGAGCCTGTTTGGGAGGAAAATTTTGAGCAACTTTTAGTACAAAATTATACCAAAAATTACCAATATTTTGCCTCATAATAAAAAGTTGTTAAAAATTATTAAAAATTATCAATGTCTTGTCAAACGCATAAGAAGGAGTTTCAATTAGTAGCTTTTGGCAATAAACTCTAAAAAGTTGCTAAAAAATTAGTTATCAATTTGTTCACACATGCTTTGGACTTTTAGAGAGCATTTGGAGGCATAATTTTTAGATTAGGTGGTATTTGGTTTGTATTTCTATTTTATATTTTTTGTTTTTATTTTGTGTTTTCTGTTTTATGTATTTTATGTTTTGAAAATTTCAAATTAAGGAAAACAGAGAATATATTTTGTTTGATAATTTTTCTTTTCCATATTTTGAGATTTTCTTTATATTGAGTTGAAAACGCAAAAAACGGCTATTAGCCATTTTATATTTCATGCATAAACTCATTTTCTATTTTTTTAAATAAAATTTAAAAATACGAGTAACCAAATGCATTTTAAACTATTTTTCTTATTTTCAAAAAACACAAAATGAATAGACTCAAAATAAGTATACTAAATAGCACCTTAATAAATCACTTAGACTATGTTTGTTTTGAGGGATTGGATGATAAAGTATAAATAATATCATGAGATAATATATGAGATTGGATATAATATATAATTAATTTTTTATGTGGGATTATTTTTTTAGTGTTTGATTGGTAGAATATAAAGTGGAATAAAAGATGTGATTTGATATGAGATGTGACAAGAAGTAATTTTGAACCTTTAGATGTTGGCATGAAACAAATTTAGAGATGAGCTATAAGTAATACCATATCTCCCATGGTATTACTTATCCCTCATTTTGAAGAATATACTATCCAAAGTAGACTATTTATCCCTAATTATTTTACAAATCCAAACAAAATACATTGGGCCCCGCTGGACTAATAATCCAATCGCCCTTTTTTTATCCCGTAATCAAACATGGCCTTAAGGTTGGATCTTCTGAAGCTTTATAATTAAACAGACAAGAGAACCACAGGGTTAAAACATTTGATGGACTCCCATAACGAAGTTTTATCAACCTTTATGTAATCTGTTTAATTATAAAGTTTCAGAAGATCCAAACCTAATTGACTTATTAATCTTCCCCAAACAACCCATCTTGATGGATCCAGATCAACAAATCAATGGAGGGACTAGAAATTTAGGACAATTACATCCAAGCATACATGCAAGAACCATAAGAGGCAAGAATTTTTTATTTTCTTTCAATAAGCTAGAGCCAGATTAATAATTTAGGTGACCTTAGTAGCTTTTCAGAAGTAAAGACAGAGACTACAAACATAAGATACATTGATTTACCATGCAGAAAATGAGGCAATCCTAGTTAGCTATGAATCAGGGTAGAGGGCAGTTTCAAAATGAATGACGCATCTATACGTTCACATCTACTTTTTAGACACATTGAAATACTGTGTGCTATTTGAAAAAAAAAATTTCACGGGTCAAGAGAGCGAACACGCACGGCAACATTGTCTGTGTACTTCTGCTTTTTATAATATACAAAAATATTATCATCAGAGTCAACAGGGCTAGAAATTGTCACCTATTTACCTATAATTCAAAGCACAGTTACGACATTTTAGAGATTGATTCACTAACCAGAAAACTTTTGGAAGAACAATTGATAATCAAGCTTGATTGGCAGCCCAAAATCATCTCCATGATCATCCCTTACTAATATGTACAATGCTACCTCTTTTCTTCTGATAGCTACATTCTCTGTTCAACTCTTTTCAACTTCAGAAATTATCCAAAGAACAGACACAAAGCCCAAATAGAAATAAACAAAATTCCTCCAAAGCTTGAAAATGCATCACTTTAAATCCAATCAAAATCTTGAAAATGGAGAACAAACAAATGAAACTAAATTCAATTGCAGCCTGCATTTCAAGGAGAATCAATTTCACTGTTCATTGTTCATAACAAGCAAAACTTCGGCACCACTACCAATGATGGCATCCAAGAAATTCCTCACTTCTTCAGTATCATTAAAAGAGTGAGGAGCAGCAAAATCGCTATCCAAATTGTACCAAACCCCTTCAATCTTCTTTAGAGCAACCCAATGCCTACCACTCCAAAGGCCACCAAACTTTCTAACTGGGACGTTAAGCACAATACCCATTAATCTTTCTCCTGGCTCGTCGAGGTCAATAGAAGAAGCTCCGCTGCGCTTGTCGTGCCAAATTACCTTTTTACCTCTCTCTTCTAGTGCTGCAATCAATACATTTATATCGTAGTTTCCAGTGACTGCATTGTGATGAGGTTTGAAGATTAAAGAAAGTGGTGTCCAGGTTCCCTTGTTTGGATCATCAAGGTCAAGTTTTCCAGCAATGGCATTCAAATATGCCCTGGTGAATGCACCTTTTTCCTAAATTAGAACATAGATTCCATTACAAACCCAAAAAAAAAAATATTCATAAAAAATCTTACAGACTAAGAAATACAAAGTCAACAATATAATGCAACAAAATCATTAATACTTTTTTTTTTTTAAGTGCAAGAAAACTAAGGAAAGGGGAAACAAAGACCTTAAATTTTTATATCGTAATCTTGTTATTGTCACCGTCTGAAAACACCCTAGTGAATAATGGCAAACTCACAAACGAACACAAAAAAGATCACACAATGAAAAAAACATAAGATTTACATGTTTGGTAATTTGCCTACGTCCACTGGCACAATAAAATGAATTTTTAATTATAAGAAACTTAAACAATAGAGTAAGGAATTACAAGAGCGATATAAGAGAACCTTAAAAATCCTAGACGACCCTGTCACCTTTCTTTTCTCTCAATCCTAACCTTTGAAAACCCTAACTTGAACTTAGTCCAACACTCCCCAAATATACAGGAACGAGATATACAATCAGAACTGAAATCAAAAACCTGCCTGGGATAGGGTTAAAGCCCGCAACCCCAAATTTCTATGTGATGATATGAGCCACAACTCTTAAAAAATCTTCTTCAATTCCTTGGTTCATCTCGAGTAAAGGAAATGACCATGTTCGAGAGAGCTTACAGTGCAGTTCATACTTTCTTGGGTTCAAGAACAATTAACCTATATAACACAGAAATTTAATATCTCTGAACTTTTCCTATCTTTAACCAATAACCAAAGGAAACAAAGCAATAAACGATTCATAAAAAATTCTAACACCATCAATTGCAGAAATTTTATTCTTAACAGCAATCAATAGTATATATATATACACACACATAATCAAGAAGATGTGGGGTTGCAGAGATGGATACCTGAAAGAGATTGTTGAGGGAGTGCAAGAGGCAAAATTGCAGTCTCTGCCTCTCGTGATAGACACCCCGTGTCTTGTTAATGTGCTCCTGCTCCTCCATCTTCTTCTTCTTCTTCTTCTTCTTGTTACAGATGGGTTCGTTTCTTCTCAATTCTTGTCGGATCAATCGATTTTCTAAGGATTTTCAGTCGAAACTACGATTCCGGATGTATGATTATGGAAACCCAGTAACCGATTCAAAGGGAAAAAACAAAAGAGCTACAGATAAAAAAAGCGGCGCGTAACCAGAAAATCCGCCAAAACCATGCCAGCGCCGACGTTGGTGCGGAACAACTAGAGCAGTATTGCACTCATCGCAACAGATTTTCGTAATCACAAAAAGTCTCCCTAAAGTTTTATTACGAGGGTGTTTGGAAGTTAAAAAAAAAATTTTAATTTTGGGAGTTTTTTGGTATTTTTTTTTTTGTACTTTTTTGTGTGTTTGGTTGAACCAAGTGAAATTTTTAATATTTTTTTAGTAACTTTTGGGTGTTTGGTAAATTTTTTACTGTAGCAAAGTAAAAAAGTGATAACTTTTGAGTGTTTGGTATGTATTTTACTGTAGCAAATCAAAAAAATGTAATGATAGAGTGGTACTTTTTACTGTAACAAATCAAAAAAATGAAAAAACTTGTGATTTTATCAAACGCTCAAAAATTAACTTTTGATATTTTTTTACTAATTTTTAGGTTGCCAAACAACCCCTATATTGCATTTTTATCCACCCCACCGGCGTGGCATTCACATCCAAACCCTTCCTGTTATGAACCAAAATTATAAAAATGAATTACACCGACATTCGCCAATTATTTGAATACAGCTAGACCATGTACCTTTTAAATATTACAAAAAACGCCCTTTAATTTAAAATGTTATTAACACTGTAATTACCAAAAAAAAGTTGTTATTAAGACTGAATCTACCCATTGCTTCGTTGTGATGTGTTACAAAAAATAGTGACGCTATCCAAATATTTATATAATATGCATATTTTAATTCCCCCTTAAATTGGCAAAAAGTAAAAAAAAAATAAATAACAAATTCATAAAGTCTAAAAAATTATTTAATGCCTCATTAAAAATCTTATCCCTCTTAAAATTTTAATTCAAAAAACCACAAACTTATATAATTTTTGGACTTCTTACGAATTTTTATCCTATATTTTAGGTGTATTATGTAATATTCTTATTATATCACTATTTCTATTTACATTTAATTACATTTGCATTCCCTAAACATTTCAACTAGTTACATTCACACTTTTTGAAACTTCGTAAGTTTACAAAATAATAAAATAATTGCCCTAAATCACAATAATACTTACAGAATAATATTATAGGCTTTTAATATGTAAAAAACATACATTCATAAGATAATAGGTTTATATTTATACACTTCAGATCGTTTGAAATCTTATACTTATTGATGTAACCTTCAAAAATTTCACAAAATACTATTAGAGCGCTCAAAACATTACTCATATATTTCTTAATAATGAAACTTTTATTATATAATTGATATTATATTGAGAAAATATTATAGAAAGAAGAAAGAAGATTCAAATTTTTTTTCGATACCCTCCCCGACAGAAATAATCTCAATTTATAAACTTATCGTTCAGAATTGAAACTGTGGACTTAAAACATTATAAAATAAAAAATAAGAAAGAGATACGGTAAATAAGAAAACGAAAACAATAGTACAATAATTATAAAAGCTCTTTTTTGTTAAAATCGATTCCTTTACATGCGCTATATTGTTCGCTGGATAAAATTATAGTCATGCATAACTCGATCTGAAAAAGTTTTTTCTCTTACTCTTTTGATAATATAATTGGTTGGTTTCTTACATTTGTCTAATAGTTTAGGTTTCATTGTTAGCCTACCATTATTGTGTTAGGTTTCTTTATCCATATTTTTTTTTTCCTGGTAAATTCTTTGTCTATATTCTCCCAATAATTTGCTTTAACTCTAGCATCTTATGTAGAGAGAATGGCTTCTAATTTAAACTCTGTTTCATTTTTTTTTTTTAGTACTTATTGAGATAAATTATAATATTTGAAGAATTTTTAATTTCGATTCGACTAATTTTGTTTAAAAAATCTAATTTTTGATATTTTTGGTCATCTATTGCCTTAGCATTAATAAAAACAAAAGATATAGATAATTTCTCACTAGAGCCATGTGTTTTTCTAGTATGATTTGTGAAATTTTGACATTGTATATCATTTCTAGCCAAGATTTGTAGAATCATTAACAAAAATGTTGAATTCAAAAACTTGTATGTCGAAATGATAAATAATGAGAAGTGTTTAGTTTACTAAAATTCATCAAAACTTACTATTTTTTATTAATTTTTTATACTTTTTTAATTAAATTTCATCGTATATTGCTTTTACATTAATTTTTTCTACTTTTATTATATTTTTTTAGCCATTCAAACACTACAAATATATATATATTTACCAAAAGCTTGGATTTCATGAAAGCGTCATTTTAGTTTTGGCGAACTATTTGCTTTGCTTTATTTTTAGATTAAAACAAAATCATTTTAATTAATCTATTGAGATGATCTAGAGTTTAATTTATTTTTTATCAATCTGAACTCAAATAAGTCAAAATTTGACTCGACTCAATCGCATCCCTGTACTATAATATTATTTTTGTCAATCAAACTACTTATCAATCAATTTTATGCCCAAATTATTTTTATCAAACTAAATTCAAATCAGCCAAACCTCGATTTAACACGATACCACACTATATATCATCCCAAACTGCTTTGAGAGGGCTTTTGCTAAGATTTATTTTTTGGGGGGGGGGGGGTGGTTCGTTTAAATTTTTGAGATAATTTAAGGTATTTATAGTATTTAAAATTCTTATATTAATTAAAACTACAAAGATATATAATACAAATTTATATTTTAAACTTGACCGTGAAATGACTTCTATAATTAACGTCTGAGCGCAATTCAACTCAAGCATGCTAGACGAGTTAAAGGCTCAATCAAACCCAACCTAAGAGAAGATAAAACCTGGCCAGATCAACGCACCTAACAACCTGCATACACCCAAACGTAATCGACAGGATAACCTCTCTCTCTCTCTCTCTCTCTCTCTTTAAAGTTTGTTTGAGTTGACTCAAAATCTATGTATAGATAGATATTTATACTAGCCTTTATTGTTTAACAATTATGTAACACACACACACACACACATATATAAATATGTTACAAAATATCATTTAACAACAAATAACTAATACAAAAAATAAACAAGCATATTAGTTTCTGGTGGTTAATTTATATACTTTGAATTTAATAGCTCAAATCCACTTGATCTAACGATTAAATAATTACAATTTACATATATATATATATATATATATATATTTATATATATTTATTATATATATTTGGCTATCAAATTTTTTTGCACTCCCCGGAACATAAATGTTGTGTTTGAACACAAATTATGAAACTGAAGAGGCCAGATAACATAACTAGTTGTATTTATTTTACAATACTCGACCAAATAAAACTTAAATTCCTTCCGACAAATAACCATTCATTTTGTCCTTGTTTTTATAAATCAACCAGATAAATAAATAAATTTAAATTTTTTTTCTCTATTTTTACTTTACTTTTCTTTATCCTTCACAAATACACTATCAATCTGCCCCGTCGTCTCTAAAATAATACACCTGCTTTGTAATGTTCGAAAACACTCACGTTGATGTCCTCGAACTTCAATTAGACTACCAGAACATATACTCCAATATATTCCCACCGGGCCACCGAGCTGGCAAATCAAAATCGCCTAATTTGAGCTGCACAAAAATTGGGTTGGATTACACATTTACAATCGAAAGTCAACCCATTGAGAAGCTTCAGTTCGAATTGCGGCCCGGTTTTTTTTTTTTTTTTTTCTTTTTAATGTCTTGCTCAGAACATAAATTTGTAAAGAGAATGGAACAGATAGGAAAACAATTATTATAATTGTTTGCCTTGATTAGGAAGAGAGAGAGAGAGCGAGAGAGAGAGAGAATAAAATGACTCTATTTGTCAAAAAAAGTTCTAATTTTTATTTAATTAATAATAAAAAAAAAGACAAGAAGCTCCATTTCCTTAAGCTTTTCTCTTTCCTCCATAAATCCTTACTCTAAAACAATGTTTGGAGCAAGGATCTGTGAACAAAACCTGAGTTACTTGTATATATTCTTTTTTTAATGATATATTAAAAAAAGAAAGAAAATTTGACAAAAAAATTGCTACTTACATGTTCTTATTATTTTATTATTAATTAAATAAAATTTTAGCAATATTTATTCATTTTCTTCTTATTTCCTAGCAATACCAGCAAATTAAAATAAAGTTGTTTTATTATTTTACTCTTCCACCTTCCCTTTATTTTTCTTTTCCCTCCCAAAATTTCTTCCTCCAAACACGCCCTAAAATTCTTGCTTGGATCAAAGAAATGCAAGACAGCTTGAAATAAGAGCCTGACCATGATGCCAAAGCTGCTTCACATGGATAAGCTACCCCAAACCATGGATGGAAGCTCCCTCCCTCTCCACCCTGTGAGAGCACGGAAAAAACAAAGAAAAGAAGAGAAAATGCACACTCCCTACGCAGGCATTATCCTGTTCAGGTTCAAAGGGACTTTCTCAGCCTGACCTGCTGCACGCGTCTTGGCCAAACAGCCAAAGCTGAAGCAGATACAGACACCCCCGGTGCGTTTCTTGTGTCAATGAAAAGAGTACAATGAACGGCAAAAACCAAACAAAGTACAAAACACACCAAGAAAGTTCTTTTTATTGCGCAGACATTCCAAAACGGAAAGATCAACCTCTCTCCTAGTTGGACATTACTAACAGTACCATACTCACCTACAGCTGGAAAATGAAGATCATAGATTATAGCCGTTGTACGGCCATCATCTCTGAGGCTCCAAGAAGCTTCAGATCAGTTACTCCATGCTCAGCAGCCCTGCCAAAAATTCCTATAGGTTAAACCCCACGGGAACTGAGGGAAGAATCCAAACAAAAGTGAGACACCAAGCAGTTTATGGCTATATACCATAGTATAAAATTCTAGGTAGTACGACCTTTGGTTGACCTACATAATGATGCATTAGTTTACATTAATAGAATAAGAATACAGAAATCTTATGTCCATGTGATCCCATCAGATTTTCTCTCATTTTATGTTGGATTCGAACACCCACACGATCAAATCAAATTAGGCACAAAATAAGAGAAATTTAAGACAATGGATATCCTTATAATATAAAATAAAATCATACTGACCTTTAACTCTTCAAAGAGTTTATGTAGTCAACTGGCAAGTAGATTTCTCCACCAACCTCACCATGTTGCTCCCCACTCACACTTTTCTTAGCAGCCAGAAACTCAGCACTCATAGAATCCATCCCCTGCTGGATAGCTTCCTCAGCACTCCCATAGCCATGTTCTTCAGCATACTTGCGCACATCCTCTGTTATTTTCATAGAACAGAACTTAGGCCCACACATGGAGCAGAAATGTGCCACTTTAGCACCATCTGATGGCAGGGTTTCGTCATGGAAGGACATGGCAGTCATAGGGTCCAATGACAGAGCAAACTGGTCCATCCATCGAAACTCAAACCTTGCCTTGCTTAGCACATCATCCCATGCTTGAGCATGCAGATGACCTTTTGCTAAATCTGCTGCATGAGCAGCTATCTTATATGCTATGACCCCAGCTTTCACATCATCCCGATTAGGTAAACCAAGGTGCTCTTTTGGTGTCACATAACAGAGGAGTGCAGTGCCAAGGGCCCCAATATTGGCCGCTCCTATGGCCGAGGTGATGTGATCATATCCAGGAGCAATATCAGTCGTCAACGGTCCAAGAGTGTAGAAGGGTGCTTCATTACACCACTCCAACTGTTTTTGCATGTTTTCAGGTATCTTGTGCATTGGAATATGTCCAGGTCCTTCATTCATAACCTGACAATCACAATAGCAAATAGTAAACCAAAATAGGAATTCATCGGCAAGCTAGTTCCACTTGACATTTCAAGGAATAGTAATAAGCAAGAAAAATGTAATTTATGGCAAAAGATGCAGGCAGCAACAAGGTTGTAACAGATACAACAATGATGCATGATCTCTTGATGCAAAATTTCCAACTTCCCATTACAAACAGAGGCAAAGACATTTCGAGTAAGTCAGATTTTCCAACAAAGAGAAACTTGTACAGTCCAAATGCTGCCTTTCAGGAAACAGAGTACTTTAAAATTCAATAGGTGCAAGGGAAAGAGTGAAGGTTATCAATTTTTCATGCTGCTATGGGATTCAGCACAAAATTAAACAGCTATAGGCATGCTTCATAAAAGTCATACCTCAACCTTAATAAAACAAAAATGATTTCACCTAACAAGTTTGAATTGAACAGAGATGTGGTCAAGGAACAAGATTTCTTTAGTATATAGATTTATATGCTCCAATATGTCGACAATGTCCTTACCTGTACGTCCTTTTCCCAAGCTCTACGTGTCAGTTCTCCCTGAGTTAAGAGCTCTGCAAACTGAGCAGTGTCATTGGCATCATAAATTGACCCAGGTCTCAGCCCATCACCTATTGAGAGTGATATATCATATTGATTACAGATATCCAATATATCATCCCAGTGTTCATAAGCAAAGTTCTCCTTGTGATAAGCTAAGCACCACTTTGCATGAATGGACCCTCCACGGGAAACAATTCCAGTCATTCGCTTAGCTGTTAATGGAATATAACGAAGCAGGACACCAGCATGGATTGTGAAGTAATCCACACCCTGCTCGGCCTGTTCAATCAAGGTGTCTCTGAAAACTTCCCAGCTCAGATTTTCAGCAATTCCATTCACTTTTTCAAGGGCTTGGTAGATGGGCACAGTTCCCACTGGCACAGCAGAATTACGTAAGATCCACTCACGGGTTTCATGGATATGGCGACCTGTAGAAAGATCCATGATAGTGTCGGCACCCCACATTGTTGCCCATTGAAGCTTGTGAACTTCTTCCTCAATGGAACTCACTACAGCAGAATTTCCTATGTTTGCATTAACTTTTACTAAGAATTTTCTTCCAACTATCATTGGTTCCAACTCTAAGTGCTTTTTGTTGGAAGGGATGATTGCACGACCACGGGCAACTTCTGATCTCACAAACTCCGGATCCAACTTCTCACGAGCAGCACAGAATACCATTTCCTCGGTTATAATTCCCTGCTTGGCATAGAACATCTGAGTGTATCTTGGTCCACCTAATCTCTCCCGCCTATCAACCCACTCCTTGCGCAGTTCAGGGAGTCCTGTTCAACAACAACATTTTTTTCGCATTGGCCAAAATAAATAGTAAAAATGAGGTGGTAAGTGAAAGACAAATGACAGTACATATAGACAATGTTGAAAAGGAATATCAGATGAGGGTTAATGGGTCTAAATTACACAGTGAACAATGCAATAATGTCTGTGCCTAAAAATTAATTAAAAAAACTAAGAATAAAAGAAGAAGAACCGCAACGGGAGATTAAAGAATATAGGTTCCCATCCAACCATGCTAGGAAATGGAAGGATTCCATAGAGGAAAAAGAATACAAAAGTCTGCTTCCATGAGAGTAAATCACAGTAAACAGGGAGAAATATAAAAATACTAAAAGGATAAAAATGGATATCCTTGAGAACAACTATAGTTTAGTTTAATAATGAACACCTATTTGTAATGCTAAAATTGCACCTATATGAAAAAAGGAAGAAACCTTGGACATTGTAAACATGTTAATGCTACACTAGAGACTGGAGAATGTAAACTCAAGAAGACAGATATCATCATAAAGAAGAACTAAGACAATATTAGTACCTAAAAGAAAGCAAGCTGAAGATGATGGAAATGAGAAACTGCAGTAAAATAAAAGTTAATTAACATGCATACCAACGCGTGGGTTTATGTTTTGGGGACCACTAGTGTCATACATGTCAAAATGCGATTCATCACCAGCTAAGTGGACCCGTCGAAATGGAACTTTGAGCACATGACCAGATGGCTCATGAATAGCTTCCCTGTTAAGTAGATCCACACATCAAACAATTTCAAATCAATGTATCTGAGAGCATACATGTGTGCAGATGCACCCGCACACAAGTATTTAATACATGTACTAATCAAAACCTAAACATGACCAACAATGAACATATCTCAAAATGAAAAGCATAAAATTATGCAAAAGGATAGAATAACCAGAGGACACCTGTATTCTTTCGAGCTCTTTGGGAAACATTGCTCAAACGATGGAAGTGGGAGAAAATCAGGGGCTGAAGGGTCAACTGTGTGCTTCCTTTGTTTATTCTTCTCTGAATTGGCGGGAGGATCAAATGTTAATGTTCCTTTGGGGCCCAAAAAGGAAGTTGGAGATGCTTCCTTCTTCCATGTACTTGCAACATTCCCAACCGTATCAAATCCAGGCAAGAAGGATGTATTGAGCAACTTTGTTGGAGCTGAATGGTTGCCATTCTTACACACAGTTAACATCAAAGTAGTTTGCATAGAAGCCATCTCTGGAAGGAGTTAACATAACATGGAAATAAATTTTTAATCCACTCAACAAGCAATTAATCTAGACGAGAAAAAGGTGACGATTAACATAAATGAATGACATTAGGCCCTTCACAGCGTTGGGGTGGGAGAACTCTTAGGCTCCCACTCTTTCTTGTAAGACATTAAACTATTTTGTTCCAACGATACCTAGCATGGTCATACCCCCCAAAATGAAAGCAGAAAATATAAAGAAGCCCTCAAGTGTAGCATGTATGGCATTAATCATCACATCAGAAAATGCTTGCATTAACAATGCTTTTTTTAACACACTCACAAAAAACACAAAAAAAAAAAAAGTGATCTTTTTCCCAACTCACCAAACCTTGTAAACAAGAAATGAAAATCCCCACTCCCCCATGCGTTTTAATTGTAAAGCCAAACGAATTAGTTATTATTTCGGTGCAGATGAGACCAATATATAGGCTTAACATATTGCAGTAACTAAATCCGTGTTGAAAAAAAAAATTGATTTAGGAAACGCATGGCAAAAAGTATGAAGGCTTCATCTAATATTAGCTATAACTTTTATGCTGTGTTTGGATCCTAAATTTATCGATAGAAAAGAAAAAAAAAAATTAGTTCTTTTTGGTTATTGTCGTGAAAAAAAAGAAGGGAAAAAGAAGTAAGAAATTTAAGAGACAAAAAAATAAAGGAAAAAAATTTATAAAAGTTACCTTCTCATTTTACAACCAAACCAAATAGGAGCCCTTACCCCTTTTTTTTCCCGGAAATCACTTTTTTCCTTTTCCTTTTCTTCTCTCTCAATAAATCTGAGTTTCATTTTCCTTGCTCTCGTGAGATCATTTTGACCCTTTCTTTCACTTTTCACTCAATAATACATTCGAGAATCGAGATCCAAACACAAATTGTACTTTTGCACTTAAAAAAATAACAATACTAATAAATACTAAATTCCGACAAAGTGAAACACACACCGCAAGATAAACTACAAATTTTGTTCAACAAATTCAAGCCGAGGAAGAGGCCGCAAAAATTAGATTAAAAAAAATGTCTGCAATCAGACAAAACTACACTCGGCTCCTGCAAAAAATAGAAAAAAATTTATGCATGCGTATGTGCATATGTGTAAAATCAGATTGACAGTCCAATCGTGATTCATAAACTATAAAATCAAACTGTGCAAGGACATTAAAAAAATAAATAAAAGTAATTATTAAAAAAGGAACATCAAAAATGGCTTCACGATCGGCAGTTTCAAAAAAGAAAAAAAAAAAAAAAAGAGCTATTATAAGAGATCGCGTAAGAAACGTATTTCATGAATCCTACAAGTTCGGGGCTGCATATATATAATGTGCCTGTGAATGAAAGTGAACAATCAGTAGTGTTGCCTCAGAGAGAGAGAGAGAGAGAGAGAGAGAGAGAGAGAACCTCTGGTGCGCTCTTATCGCTTCACAACTCCGCTTCCGATTAGCTAGAGAGAGAGAGAGGCTTGTGTGTGTGTGTGTATATATATATATATATAGCAAGTTTAAGAAGAGGTTATGTATTTTAATTTAGGTCACGGTAGTTGGGCTGCGCATTTCACGAAAATGGTTTGGGAAAGTGCGGGCATACGTGGCACTGTCGTGTGTGGTGAATAATAATGTGACCGCACCACTAGCCGGTACCGCTGATATTTTCTGGTGCCGGGTTGGCACGGTCATTTCTGGTTTGATGGTTGTTTCTAGAGAAATGGTAAACACGATCAGTAATAAAAAGTAAAATAAATTATAAATTTATAATATATAAAAAAAGTAAGTAATTTTTAAATATTTTTAAAAATTTATAGTAAATCAAATAAAATTTTAATTTTTATACTCTAAAAATTGATATTTATTGTAAAAAAAATATAACATAAAAAATTAAAAATAAAATGTATTTATTACTTTCTTTATCTTTTTAGATTTTTTTATATCTATCTATATTATTATAAAACAAGCACAAACTTTTAAATTTAACAAAACCTTATTTGGTGATGTCTTTTTTTTCCCATTTCTACAATATTCTTAAAATAAATTTTATAACCACCATATAATTAAAGTTGCGATTGAAGCTCTAAAAGTTATTGAAAATTTCTATAAATTTCTATAAATTTTTTTTTTACCTCAAACGATATAAATCTTTATAAAATCTTTACAAATCTTTATAATTTTTACAAATTTTAAAAAAATCTCTACAAATTTTTAAAATAATCTATATAAATGTCAAATTCTTTACCAGAATCTGTTCGAATGAATTTTTACTATTCATCTTTATTTTTTCATGATTTATTAGTTGCACTCCAATCACCAAAAAGTTAGTCAAACCATATTGTATCTTAACTTTTACCACTCAAAATGCTCCTAACCAATTTCACCTATTTATATTTTCATTTTTTTAAACACCTTTTAACCGCCCGTTAATTTTGTTTTTTTATTTTCTTTAAATATTTCCTAATTAGTTATTATTTATTTAAATAATCTTAACTATTTATTGTTTATTATTTGAGCCACCTTTGTTAATTTTTTTAATTTTATTTTATTAAAATAAAATTAAAACTCATAGTGTGTGCCACTTCTAATATATTAGTAAAGAGAACTTATAAGAAACAACTTCAAAATATGTCCACACCTCATTTTATTTTAATATCTCTGACAAAAATATTTAATTTAAAGTATGAACAAATAATCTATAACTACTAACTTTTAGTAATTAATATTTATAAAAAATATTAAATTTAAGTGTTATATACAAATTTGTAAAATAATAACAAAAAAATTAAAAAATTAGGTAATGGTTCTATAAAAAAAAATTCAATTTTTAGTTTTTTTACAAAAAATACTATTAAGGGTAATATGTTAGTGGCATTTTGTAAATTGTTCAATATTTATGTAATTTTTATTTACTCTTGTTAACTTTGAAATATTATTTTCTTAAATTAAAATTATTTTTTAAATTTACAAGTTAATGAATAAAACACCACATTCACATGAAAAATAAGTTTTTATTATATTAAATATATATAAATTTAATAAAAATAACATATATAGATAATTGAATATAGGTTAAAAAATTTTCAGTTGCAATCAGAAATTAAATATACTAATACCAAATTATAATAGTTAAAATTTACATACCTTTGAAAAAATTTTGTGAACTTTTTATTTTCATTAAATAATTAAAAATAGAATCTGTTTTAATCTTAATATTTTTATCTAAAAAATAAAAAATAATGAAGAATTGTTAAAATTAAATCATTTAGAATAAAACAGTGTAGTAAAGGAAAAGAGGGTGAATGTAGCTAAGTTACATATTTACGATTCAACATAAAAAAATTGTAAATAATGTGTTAAAAATTAGTATCTATTTGAAATAAGAAAATTTCTAAATTACTTTAAACCCTAATATTATCAAGTACTCAAACTCTAATGTCAAACTTTCAATTCAATAGTAAAATTGGAAGATTGGAAATAAATGTAGAAAAAGTTAAAAAAAAAAAAAAAGCATTTTAAAACATTGAATAACTCGATTGAAATATTTGCACAAGAAAAGGTAATTTAAAAAAAGAAAAACATAATAAATTTGAACAAAAACAAGGAACTCTAGTAATGAAAAGTTTTTGATCAGTTATAGTTACGTGAAAAAATGGAAGATCTATTACGAGAAGATAGGTGATTTTCGAACAAAGACTTGGAGAATTTTGAAATACAAATGAATTTATTTAAAAAGAGAAAATTATTATAGTCTAAAAAGAAAAGGAAATTTTTACTTTCATACTTTTATATATGACCCCGTTTGGAGTAAGAAAAAATAAGATAAATTGAGATAAAATATGGTTTGGAGTTAATTTTGGTGCTGTTTTTTTTTTTTTTTTTTTTTTGAAAATTTGCAAATCATGGGAACGATTTTCCAAATTCGTTCCCACGGATTCAAAAAAATTCACAAAAAATAGCGACAATGGTACTCGTTTGAAAGCTTTTGATACGAAAAATATGATTGTATAAAAAATTTACACATTCAGTTAAGCTACTTTCAAATTATTTTATTTTTTTAGCAAAATATTGAAATTTTTTGAAATTAGTGATGGTGGGAAAATTAGAGGTAGAGGGATTGTTGGAGATTTATAGAGTTTTTTGGAGTTTTATTTTATGCCAAACGGGGTATAAATTTCATAACTTTAGATAATAATATAGATAGATATAAATATATTAATCGGTATGAATCTTAACTCATGTTGATCAAAATGACTGTAAGACTAACCCAAAAAAAAAAAAAAAATTGACTGTAAGTCAACTGTCGCAACAATGGCAGTTCATTACATTTCTCTTGTCTATTTTAATAAATAAGTGTAAATTACATTAATTATGCAAAAAGCAACTTAAGCTATGTTTGTTTGAAAGTTAAATATTTTACATGAAAATATTATTTGCGTAAAAGCTTTTATTAATTCTTAGATACATACATTACTGATAGTCATGATTGTTAACTGACAATTAATTGTTAAAAACCTAACTCCTATTGATCAAATGATTATAATTTAGCCGTTACAAAACTTGCAGTTCATTACCTTTCTCTTATTTTTTTATACAAATAAGCGTAAATTAAAATTGTATATGATTACTATTCCACTCAATGATCAACTACAATTTCTACCACGCTCATTATTTTTTTGTTATTTGATAAAAGTTATGAGTTCATAATTTATACAGTGAAATGAAAATAAATAATTCTTAAGAATTTTAATTTTTTTTAACAATTTTTGAAGATCTAAACATAGCTATATGTCTATAAAAATAAAATAATAAAGTAACTAATATAAATCAAATGGAGAACTTAAATTTTGATGCTAGAGCTAAACAGAGCTTACGTGCGATCGAAACATTTGCATGCAACAAGTGGACGACAATTGAGAATGAGAATTGAACCCCGATTATGTTATTTTTTTAAAGCGTTGATGTAACGGTTCAAAGATTTAAAAAAAAAAAAAGTGATTTAGAGTGTTTGTAGCTCTAAAAGTTAGTAAAAAAATGTAATTTGAATAATTTTTTTAGCGTTTGAAGTTTAGCTATTAAACAACGTTTTTTTTTTTTTTTTTTTTAGTTTCGTTCGAATGGATTTTCGTCTGTTTAAACAAATTTCTATAAAACTTTTTTAACTTTTTTATCAAAATTTTTTAACAATTGTAAAAACTTTACTGTAAAAAATTATTTGTATTTGTACATATATATAAATTTATTGGGATTTATATAAATTCACAAAGTTTAAGATGAAAAAAGTTTGATGTGAAATTACAAAATTTTTTTAGAATTTTTTTTTAATTTATTTTAGTGCTCCAAACAGGCTTTTATAGTGTTTTAGAATGTAGATTATTTTTCAGATTTGGCTGGAAAAAAGTTGTTTTGAAAAAAAAAAAAACGAAGCAAAGAAAGTATTTTGTTTTACTTGTCAAACAACAAAATATGGGTGAATTTGACTGGGCCACGGGACCTTAGAGAACGGAGAGGTTGCGTTACCTGCCCCACAAAAATAAGAACAAGTGCACCGCTATTGAACCGAGCAAACAAGATTGGGTGGTCCACGAAAATAATGTAACAAGTTGCTTGGTTTTCTTCTCATCACCACCAAGTAAACATATGAAGGAACATGCTGAGAACATCACGAGAAAGCTACATTGATATTTTGCATTACTTAAATATATATCTATATATATATATACATATCATGATTATATTACATGTGCAAAATTATCTGTACTCCGCATGGCTTCAACGCTTCAGCCATTTCACTCTTTTGTCGGTGCCATACTTGCTATGAATTCAAATTGATTTTAATGGGTACATACGTCAATTGACAACACAAAGTAAGATCTGGAACCCACGATCCATTGTCTGTGTTCATCCTTGCTATGAATTCAATCACTAAAGAATCTCCATTGGAGCCATTGGTATAAATGACTTCTCCTCCCAGTGTACAAGATGAATAAAGGACAACCCTACTTTCGTGGGGCAAAAAATTGCTTCGTCCTTCGTTTGCTAACGTTTCAGAAGTCCTTTCTTTTCTAGTGGCAGCCTGACATAAAAATCTGAGGTTAAAAATTATGAGAAAATTATAAAGTACATGAATTGTTGGATTAAAAATTCTATTTTAACGAACTGATTATTTGAAATTTTAGATATATGAACTTTTATTGCTTCTTAATTGCACTCAATAACATCTAAAATAAAAATTTATATATTTTAAATTTCACGTTTTCAGTTCATTATAATAAAACATTTTCAGTTTCATCTGAAGTAAAAATTTATATATTTAAAATTAGATGAGTCTATTTGTACTTCATAAATAAATTTTTGCACTCACACTTTAGTTTTTTTTATTAAATAAAATTACACAACTGCTCTCGTTCTTCTAATAAGATATATTATATAATTTTAATATCATAAATACTCTTTCTATAAGAATGAGAGTAATTGTATAATTTTATTTAATAAAAAAATAAAATAGAATACAAGAATTCATTTATAATGTGCAAATAGACCCACCCTTAGTTTATTGATAACAACTTTTTTTTTTATTGTTTTTAATTTTCTTACAATTTTGGGCCAGGTTACTAAAAGGAATGAATTTCCCAAAAACTAATCCTTTGAAGGCACAAAAGGGTAGCAAAGCATCTTGGTCATGGTCCAGCTTATGCCTTTGGCAAAGGGTTTCTGAACTAAACTCTGGGTTAAGATGGAATATAGGAACCGGTGACCAAGCTCACATTTGGGATGATAAATGGGTTCCAACCCTTAATTCATTTCAAGTTCTCTCAACCAAACCTTATGATTGGTGAAAGTGAAAGACCTTATCTCTCCAATCAACCATCAATGGGACTACTCTATTATTAGCAGCTCTTCTCAACAAAAGAGTCTCAAACTATTTCAGCAATCCCACTCTCTTGGAGACCAGATGGTACTGACAAACTCATATGGCACTTCTCAAAAAATGGAAATTATACAGTCAAGTTTGAGTATCATGTTGTTGTTGTCAATAGAAGAAAGCACTTTACAGAACCCAACCCATTTGAAGCTCTCTCACCTGAGCTTTGGAAAGCTGTATGGAATTTAAACACTTTGCTGTTAGACATTTTATTTGGAAAGCTCTCAAAAATTTCATTCCTACCAAATCTAATCTGGTCAGAAGACGATGCTCTTCTAAGGACCTTCTATGTCTCATATGTCACTCAGAAAGTAAAACTCATTGAGCATATCCTCTTCAGATGCAATTGGACTAGGAGAGTTTGGTTTGAAAGTAATCTTTTTATAAAGTGGACCCCTTTCATGTAACTACTTTTGCCAATTGGTTCGAAAGCACCCTCAACAGCCTAGAAAGCAACCTAACAAAGAACTCTATTTTCTCTTATATTGTTGATCTTTACTGGGGCATTTGGAAAGTAAGGAATAATTACATCTTCAACGGCTCCCCTCTCTTCCCCTCTGATACCATCCGCATTGCCTTTCTAGCTACCACAAATTTTTTGGAATCTCTCCTTAATATAAATCTGAAGGCCTCCTACAAACTCCCCTAGTCCGAGAAATTTGTATGGCAACCTCCGCCGGTTAACTCCTTTAAATTTAATTGCGATGGATCTACTACTTGTGCCATCATCCTTAGAGACATTCATGGTGTAGTTCTAAACATCAACTGCGGCTGTCTGGAGTCCTTTCAGCCCTTGGTGCCCTTGGACCATTAGAGTTGCCTGCTGCATGGTTGATCACTGGAAGATGGAATATGCTATTTTTGAAAGTGATGCTCGTGAAATTATTTCTTCTCTGTTTTCCCATAGCAGATCCGCCAAGTGGGATATATCCACAATTATTGATGATAACATACTCTTGTGGAGCTCTTCTAGAAGATGGACTTTCTTATGGTGTAGTAGAAACGCAAATGGTACCGTCCACTACTTAGCTTCTAACCGTCTAAAAAGAGCCATCCTTGATAGGAAAACTTCCTGTTTCCCTTCCACTTGCTTTATCCCAAATTGTAGTTAAAAGAATGCTGTATGCCTAACTCCTTTTCATGAAATATATATTTGCTCAGTTTAAAAAATAAATAGATAAATAAATAAACATGCACGTGCTGTTTTGGGTGTTTGGGACACCCACGTACGTATATGCCCGTAACCGATTCGAGTCTTATGGGATGATTCACCATAACGTACTTTATGGATCCAACGTGGATTCACCTTTTTGAGAAATTTCTCGCCATACAAAAAATATATATATTAAATGCAATGCATCCTATTTTTATTAATCCCCCAACCCCCCCCCCCCAAAAAAAATAAATAAATAAACCGGGGGAGCGCGGATTTTCCTTTCATGATGAAAAGTGATTTTTTCCGAGTGTGAAACGCTAAAAATGAAATGTGTTTAGTATCACAAAAATAATAATAATAATAATAATAATAATAATAATAATAATAATGTGTTAACTTATATAATGAAAAACTACTGCGACTCACCAACACGTGTAGAGATCGCTCTAATTATCCTTTTGCTTTAGCAGTTGCAAAACCCATTTGTATAAGCTCAGAAAGGAATCTACAAGGCGACTAGAAGCACAAGTTCCCAGTCATAGAATAGTTCCCCAGTTCTCATATATTTCCTCCTACGTGAGCTGCTCAATCCAAGTACTTCCAATAATTTCGCAGTCATAGAATCAACACAACAATCAAGGGACCATATGAGTTGCCAGTCATAGTTCAAGGGACCAAATGATTTTACTCGACTAGTCTGCAAGATATTTGAAACAAATTTCCCAGATCTATTTATGAACCTGTTGAAAATGAAGCGCGTGGTATTAATTACATCTCCCAACCCTCGAAAAACGGGGCGGGGTTTCATTTGACCATTTTTCACTTGTTCTCCACTGTTCTTTTCTAAGAATTGGAAACATATAAAAAATAATAATAAAATGCATATTAAGCTTAAAAGGTCACTTTTTTGGGAAATATGGTGGAAATTTTTTGGGAAGGAAAAATCCAAAGATTTATCAAAAATTTATACAAGAATGATGAAGCAATGGCATAAGCATATAATAAAAAGTATCATAGTCTGCCCATCACAAAACTCAGACCACAAACTTAGCTGCAAAAACACAAGTTGTTATGACCCCCAAACAAAGACATCCAATATCTCCCACTGTTTGTTTTATCTTAGACTACAGCAAACATAAAATAGACATACCATAATGGCAAAAATGTTTGCACTGAGCATTTGAACCAATATGTAAAAATTTACAGTTACGTATATCCATATTTGTATGACAAAAAAAAATATCCAGATATACGACAGAAATGCAAAACCACAACATGCAACTGCAAAACCTAAAAGCCCATTTTCCATCCCCAGTGTTAAGATGGTACAACATGTAAAGGCACTCTTGCAGCATTAAATCCTTAATCTTCGTCCCATGTTTGTATTCTTTTCAGGTGATGGAAAGGGTATTAGAACGAAGAATATAACTGTAGATGTTGAGATTAGCCCAAAATTACCTTAACTGAAATATACAAAGTTGGAAGGGCAAGTTAGTGCCGATCTTGATCACAACTGCATTCAATGAAGTGACAACGGCATGAGCAGAATTAGCAGTCTTCAGTTGCAAAAGCTGAAGCCATAGCTGGAACGTAGAATTTTAATCCTGCAATTTCACTCAAGCTTGATGAATCCACAGTGAATACAGCTGATGTTATCCAGAACCTGTCTGCAGTGGAAGAAGGGACTTCTGCTTGCCTTTAATGAAGAAATCAAGTTCGGCTGGAGCGACCACCAATTTCAACCACTCTTGAAGCTCTTCACCTTCTACTTTCTCTTTTCCTGAACAAAAACATTGATAGAATGCCATTGAGAGCTCAAATATTTTGAGTATCCCTATCATATCCCATGCTCTATGTCAGGCAATTCAGATGACCTGATGTATCATTTGATTTAAATGGCATCACCAAGATGCTCTCTCACACACGGGAGAGCCCACCAACCAGCCAAACACACAAAGGATCATAAAGGTGTTATTGGAACTACAAGAACTGAAGTTCTATATATATTTAAATCATCCAGCAGTCCTGTATTACCTTCCAAATGTGCACCGAGCCCCTCTAGAACAGTTGGATTAGCTCGCACAACACTAAGTGCCACATCAAGTGCAGACTGCAGCAGTGCTTTAACTTCCCTTTGAACAAGGTCCACAAGATGTCCCTGTTGTCAAAATTCTAGGATCATTTAATTTACCTACTCCAAGTGAAGCAAAAAATAATGATAACAGCCAGAAAAGGGAAAGGCAACCTGATCCCTTCCCCAAGGCAGAGATCCGCCAGATTCATCAATGCCACCACCAGAAAGGGTAGCCAAAGAAACGGGACCAATTGTCTGATTAAGACCATACTCAGCTACTGCCTTGTATGCCATGTCTGTTGCTCGCCGTATATCATCAAGTGCACCTGTTGACACACGGCCTGCATAAACAACTTCTTCTGCTGCACGTCCTCCAAGAAGAGTAACCAAACGTCCACGTAACTCGTCAATGAAGAGCAAATATCTATCCTCATTGGTGGGAGGAGTATAAGTAAATCCCAATGCCCCTCCTGACCTTGGAAGTACACTCAACTTCTGATAAAACAAAATTATTTTTATCATTACTTCATCTATTGGGCAGTATAGTATAGTGATAGTATACATATATATATATATATACACGCTTGATAAATAAATGCAGTTTT
This sequence comes from Vitellaria paradoxa, assembly GCA_019916065.1. Taxonomy (NCBI): domain Eukaryota; kingdom Viridiplantae; phylum Streptophyta; class Magnoliopsida; order Ericales; family Sapotaceae; genus Vitellaria; species Vitellaria paradoxa. The sequence continues at coordinate 7,504,484 of CM034243.1, read as the reverse complement.
ATCAAGAAGAAGGCATCTTCCCAAGTACAAAACATCCTTGATCAACCCCGATACTAAAGAACCATATTTTCCACATAGTAAAGAAATATATATATATATATATATATATGCTTGTGTACATGCGTAACTTGACGAGGTATAAAAATCCTCATTCAGACCAGGAAATGTTGTACAGTAAAAAAAAAATACAGAAATTGAGGTAATAAAAACTACCATCATACAAATTGCCAGCTAATATTGAGATGCATTGACCCACAACAATGGATACTTCTACTATATTTTTCAACTCAACAAAGAAAAAAGCACTCTTATCACACATTGACCAGGTCTCCAACGATAACCATTGAAGTCAAACTTAATTTTTACAAATGGTAGCATCTCCCAAGAATAAGAATATTTGAGATCCCATTAGGAGCGAGATTCCTTTAAATCTATGGACCTCGCTCAAGAAGGAAACCCCATGAAAGCTTTTGCAACAATACCCAAAGGAAGGTCAAGTTGGTGATTGTACACACCAAATTTCTGGCAATCCCTTAGGGCTGTCCAAAAGATGCAATGAAGTGTAGTCATCAAACTTAGGTTGGCAACTACAATAAACAAACATGGAAGAAGACAATAATACGTTAGAATACATGGAGTCCCATTGCTACCTCAACACGTGGTTGCCCAGGGAGAAGGTTTGCAACAGCTGTCCCAACTACTGCATGACCAGCTTCATGACGGGCAACTACAGCCTTCTCACATCCCTGCAGCTTGGAAGTCTTCTTTTCAATCCCCTGCAATAAATGTAAAACCATTGAGTGCACCGTGCACAGAAGTCAAAAGCAATTATAGAATCATATATGGTGGGAAGAAGACTTTTATAAAATACCTTCCCATCCAACAGGTAAAACCGTAAGTCATATTATTTTCTTATGAAAGCAATATGAATAATGCCAGTAGGACTGCAGGAGAAAAGGCAACTTCACTTCACTTACAGAGCAACACTCCCCTAAGGGTTTTGTGGACAACCAAATAGAGCCTAGATCCATGAAAAAAGGTAAATTTTCTAGTTGTGCATCAACTCATGAGAAAATTATTGTCGAGTCTAAATAAGCTTGTTATCCAGGATTTATGGACAGAGTCTTCTGACAATTAGCATATCGTTCACTAAATATGGATTACGTGTCATTAAAACAGGACAACTAAAATTGGTCCAAATTACATATCAGATGGAACTAAACATAAAAATATAAACAATGGAATATAAATGAGAAAAACAGTGAAATTAATTTGCATGCGCGCGCGCGCACACACACGCAAATAGAAGAGAGATTGTTACAGCTATCGATCGCTCCACTGCCTGGATAAAATCAATTTTCTCCACAATTTCCTTATTTTGTCTTCCCGCCAACAAAGCAGCCTCATTTACCAAATTTGCAAGGTCTGCCCTGCGCAATATTGAAAAACAAAAAGGTTACTTTCATTGTGTTACACAAACATAATAACACCTAACACCATCACTGGATCAGGAAGGTGATTTACCCAGTAAAACCAGTAGTCATCGAGGCAATGTCACTAAGATCAACATCCTCTCCCAAAGGAAGTTCTTTCTTAGAAACATGAACTTTCAAAATGGCTTCTCTTCCGGTCCTATCAGGTGTTTCCACCTAAAATCCATATGACACAAAATAATTCATGATAGAACTTAAGCCGGAACTTCTTTTGAAATCAGATTTCAAAGGGAATGTTCATAGACGGAAGCACAAACCATAACCACACGATCAAATCTCCCAGGTCGGCGAAGTGCAGGGTCTAAGACATCAGAGCGATTGGTTGCTCCAAGAACTATCACAGCAGAGTTGCTATCAAATCCATCCATCTCCTGCAGTGTAAGCTCAAACACATTAACCTCACATAAACACACTACAAAATGTCCTAGAAGAATTAAGACTTTTGCAGGAACCTTACAGTGAGCAACTGGTTCAAGGTCTGCTCTCGCTCATCATTACTAACAATGCGAAATCTACCATCACGGCTTTTTGCTACAGCATCTATCTGCACAAAAAGAAAAAAGTGCCTGATAATCCACCAAGAAGACCCAGAGGTCAAAAATCGATACACAACAGAAAAATGGAACCCAAAATTTTAACCTCATCTATAAATATTATTGATGGTGCCTCCTTTTTTGCTCGTGCAAAGAGATCTCTGACACGGGATGCTCCCATGCCAACATACAATTCTACGAACTCACTGGCAGAGCAACTTATGAAAGGCACTTCAGCTTCCCCAGCTACCGCCTTTGCTAAAAGAGTCTTGCCAGTCCCAGGAAGACCCACCTGTAAGATGACCAAAGACTTACAAACTGCACATTAAACAAACATCAAAAAAAAGACAAAAAAAAAAAGAAGCTACAGACACATATGCTTTGTACTACCAACATATGCAGTCATAGCAAGCAGTTGTGTAGGAAGTTGGAACCATTCACTGGATTAGCCTCAATAACAAACTTTAGCTTTTATAATACATATTGTAAATAATATTTAATTAGTCAGCACTAGAAAAAGGATGGTTTTAGAGCGGTTTTCATTCCACTGTGGCTTGGAGGTCACGGGTTGCAACCCTGAAATCAGCTTCTTTGCTTGTAGAGAGAAAGCTGCAAACATCTGATCCTAACAAGACCCCATAATGCACGAGCTCTGTGCACTGAGTTGCCATACTTTAGTCGACTCGAGAATGAGAAATTGAAAGAAGTGAAGTATATCAATGGAGATTAACTTTCCAATATATCTACATCGTATTTGATGTAGAATATTCCCCCAGGGAAAAATTAAAATATTGGTCCCATCCAACTGAATCATAACTGCTACACTACTGCCAGTAGACAATGTCCCATCTGTGGCAGTAACCTTTTAACTATCAATTTTATTTACAAAGTTGAGAAGCCTTCACAACCCAGCCTGTCAAAACTCACCAGGAGAACACCTCGAGGAGGACGAGCACCAAGTCGTATATACCTGTCTGGATTCCTGAGGAATTCCTGGGCATAAAAATGTCAGCACACGAAACTTTCCTGAATGAGTACAATGCCTTCAAAAGCAACCAAAAAATATGATTCATTAGTATAGTAAATAAAGTTGTGAAATGTCTAACATACCACAATTTCTTCTAGCTCCTCCTTAGCCTCATCAACACCCGCAACATCAGCAAATGTGATAGCTTCTCCTTGTTCAGATACTTTTGCACCACTAGAACTCCCAGACTTGCGGTTCCTAAGCTGCCCAGCTGTGTGCTGTATGCATGTTACAGTCATCAATTCGAAACCACACGCTGGAAATAATTAGTTTCAAAGAACAAGAAGCAGCAACACGCTGGTCCGCACCTGCGAAAAGCTTACAGGAAGGCGATGAAGAAGTCCTGCAAGCACAGCAACATAGAACAAAGCTATCTGCAAAGAATATGTAAAGTCAAACATATAGTACTCTATATTTTATTTGCAATATTGGGAAATCCTAAGAAGTATGGATACGGATATAGGATACGGATACGATACGGATATAAATACAGATATGGACACAGATATGGCAATTTTAAAAAAATAAAGATATGGACACAAGGGGAATACAGCTAAAAAATATAAATTATATGTGTATATATATATTTTTAGCTATGTATATGAATATAGCACCCACAATAAAACTAATTTAATATACAAATTATAACAAAATAAAAGTTATAAGATTTTATAATATAAGGAGCTTTGGTTACTCAAATCTAAATTTGTCTTAATCATATATTTGAAGAAAAACGATAAAATAATAGGACACATCATGTGTTGTGTCCGACACGTATCTTGGAGTGTTTAAGGAGTGCGTGTCTAATACGCGTCAGATACAGATACGGCACCTAGTTTGAAGTGTTCATGCTTCCTAGGTAAACTCAAAGCCAAACAAAGTCATGTGAGGTGTATTTTGCTTTGTTTGAAGAAGTATCTGGATTAGAAATTAATCTAGGTAAATTGGAAGTGATGCTGATGGGAAAGGCGCACAATTTGGAGGAGTCAGCTTTTGTAATGGGATGCAATATAGGTTCCTCCCATCTTCGTATCTAGGGCTCCCTTTCAGTTCTTCCATCAAGACAGAGGGTGTTCAGGATGATACCATTGAAAAACTTTAAAGAAAAAAACTTTTAGGTAGAAGAAAATCTACTTGTCTAAAAGACAATTACTCTCATAAAGATTACTTTGTCTAATATGCCCACATATTTTACGTAATTATTTCTATTACCAAGTTCAATGGCGTAAAGTTGGAGAAAGCTTCAAAGATATTTCTTGTGATGAGGGATGAGGGATGAATTTAAGCATCATGCAGTGAATTGGAGAATTGTGTGATCGCCAATTAGGGAGGGAGGTGTTGAAAGCTTTTAATGAAACTTTATTAGGCAAATGGTTATGGAGATTTGGCCATGAGAGGGATAAATTGAGGTGAAAGGTTGTGGTTGCTAAATATAGAATTTCTTGGGGAGAGTGGTCTACACTTGAAGAGGGAGGGTCTTATGGCACAAGTCCATGGAGAATTATTCATGGAATATGGGGTTGTTTTTAGGAATTTCAATCACTTTGAAGTGGGGAGAGGCAATCGGGTGAAATTTTTTAGTTTCTCTTCGTTAGAGGACTGATGCTTAAAGGTTATCTTTGTAGATATTCTTGTTCTAGCTATGAATAAGGAGCTAACCTAAAAAGTATGGACACTTTTTGAAGGCTCGCATATAGGTGTCCGACATAGTGGAAATGTCTCGAACAGCGATTAAGCGTCTCCCTCTTTTTTATATACTTTTTTTAACTTCAAACATTAGGGGCCCGTTTAGGAAAGTCGGGCAATTTCTATTCCTAAATTTGATGGAGGCAAGAAGGATGAAGAATTTCCACAGAAGAATGTTTGGAGCCTTTGGTGTTCCAACAAAACTAGAGTTCATTAGTTGGTACTCGATGCATGGTAAAGTTCTTACCATTGATAATGTTATTGCTAGAAGAAGAATCATAGTGAATTGGTGTTGCTTATTCAAAAAAGATGGCAGTTTGGTGAGCAACTTGAGTCAACAAAAGAAGAATAAAAGCTTGGAAAATAGTTCCTTTTACCTTGGATGGATTATTTGGGGGGAAAGTAATAAAACATTCCAAGATATGAAATTTCCAATTCCTCAGTGAAAAGTATTCTCTTGTCAATTTTGCAAAAATTGTTATCAAGAGGAGAGAACCGAACTCACAGAATTTTTTAAGTTTTATAGAGAATATGGAAGTATAACTAGTTTATTTGTTTGGGAGATTCTACGTAAAAGGGTGACATTCCCTTTATATCTTTCTTTCATTAATAAAATATTTATGCATAAGAAAGAATATTACGAACTCAAAAATAACATTCATTGAAAGATATGCAATGGTATCTTGTTTCCTAAACAACAGACTGATATACTCGAACAAACTAGAACATTTTCAATACCCTACTTGCAATCGCAAGTCAACGAATGATCCAACCCCCAAGTACTTACACATCACGTCTCTAGTGAGCTATACTTAGCAATCCACGTCTGACGAGCCAAACTACTCACTTGAGCATAACTTGTGAAGGCACAAGCAAAGGAACATCAACTTACCCATGGATCCTTGGGGAAATGGTGCTCCAACCCTCTAAGAGATAGACAAACCCTCACCTACTGCATTAAATGCCTCACCTACCTCAACTACCTCTGCCACATGGCACTCTATTGTTCTATCCCGAATTCCTAGATTCTTTGATTGTTAGATCTAAGGTGCTATCACAAAGCTATAGCAATGGCATGCATGAGCCCTGTATCAATGACATAGCTGACACACAAAGTTGTATGCATAAGCTCCTTTATATTAGGGATTTGCTCACATAATCAAGCTCAAGCCAACTTCCTTCTTCCCACCAAAAATTAATACAACCTAGAACTCTCATTTGCTCACAATCCCTACATTTGCCTTCCAAACACTTAAGTGCATTTAAGTCTCTCCCACTACTCTCCTTCTTAGTTGCCTCAAGTGGCTTGCCAAGCCTAGCAACAATCGTCTTCACTTCCCAAAACCGAGACAACTATCCAAGATCCAGCCACCATCCAAGGCTCCTCTTATATCGGTCTCACCCTTGCTCACAAATATCAAGATGGTTAATAGGTGGTACTATATGCATCCTCAATTCAGTAGTTGGATATTTGGTTTAAACTAGCACTTATGGATCCAATGCAAAAAATTAATGTAAAGGCAGTGATTGGTGCCAAACACGAGGCCAGCTAGGGTGAAAGGGGGCACACTTGGGTCTCAAAAAAACGCCACATAACACATATAAATATTTGGGCCAAAAAAATGTTTAGGCTATGGACCAACCTCACTTAAAATTAGAAGTTTTTTATATATAGCCCAAATTTTTTATAGCCAACTAGTTTTACCATGAATACTTAACCCAATCTATAATTTATTGTCAATTGCACAATAAGTTAAAAAAGATTTTGTCCAAAATTAAATGGCCCCATAAATTTAAGCAAATAAAAATATTGCTAAACCAAGTGTTTTAAAATTTCAAGCTCATTGTGAATAACCCAAAGTTAAATAATACTTAAGAAGCTAAAACCCAAAAGGCGCAAGGTCAATTCTTGGCATCTTGCAAACAAACAAAACCATCATCGGAGAAACCAAGAAACAAAGATGTGAAGGTTAACCTCCAACACTATCTAAGAAGGAATTGCATGTTTCGTCTTTCAATCCTTTTTTGGGGGGGGGGGGATTTGTTTGAATAGTTTTTTTTTAATGTAAATAACAACCTAAAATATATACAATTTGATTTTAATTATGAATGCAACAAGATAAATGCGTATTGTTTGTTGCTCTTTCAGTTGTAAACTTTTCTAAGCCTAAATCCCCCCCCCCAAAACCCAAAAGGGGAAATCACAGCTTCGTCCCTAAGCACAGGGTACGATGTTCTGCCATAGTCACATGACCACAGTGGATAATATCCATCCTCTGGCATCTCAATGAAACCATTCAAGCATAAATTTTAAAAGGGCGAAATACCATACTCAATAGGAATTAGTTACAGGATGAATAAAGTGAAGGAAAAGGTTTACACAGCTATTTGACACCCATTCCAAAACCAACAAGCAAACTGCTCAGAAATGCTCAGCGTACCTACTAAATATATTGAGGTGACTTAGGAAGAGGTTAAATTACTAGAATTGGCAATAAAAAAACTAGAAATTGCAAGTGTGTGAAAGCAAGATGCTAGTATATGTCTCCAAATCTCTCCAACTCAATGAGTTACAACAATATTCAGACAATGGAAAGTAACTAATTACAATGCAACAAGAATTATCTTCCAATTTTTTTTTTTTTTTCTGAAATTACAAAACCAAGTGTGATCCAAAAAGTAGGAACCTTGGTACCCCACCAGCTCCGGGCATTTTTCTTTTACACAAGAAGATGAATCAAAGGTAAAGCAGCAGTTGGTCACTAAAGGAATGGATTGGCTTAAACAAATAAATTATGGACCAAAACTATGATTTATTGTAGGGAAAAGAGGAGAGAACAAAATATATATATATATATTTCAAAAAAAAATGGAAATAATAAAGAGGAGCGAACAACTTACTTAGCTTCCAGTACTTAGAAATGTAACAAACATGTTGATATTTTCCCTTTTGTTTAGTTTGCTTAAATAAAAAAGAGGGGGGGAGAGGCATTTCTGAAATAGCTGATCCAAGATAACATTCTGTGCTTTTTTTTTCTTTTTTTTTTTTTTAATTTTAGCAACAAACAAAATTTACAACAAATCAAAGTTGTGAAGCGCAATGGAAATATTGGATCCATTTAGTTGTGTTTCAGTGGCATGCAGAAGTTGGATTTTTCTGTCATTGTATTTTCAGTGGCAAGCTCTTATCTTCTATTCATCTTTTGCTATGAAATGAGTCTCAATCTTGCCTCACTATATGGAAGACATGCATGAAAATGTACTTCTATTTTCTATCAATTTTTATTTTTAAGAAATGTTGGATTTTTCCGTCATCACATTTGCAATGACAAGCTCTTATCTTCCGTACATCTTTTGCTATGAAATAAGTCTCAATCTTGCCTTACCATATGAAAGATAGCCCATGAAAATGTACTTCTATTTTCTACCAATTGTGATTTTTAGGACATGTTGCAGTATCTTGCCCGTGTGACAGTTCAAAATCGAACATGCAAATAACTACATTTTGCTAGAAGAATATCACATCTCAAAGCTAAAACTGTGCTAGCTATTGCAAATTCTAATAAAAATTATATAATACACATCACATGGGTCTTCTCAAAATTGTTAACAACACATAAAAAAAAAACCACCAATAAAGGAAGAAATTGCAAAACATAGAGAGTTATATCACATGCTTCTTTTCTGCTATATGATAACTAAGGCAATTTTCAAAACTTCAACGTACAATTAAACAATGAATAGCAATTACTTGCAACAAACAAGTACCCAAAAAAACCTTACCAATGCAGAGTTCAAAAATCCTCCAGACCGCTTATCTGGAGACCCAAACTCAACATCGTTCTCAAGCATCTTCTCATATGGAGTCTTAATATCAGTTGGACGAGTTGTGGTGTAAACAATTCGCTTTGTCGGGGTGACACTTCGCAACAATGACTCTGAATCCTGCAATTTACTATTGCTGCCCATTTCACTTTCCTGAGTAGCCGGCTCGGACTTCAGCTTAAACATAATATGAACCCCATCAACTTCAACCTTATGAACCTGATTACTATTGATTTTATTCAAGAACTCACTATAAGGCACGCTGACGAACGTCGTTGGAGACCTTGGCTCCGAACCCGGCAGTGGAATCCCCGGCCGGAGCAATCTCATGACAAACATAACAATGCCTAGTTGCAACAACAGGATACCGATTTCTTGCGCCTGAATTATCGGCTGCCACCGCCACTTCCCGCCCCTCCACCACCCACCTTTCCCTTGCTTCTCTTTCCTCGCCGGCGGCGAGGAACTCGAACTCGCCGACTTCTTGCTCCCTCCTTTACTCTCGCCGCCCTTCGCTTCGCCCTTCTCGCCGGAACCCGCCTTTGAATCGGTGTCTTGTTGCTCGCGCGAACCGTTGGCTCGGATTCTACTCTCCCTCCAACCTTGGTTCCTCAGAAGCCTGCCCCACAGGTCAAACCCGTCAAAGCTCCGCGAAACCCTAGCGTGTCTATACACGTTAACCGTCCAGAACGACGTCGATTTATTGGGAAAACGAGCCTGTTCTTGATGTGGAACCCTAAATCGATTACAGAAAATACCATATCTATACAAATCTTTGCGATTGTTGTTCGAATTTATAGAGAATTTTCCGTAAATCAGGGGTCCCAGAGGTTCTATCGCTGGCATTTGAAAACCCTAGAAAAAAAATTGAGAAAATACACCGACAAATTGTACGTGCTGTGAGCGAATGTGTGAAATTAGAAACTCTCAAGAACAGAGAGAAGAAGAAGGTGGGGGTGGGGGGATAAACTTGGACCGTCCGATTAAATGGATGAGCGTTTTGAACCGTTAATGCAACGTCGCCTGAATTTTTATGTGTTTCTCGTTATCCGATATTTTTCGCATGGTCCGGTATTGGCTCGTGGAAAATGAAATCCAATGGGGTGAGACCCTCTGGCTCAGATCCCACGCTGCGAAGAAATACGGGAGGCTTTGTTGCTGCCACGTGTAGAGTAGAAGCAAAACAAGCCAAACAACATGCCTGCTGTGAATTACCAAAAAAAAAACATGCCCGCTGCGAGGGAGGACAAATTTCTGTTGGCTGAGTATATGCAATAGATAATTGTTTTTGACCTCAGTTTTTAGTTGTTTTTGACCTTTGCATTTACTTAGGAATCTTTTAATATAATTGTTTTGCGGGTGTATTTTTTATTTTATATTTTTTAAAATAATAAAAACAGTCAAAAACACATTTGTGCTTTTAAAATCTTTTTTTAAAAAACAGAAAACGAGTTTATATATAAAATACAAAATTATTAAAAATCATTTTGGATCTTTTTAACCTAAAATACGAAAAATCTCAAAATATTAAAAATAGAAAATGTCAAATTAAGGGTGTGTTTGAGTGATAAAAAGTGAGATAAAATGTGGTTTGAGAAAATTTTTTACGTTTGGTACACACATTTTAAACCGCATTTTTTATAGATAAATAGTAGAATTCTCGTTCCGATAGATTAAATTTCTGTTTGGACGGATTCAAAATTTTATATCAATCATGGCCTCTTTGCAAAACAAACTAGACTCGAAAACGATTTTTACAATCCGTTTGGATGGAAGTTAGCTGTGCGAATCCGTCAGAATAGTTTCTGGAATCCGTCAGAATAGTTTCTGCAATCCGTCGAAACAATTTTTACAACCCCAGAAAAAATAGTCATAGTGGGTATCATTTGATAGATTGGGAATCGGTGGTGAGAATGGTAAAAACAATTTTTACTATTTGATTAACTGAATTTCACTTATCAACTTTTTTTAAAAGGTATTGAACTTTTTTCGAACTTTGAGAATGTAAAATGTGTAAAAATGTATTAGAAATTTTTAGAAATTTTCAGAAATTTTCACCAAAGTTTGGTGCACCAAACACACCCTTTCAGTATTCTTATAATATGAATTTCAAATCAAAAAAATAGAAATAGAAAACAAAAATAAAAATGCAAACCAAATGTTATCTTATATTTCCTAAATAAAAAAAAAATGCGTTTATACTCCTTATAGTTTGAACTAAAATAGAAATATTAAAAAATATTTAATTATATTTAATAATTTTGACTCTTAATGATTTTAAAATTGCATTTATATCATATTGTCTATATTACCTACATTTACACCCTCTAATTCTATTTGTTTTTAATAAATTTTTTTGTCTTTCATTTGAAAATTTAACATCGTTTATAACTCACTTTAGTCCAAAATACAAATGATGTAAAGATAAATTTTTAAAATTTAAGAGGTGTAAGTGATTTTCGCTTTAAGTACAAGAGATAAAAAAAAAATTATCTTTATGTATAAATTAGGGCGGATTTCGTAACCATTAACTTTTGTTGATTCTTTTCAACTTTCAATTTGTGCACCAAAAGTTGATTTTTTTTTTGTTTTTTGTTTTTTTTTTTTTTTTTTTTTGCTGAATGCATATTAATTTTTTTATCAAGAAGTAATATTTTATCAAACACATAAAAATTTAGCATACATATGTTATAAATTTTTTAATTTTTTTAAAAATTAAGTGTTTTACTAAATGCATACAAAAATTAACTTTTTACTAAGTTTGTAATTAATTTTTGGAAATAAATTATAAATATTTTAGTTACCAAGCGCCTCAGCGTCTATTAAATATTTACGCACCCAACTACTCAGGCACATCCAATCCGACAATATGTGTTTATGCTGTTTTGTTTTTCTTTTTTCTTTTAAAAAAATTATATATTTTTTTATACTAATATAATAAAAAAATATTGTAATATTTTGAATCCTAACCACGTTCAAAAAAGTAAAAACAAGGAAATTAAAGACACAAAAGATATAGGAATAAGATCAACAACTTAAGATACATCAAACATTGAAGATTAAAATTGAAATTCAATATATCTCAAAATTAAATCCAGATGATTGTTCGGACACGTGGTACATATTCACAAAAAGTCACATGCCAGCTATTTAAGCCACCACTTGTCCTTGTCACGTCTAGTAATAGTGCAATTGGTACTTTGCCTCTACTATGCATTACAGCGTCGGTTCAATCTATAGAAAAATCTTCTGATCCATCAAGGTCCTTGTCTTTAATGTTAGCCAATCATGACTTTATTGCATGAATAACCAAAAAAAAAAAAGAAATTAAAAGGAAAATGATTTTATACACTATCAAACAAAGAAAAGGAAAATAAAAAACTCTCAAAAAAGTTTTTCTTTTGCCTTTGTATTCTCTCTGTGCTGTCTTCTATATGTAATGCCCCCATCTTTTGTATAGGCTTTAATCCTTCAGTGAAGTTCTAAACATATCCTCATTTCTTCCTTTTAATTACAAATTTACACTCATGATTGCAGGATCGTGTGAAAAAGACTAGTTCACATGCAAGATATTGTAAATATTTGAATAGTAAAGTCACTGATCTGAATATAACTTCTTATCCCCTCTTTAAATTTCTCAATTAGGTATCTGGATATGGTCTTGATGTATCTGCATGCATCTTCTTCTTTCATAATACTTTTAACGCTTTGCTGTTTAAAAATGTATCTAAGGTATCCGAATTTGAAATGATAGCCTCTAATTGTCTTTGTTTTAGAATTGTATTCAAATACCAACAGACTATATTCGAATATATTTCACCTTTCAGAACTTTGTTTCATTTAATCATTGTATTCGGATATCTCTTATATAGACATTTGATCTTCAATATACTGGATCAGCAGATGTTATTCCAATATGTTTGCATCCAAATAAGAATTGGTGAAAATTTTCATCAAATGAAATCAAATTTTATCAAATTTACTATTCTAAACAAAGTATAAAAGTAGTTTGAGTTTTGTGATAATTTAATAATTAATCTCAGTAATTATGCAATCATTTGATTAATTTAGTAATCATTTTGAAGTTTTCAAATCTAAGTTGTGCAATGGATTACAAACTCGATCTTATATAACTATTGAACAAACTCAACTATTTGGATCATCACCCATTATCCCGTTTACCTAATTTTAAACTCAAAATTATGTTTCAAATTTAAATCCACTTTGACTCTTATTCAGTGGTTCTGTAAATAAAGTTTTAGAAATAGAGTGAAAATAAAAGGGAATAAAAAGAATAAGTCTTTGTTTTTCCCCCCTACTATTTTAGTCATATTCATTACCTATTTCATCACCTTTGATTTTTCTAGTGTGTTTAGATCTTGAGATAGGATATGGAATCTTATATTCTATCGTTAATTCTCCCCAATAACTAAAAATATATATGCAAGAGTTTAGATTATATATCTATGCATGCTAGCAGTGTTCAACTTTAAACTTTGAAAAATGAGTTTTTGTGGTAAACAATATTGTGAATGGTTTGGGCTTAATTTTAGAAAGTTTTTGTATTAGGTTTATTTTTAGGGTAAATTTTGTTGATTATCCCTAAGTTTAATTAAAATACACAAAATACCCTTATAGTCTTTGAAATTGCACTTATTACCTTTTCTTTTTTTAATAAATTTTGCTACAAAATTTCTCCTAATGTTAGATCGTTAAAAGGTCTAACGCATGAATAAAATTTGAAAGTCTTGGATAGCAACTCTTGATCATTTGATCTTAAAAAACAAAAGTCTCATAAGGAAATTATACTGAGTGATTTTTAAACATTAGGACACCTTGAAAATAATTTAAACAAATGTAATCATGTTAAGATTTTTAAAACAGTTTCAATTGAAAATTTACACGCTCAATTACACAATCGAATCATGTTTCATTTTATATCTTAAGGATTACAACGTGTATGTTTCAAATAATTTTCAAATATTTGAAAAACTCATATCAATGATTTGATGGTTAAAATAGATCAAAATTATTAGAGAACACATATCCAAATCTTAATCTTCAATTTGGCACGAGCGTACACCTATAAGAATAATTAGGACAAATTATGGGAGAGTTTGTAATATAATCTAAAAAATAGAGGTAGCCAATGTAATTTCAAAACTATAGGGGTACTTTATGTATTTTAATTAAATCTCTAGAATAGTCACTATAATTTATCTTTATTTTTATTTTTGAAGTGAGAAAATGTAGTGTCATATTTCAAATATTATTTATTTTATTTCATTTTTGTCGATTAGGCAAATTAAGTAAATTTGGGATTTAATATATATGGTAGAGACAAGCTTAGTTTTTAGGAAAGTTAAAACATTAGGTTAAACCGGAATTAATACATAAATTTTTAATAGTTATATAAAAGTCAAATTTTAATTAATTATAACTGTTCATTAAAATCTACTCAAAAAACATAAATATAAGAAAATAACTCGGTAACTATTTTATGAAATTATTCAACATTATCAAAATATTTTATAATATATTTAAAAATTATTTTTTGTTCATGTAAAATATTACACAATCCTATATATATAAAAAAAAAAAAGACACTAAAAATTTAAATAAGTAGTAAGACACTACAATCGTGGAATAAATTTAAATGAGTAGCAATACTGATAAGGACACTAAAAAAATAGATATAAAAAAATAAATTAACCACACAACTTAAAAAATAATTTAAATTTACGTTTACTTTTTTTTTTTTTTTAACTATAAGGAAGTATGTGTTAGAAAAAAGAAAAAGAAAGAAAAAGAAAAAGGAAAACAAAATAGCGGTTCACCGCTAGTATGAACTTGGCTGTGTATTTTGCGAACACGATCAAACGGTTGACTCTGCTCCCGCTAGCGGCAACAGACACCACCACTTTCAAAGTAACCCCCCACTCTCTATTTTGCCCCCTCATCCATTTGGTTAGCGCTGCATTGCAGATTGATCCAATCAAAACGGGGTGCAAAACAATAGCCAACGAATCCTAAATTTCCTGCCAGCCAAACAAAGATTTCTAAAAATTACCAACCCAAAAAAAGAAACTGTTCGTGAAACAAAACAAGGAAAACCAGCCAGTTGACTGGTTTACATTTCTGGGTGAAGTAAAAACTCTTGCCCTCACTACCCATCTCCATTTCTGTCCCACAATCCATAGAAATTTCAATACAAAATCCATGCGTGTCTCCGGTTTCATTTGTAGTAGCCATTTATTTGCTGTAAATTCCTTCATATCTTTCCTTGAGATTTATGTATTCAACTCTCGTGGTTTTAATGTAATTTGATTCTATTCCATTGTAGAGTAAGAACAATCCACGAAAGAGTAGATCATTTGCATAAGTAAAGATGGGTTTTCATGTAAAGGAAATCCAAGCTCATATTAGGAGCATTCTTGAATTTTCGGTTAATTCTTGTTTTGCATTTGTGAAGAAGTACCCAGTGGTCTCCGGAATTCTGTCATTCTTATTGCTTCTATTCTTATTTCTTCCTTCTCTCTTCACCTTTCTGATTTTCTTTGTACCAATTGTTATCTTCGTTTCTCTGGCTTTTAGACTGATTTTCAAACTTCATCAACAAAATTTAAAGGAAGCCAAAGGTGAGACTAGGAATCTCGAGATTTCTTTAAAGAAACCAGGTTTTGTTGAGAATGATGATCACATTGTAGATAGAAGAAAGGACTTTTCTGTGCGAACCCAATCAGTTAGACTACGAATTGCCAAAGAGAAAGACAAGCAAGTTTTTGCGCAGGAGGGTGTGGAGGACAAAGGCACGGTCTTCTCAACTATCTCAAATGATGCTTTTGTTGATAAAAGTGCTCTGATCGAGGAAAACCCGAAAGAAATAAAGGAAGTGACAGTGGATTTTGCGACTGGCTGTGCTGAAACTTCATTTGCTAAATCTCAACAGTTAAGGCCTGAGACTGACGAAACGGGTCATGAATTCAATGGTGGTGGAGTACTTAAGGCAGAATGTTCAGTAAATGCAGAAGACGAGGATGAAACGGGGACACCAGACCATGGAAATAAGGCTGTAAAATGGGCATCTGGTGATCAAAAAAGTTTTGTGGATCTTGGGGATTCGGAGATGGAAAGGAACAAAAGGCTAGAAAGCCTAATTGCAAGACGAAAAGTGAGGAAATTATTGAGTTTGCAGGTCAGAAAGACACTGATGAACTTGGGCAAGAATGACCCTCGTGGCCAAATTGCTTCCCTTTTGATACCAAAAACTAACCCTTTTCTTCCCAACAGTTCTGGTGAGGTTCAGGTTTCACCCACTCCTTCTTCAGCTCCTTCTGTTCTATTGCCAATGCAAAACCCTTTCAACCTTCCTTATGATCCTCAAGAGGAAAAGCCCAATCTCACGGGGGATAGTTTCCAACAAGAGTTCATGGAGGCTCAGCAGAAGGACATGGCATTCTGCAGGCATGAAAGCTTCAGTTTGGGGGCTGCGTTTCCGGGGCCAAAGGAATTTGATCAAAGCAGACATCAAATTTTATATAGCCCTCGCTTTGGTACCAGGCAGATGGCTCCAGAGGAATTATCTATGTTCTCCAGGTTAAGAAATTCATCAGGTAAATGAGGTCTATTTCCCATCTTCACCTGCCACTTAGATGTGGAATGAAGGTTGCATTTGTGTTTATCAAATTCAAAATGAATAGATTTGGTATGAATTAATGAAGAAGAATGGCCTTAGCCTGAAAAATACATTTGATAGTTCACTTTATTTCAACTTGAATTCGAGAGGTTTAACATGATGGATTTGAAATAATCATGCATAAATAATTTGAAATCCATTAATAGTTCAGGCTGGACAGAGATTCCATAAATGTATTTTAACCTACTAATGGTCACTTCCCTTTCTAATTTTGTGAAGTTTGATTTCAAATTCAATCATTTGACATCCTGATGCTATGTTTAAAGCATGTATTTGTGGAGGAAAAGGAAAAGCGAAAGGAAAATTGTAGGAAAACAAAATGAAGTGAAAAAGTAAAATTTATTTTATTATATTTTGTTGAGTTGGAAAAATGATAAGAAAATGAATTGATATTTGTTAAAATAATTTGATTTTCTACTCGGTTAAGTATGAAGAAATAGCACGAACTTGTATATTTTATTTTCCTTTTCACTTTTCTTCTCCCCACAAATCCATGTTCCCAAAATAGCATCAATATTTGATTTTCTACTCAAATAATTAATCCACTGCAATGCAGATAATGAAGACACCAGCCTGCAAATTCAAACAGAATCATTTCAATGTTCTTGTGATCATGCCGGGCAACAAGGTGAAGCCTCTGAACAGGTATTTAATTTAGATGACATTAATCATGAAGAGGATAGAAGTGAAGTTCACAGAGAGTCAAACACATTCAGAGGCATAAGTCGTGGGTCGGGCTCATCATCTTCTTCAGAATTAAGTGTGCCATTCTCCACTGCTAACAGAGATGAAACATTTAAATCCCCCAGTTTTTTAGTTCTGAAGAACATAGCTGTAGATGAGGACAATAATGTTCAAAGAGACGAGCTTTTGTATGATTATGATTTATCTTCATTTGAGAAGAGAAGACAGGTCGACAATTTCTTCTTTGCAGATGAGGGGCCGAATCTTGACCGTGGACATTCCATAGCTTCTGACTTGCAGGTGGAGATATCTGAAGTTAGTTCAACTGCAATGACAGTTGATGAAACCATTTCTCCCCGGGATGGAGAATTTCCGGTGTTTGATGGGGATTTGGATATGGAAAAGGATGCCGCCGCTTCTGGTAGTGAAGAAATCTGGATTGCGCCACCTAAACTATCCAAAGTAGAAGAAAATGAGTCAAAAGTAAATGGAGTACATGAGGTTAGTGAGCAAGATATTATAGATGTTGGGTTTGCAAGAATCAACCAGATTGAGGATCCAATTGAATCATCCATCATGCCTGAGAAAGTAGTTGAGCAAGACTCCATAGAATCAAGTGTGCCATCTTCCATGACTGAATTACCTGATAGCAGTCAAACCCATTCAATGGATTTTGTAGACAAAGTCCATGACAAAGCCCAATCGGCGAGTAATTCTTATTTGTCAGAGGGATCATCGATTGAAAACTTGGCCTCAATAACACTTGCAAATGAGCAGCAATCAACTGAATCAGAGTTTCACCCATCTCACTGTAGCAATTCACAGAAATTAGAGGTCAGTCAGTTCATGAAATATTTCTCTCAATTCTTAGATGGCAAGTGCATTTCTATTCATTTGCTTTCAGCCCTTCACAGCAGTGTCTATGATCTCTCTTTTGATGTTATTACATGTGATTACTTTTGCTGCATAAATGGTGCTATTGTGTGATAGAGATAAAAAGAAAATTGCTGATTAGACTAATCATTGTACTGGCCATGACATTAAGCAGGACCAACCATCTTGTTCACCCGAGGAATTAGCGCAGAAGGGGAACGTCATTTGTGATAGGAATGATGAAGAAGTCCTTGCAAATGATAATACCATCATATCAGATTTTATCAAAGACACATATGGGGAAGCCCCCCTCTTGCTCGAGCAAGAGGCTTCAGAAGACATGTTGGTTCCAACCATGAAAGATGGTGCAAAATCAATTGAGATTGTTGCAGGAAATTCTGAAGATCCAGAAAATGGTCATTCAAATCCTACTGAATATCCCAAAGGAGAATTCAAAGAGCAAAGTGATCACAGGCACATAGCAGAGGGGTCAGATTTGATTGGGAATATGAATATCCAGGTCAGAAAAGGTAAACATGGTGATGCAGACATTGGATCTTCAGCGGCTAACCAGAATTCTGATGATTCCATTGCATCAGTTGTGCAGCTAGACACAGTGACTGAAAAAGGTCCTATGAATTCAAGTTCATCCTCATCTCCTACTTACAGGAAGGAGGTAAATGTTTCAACTAGTCAAGGCTCCTTGTCGAATTTTGATCAAACAACACAAATGGACCACCACAAATTTGGTGCAGATATGGTAGATAATTATTTATGGGATAAACCATTGCCTGAAAGCTCAAATCTGCCTGCAGTATATCAGGATGAAGGGAATTCTGCAGAGGGTTCAGGGACATATGTGTCTAATGATAGAGACCCTGCAAAACCATCGGTAAGTCAATGTAACTGCAGTAAATAATGATTATAAATGGATAAAACCATGTTGGTTGATTGTCATCTAAGGCTTTACTAGCTTTCTTTTCGCAAGTACAACTGTCCTCAAGTTAAAACCAAGTTATCCTTATGTAGAAAACTGTCTTTAGTTTTTTCTTTCATAGTTTTACAGTTTAATTAACTAATATCTGGACGTTGGAGGTTTCCCCCAATTATTCTAGATCAAGTTGATTCTATATTTTCACTTTCCGTTTACTCAAGGAAGTAAATTAATACTTCAATCATGTATTGTTCTTTGCTTGAATGCCATTACATACAATTGTCTATATTTGCATAAAAATCTCTCTCCCTATCGTCTCAACATTCACATGTATATGTGAGTGAGAGAAATTGGGATGTAAAACATTATTTTGACTCACCATTGTTAGTATGATGTTGAACAGGAACCAGACATAATTGTCAATTCAAATGATCCAGAAGACTCCATGAACGATGATATAACGAAATCGAAAATCATCAAAGACAGAGACATTCAAGAATTCATTCCAAATCCTGTTGTCACTGATGAGGACCATCATGAACAGCAGGGCAAGCATCAGACCTTGGAGTCGTTTAAGCCAGCTGAGGAAACTGATGATTCAAAACTAGCAGAGGCTTCAAACCCAGTTGAGAGTAATGACACTTCCGAATCAACTCTAGAACATGAGGTTAGCTCGAGTGCTGATGTTTTTGGGCTCAACCGAAGTTTTATCAATGATCCTAATCCACCAGCTATGGTGCCAGAAGTGGCGGAACGTCATCGTATTGACTCAAGTATAAGCCCATCTCCCAAGTCTGTTCTTACAGAAAGATTTCTCTTTTGATCACTCCTCTACAGCGAGTTTGGATCGAGAGACACAAATGGAGGCCCATCAATCTGAAACGGAGGTGGAAGACAATAATATGTTAGATGGAGTTTGTGCCTGAAAATTTAAGAGGAATGGCTCTTCAGAATACGTACACTTGCATTCGATGGAGGACTCAGGATGAATGGGTGGCTGAAGCTCTAGTGATTAGTTTCAGTCTAGTGGAGTGAGAAGCAATCTGCCTTCTCTTATAGGAGAATAATGCGAGGTGGAATTGTAATTTAAATAGAATTCTATAATTTTTTTTTGCTTTGAAATGTCCACAAATATTTTACTTACCGGCATTATTTGTTGACCAGCTCATTTGGTACTCTAAAAGTTTTTAAAAATATAAAAAATTTTTTATTTTTATCAATCAAATATAACTTGACATCACTTTTACACCAACTTCTGATTTTTTTATTTTTAGACTTTCTTAAAACTCCAAATGTTAAATTGCTAATTAGAAGGATGCATGAGCCGATTGAACTCACCTGCTAGAGGATTGATCGGCTTCAAAGTCATGCAAAGCAGTACAATGAAACATTGGAACTCCATCCAGTGTTAAAAAGGAATCCGGTGTTAAGGGGGAGTCCAGATTCAACCCACCCTTGGTTGGTCCAGTGGAATCGAAATCAAGTCTAAGATTTGGGTGATATACTTAGGTCGCAGGTTTGACTCTCACTTGGAGCGACTAGGATTTAAGTGGGGGACGTGGCAGTGGGCTGCTGTACTAGTTCCCCGAGTATTTGTAGTTTAGTGGGTAAAACCACTAGGTGATTTCTTCTGTTACAAAAAAAAAAAAAAAGAGTCCAGATTCAGTAAAAAATATGGGGTTAAAACTTGAAATGGGTGGAATTGGATCAATTCAGAGTTGAATTGAAATAATTGGGTTAACATTTTTAGATTTAAATTCGAATCAAATCCCTAATAAAAATGAATTAGGTCGAGTTAATTTGATTTTTGAGTTTGTTAATTATTTTTTACACCCAAATTAAGAATGTGGGCCCGGAAGGCATATATATATATATATATATTTTGGTCTTTAAACCAATTTTTTTAATTTTTTACCAATAAAATCAAAAACAAAATAGAACAAATTATTTTTTAAAATTTCTAACTTTCTTTAAAGGTTGAATTTGATTAACGTGTCTAAAAGTCAATTTTTTTTAAAAAAATAATTAAATTAAAAATCACATAAAATAAAAAATAAAAAATAAAATTAAAAATTAAGTGTTTAAAGTTATAAAAATTAATTTAAGTTCGTAAAAAAATTTATAATTTCATGCCTTGAATAAAAATTTTAAATTTTATAAATATTTGTAAAATTTTTTAAAACTCCAGACAGCAAGCAAATAAAATTAACCGAGGTGACGTGTCCTTCCGTACCAAAATTTTATGGTGACGTGTCTCCACGAGGTTAATTGACCTTGTGACATGAAACCGAGCACAACATTGACACATTGTCCGGAGGCGTGAGTCTATGAAATCAAATTAGCCTAGGTGACGTCTCCTTCCAATCCATACCAAATTTAAGGCGACGTGTGACCGCGAGGTTAATTGACCTCCATATGAAAATCGAGAAGAACCAAATCTCCGGTGAAATAGAAAACAGCCGAAACCGTCTTTGTCTTTACATAAAACGCAATCATTCACCGTCAATCTCAAGCTTGGGTCCCACCGCATGAATCCGCGATTCCGACGGGGACTTTTCGCGTTTCTGTACTCTGATCGAGTGAAAGTGCATCTTCATTCTTCAACTCTCACTGGTTAGTGTTTTTTCTTCCCCCTCCTGGTTTTTGCTTTGGAACAGAGGAAAGAAGAAGAAAAGTGTGGGAAATGGAGGACAAAAGTTGCATATACAAGAATCCCAACGAGCCAATCGAAGCAAGAATCAAAGATTTACTCTCTCGAATGACCTTGAAGGAGAAGATCGGACAGATGACTCAAATCGAGCGAAGTGTCGCCACTCCTTACGCCATCGGCGACCTCTCCATTGGTCCCTTTCTCTCTCTCTCTCTCTCAAAACACAAACACAAACACAAACACGCGCACACAAACACAAACACAAACGCACACATCTGTGTTTATGCTTCATTTGATTGGAGATTGATATTGCAGGGAGTGTTCTCAGTGTTGGTGGTAGTGGACCCTTCGAAAATGCTTTATCGTCCGATTGGGCCGATATGATCGACGGATTCCAGAAGGCTGCGCTGGAGTCTCGTCTTGGGATTCCGCTGCTCTACGGGATTGACGCTATTCACGGCAACAACAATGTCTATGGTGCCACTGTATTTCCTCACAATGTCGGCCTTGGAGCAACCAGGTCAGTTATGCGTCTGTGTGTATATTTGTGTAATTATCGTTATTATTTTTTTGGGGGGGGGGTTGAAATCAGTGGATGAGACTGAGAGTGATATTTGAGCCAAATATGTGTAGGGATGCGGAATTAGTTCGGAGGATAGGGGTTGTAACTGCTCTTGAAGTTAGGGCTTGTGGTGCTTCCTACACTTTCGCTCCTTGTGTGGCTGTAAGTCCTTGTTTTACTTTATCTTTACATTGTTTCATGTTTATTGTGTTCTAATTGATTGGTTGATTGGTGATCCATTCTAGAACATTCGAAAATTTTAATAAATTTAGTGGCTTAATAAGTCTTATATTGACTTGGCTAATTATTTCATCTTTTTTTTTTTTTTAATTCGTTTGTTCTTCTAGTCCTTTCTTTTCACAGTTTTTGGGTCTTCCACAGTAGGTGTCTTGCTAAAAATTTGAATCGAATGGATTTTGATAGGTGTGTAGAGATCCCAGATGGGGGAGATGTTACGAGAGTTGCAGTGAAGATACTGAAAGTGTTAGAAAAATGACTTCTATTGTTACAGGCTTGCAAGGACAACCGCCCCAAGCACATCCAAAGGGCTATCCTTTTGTAGCTGGAAGGTAGATAATAACCATCACTGCATGCATTTCTAGTTATGTTCTCTCGAATAACATGCTGTATCTTCTAGTATTTAAGATGGTTCTAGTAGCCAACATTAAATGCAAAGAAAGTAATCCTGACTAGTAATTAATATTTCGTACACATGCATTGCTTTCTTTCCTTCGCAATATTAGGTTGTATGTTGTCTTCCATATATAGATTTCCAGTTGATATGCTTCCTTGTCAATCAGAAATTGTTAACATTGTTGCACTTATCGAATGCCAGAAAGAATGTTGTTGCATGTGCCAAGCACTTCGTTGGAGATGGGGGTACAGACAAAGGTATCAATGAGGGGAATACAATAGCAACATATGATGAGTTAGAGAGAATTCATATGGCACCCTATCTGGACTGTTTATCTCAGGGGGTTTGCACTGTCATGGCATCCTACTCTAGCTGGAATGGGAGGAAACTACATACTGACCATTTTCTCCTTACACAAGTTTTGAAAGAAAAGTTGGGATTTAAGGTACTCATGAGTTTAACTGTTTTGTTCAATAAATCATGAAATATCCCGTGTTTCTTTTGGAAAATAAATTTTTGAGAATCAAAATACACCATACAAGGGGCATACTCTGGGAAAGATAAACAAGGATGGAGATTATTTCCCTTTGGAAAGGGGGAGAGGTGTCATCCTCGACCAACGAAACAAACAAACTTGGAACCGCACAAAGAGCCAGAACACACCAATAGCTACAGCAGCCCAAACACCTGCTCCATTGTCAAAAGATGGGGAAGCAGCAGCCAAGACCTTATAGAGAGTAATTACCAAAAAAAGAAATAAAAAAAAAAGACCTTATAGAGAGCGGTGAATGACGGAAAAAAAAAAAAAAATCATCAGGTCTAGAGAAACCTTCCAAGTTCCAACTACTCAAACAAGCCCCCGGCACATAAACAGGACAACCAAACTCAGCCCAAAAGTCTTGAGATGCCATTATTAATTATAAATATTAATCATGGATATCGAGGGAAGTTCCATTTTCTTTGGAGCCATCTATTAGATTGATTATCCCCAATTCTTCTAACCTGCAATAATCTTGCTTGGGCATTTGAAATAATCTCCTGCTAAAGAGAATGAATATCCTTATAATTTTTCATGAAGGTGCCGGAGTTCTTTTCCTCCCAAATAGAATACATACAGCCTGTCAAGACTACTATTGCCACCTCTGTGATAAAGGATTTACCTATTAGCCCTTAAAACCCATAAAACAGTCATTCCAACTATCTCTATGCCATTGGATCCCAACCTTTCTAGAAAACTGTAGCCACGTACTTCCAGTGAGAGAATAATCAAACAACAGATGGTCGTGACTCTCTTCCTTAGGTCTGCTGAATACACTGCTCTTGGAGCCAATGATACCATACTGGATCAGTTTGTTGTGAGTCTTTAATGGATTCTGGATACACCAAAGAGTATGCCAAGGTATATTCTTGTGCCACACTAACTTGCTCCATCTGACTTCTGGAAGTTTGGTTCTGAACTGCTACCAAGCCAATTTAATCGAAGTTCTTCCATCATATTGCCCACCCAAATAATCCTATCATCCATTTGACTTTTAGGAGTTAGCTCCTGTGAAACGCTGACTCCAGTCTCCAGAAGCTCAATGGAGTTAGCCACCGGTCATTTCCAATCATTTCCATCAATAATAGCACTGGCTTTTGCATCCCAGCCCATGCCTGACTCATGAATGGCCCTCCCCCATTTTGCTCTTGCAATAGGCCCCAAAGGCAGCCGGTAGTCATGCCATAGAAGCACATGCTTAACTTGCATTATAGCCCTCAAAAAGCATTTTCCTCCAGGACCAGGACAATCATCTGCTACCTTCAGGGTCCAAAAATTATTATTTAATCTTAATTTATTGAGCCCAAATTGAATCCTGTCTATCAGTCAGTAGACTCCATGCATTTTTGGCCGTGGAAGTTTTATTCCATTCTACTATCTTAACTATGTCTAAATTTCAAAAGTATAATTCTCATTCCACAAACAGATAGATCTCAATGTAACATTCTTTTGCAGGGTTTTGTCATTTCTGATTCTGAAGCACTTGATCGACTTTCACATCCTCATGGATCTAACTATCGAAATTGCGTTTTGTCAGCCATTAATTCTGGAATTGACATGGTAGAGATTAAATTTTGGTTCCTAAATGCCCACAGTTTTTTCCTCATATTCAAGTCTCTGTTACTTTTACCAACAATATTTTCAGGTGATGGTACCTCTTAGGTATGAATTATTTCTGGATGATTTGACAAATCTAGCAGAATCAGGGGAGATTCCAATTGCCAGAATTGATGATGCTGTTGAACGGATTCTCAGAGTGAAATTTGTTGCTGGTCTTTTTGAACATCCCTTTGCTGATAGATCTTTGCTAGATATGGTTGGCTGCAAGGCAAGATCCCCCCCCCCTCTTTCTTTATTGTATTTTAGTTTTTGTTTTCGTGTGCAAAATTAGATGCATTGCTTATTGGCCTTACCACACAGTGCTTTGATAGGATTTAAAGAGTTAATATCTGCTATTTTCACTTCTCAAAAACTCAAAAATTTTATGATTTCCACAATTGCAAAAAACATTTACTATGGTTCTTTGACACTGATATTACTAGGATTATTATCCACTAGAGCATTATTAGTAATTTTCTTTTGCATAAATTTTGGATTTGATGTCTTTTTAATTCTTTTAAGCGCGTAATTTTTTGTGTTTCATATTTTGTTCATGCCAAAACCTTTTAATATATTTAATCATTTGTATTGGATGATTAATTTGAGAATGACAATACTCTTAATAACCATAATTCTCCTTATCTTCATAGTCAAGGAAAGATTTTTTTTTCCCCCTGTTGGGCTTGCACCGGGGGTGCGGAGGGGCACGAAGAGGGTATGTGTTGCACTTTTTTTTTTTTGGGGGGGGGGGGGGTTTGAAGTGCACAGGTATTGCGTTGCAATGGTGAAATTTTAATGTTTTTGATAGCATTGTGATTTCAAAATTCGTCCCTATCATGGCATGCTATGCATTACCCTTTTTCCAGATTGAAAGGAAATTTACATTGTTGACAAGGCCTAAATGCCACACAACATAATCTAAAAAGGGCAAGTATTGAAAATCTCAATATTACCTAATCATTGGGCCTTTTCCCTGAGTAATCATTGATAGAGACAGATGACAATAGTTAATGTTTCGATCTTTTTTTTTTCCCCCCTTTAAATGAAATTGTTCTACTGTAAAATTTCTTGGGATTTAACCCTCACAAGCAATAGTTGAACGAACACACCAAAGAGAAAATTGAACACGGAGAATTTAACATCGTTTGGCACCAACTTGTGTGCATTCACGGGCAAAAGAGAATAAATTCGACCTATGTTATATGGACTCTTTTGAAAATGTGTGATGAACCCATGTTTGATGTTTGAATAAGAATACTTGGGCAAGGATACACTAGATGTATCCCATGTATAATTGGATATCCATACAATCATATTTAGGGGGCATTTGGAGTGACAAGAAGTGAGATAAAATGAAATAATTTGATAAAAATTGTGAGTTCATAATTCGTGCAGTGAAATAAAAATTGAATAACTTTTAGAGATTTTCAAAGAATTATAGCGCACCAAACGCACCCTTAGTGATTCAGTGTTAGCATATAATTATGGATAGAACTTAAATTTTATGCATGAAATACTCTAACGGCACATTGTAAATATCATATTGTTCTATAAAATAAAATAATTATATTAAATATATAAATATTTTCCTGTGTTCCCATACTCTTGAATAAGAAAATTAATGGACTGATTCTTAGACATGTACGTGTTCCCATACTCTTGAATAAGAAAATTAATGGACTGATTCTTAGACATGTACGTTGTACCTGTACTCAGTTGCATGTAATATATAATTCCACTATAACTATGGAAGAGTACAAAGCTGACTTCCTTCTCCTAGAAAGCCTTCATCCATGAGAAAACCTCTACAGGATAACCTCTCTCTGAGACAAACCCATAGGAAACCTGTGCCAAAGCTAACTCTAGAATCCTTAAACGTTCCTTAATTATAGGCAAACTTTAGAAATCCTGTCCTTTCTACAATTAGGAAACTCATACATATATAAATATATATATTTGAAACCCAGTGGCCATAGGATGCTCCCACATAATGAGGAAACTCATATGTATATTTGAAACCTAATCTCTATGGAACTGCAGAATTCGAGATGTACATCCTAACAAAATTCTTGTTGCACACTTTAGGTGCAACTTGCAACTATAAAAATATGTAGAGAGATATAGAAAGAAGAAAGCATGTGTAAGGAGGAACTTGTAAAGCAAATGCAATGGTAGAAATGACCCCCAAATAGATTGCTCACAGATCGCTCAAATGTGTGGATAACAAATACTTCCAGTGTTCAGAACAGTTTTTTTTTTTTTTGTTTTTTTTTTTTTTTTTTTTTTTTGGGGGGGGGGGGCGACCTGGTATTGGAGATTAGTTTTATTACTTTCAGTGTCCCTTTCTCTCATCTTCATGCTATTGTCTAGCATATTTATGGATACTCAAATGTTTTTAGTTCACTGTCTATTATAGTTTTGCCAACTAGAATTTTGATTTTAGCTAAATTGATTTTTTCAGCCGCATAGAGAGCTAGCTCGTGAAGCAGTTCGCAAGTCACTGGTACTGCTGAAGAATGGGAAGGATCCAAGGAAGCCATTTCTTCCATTGGATAGGAATCCTAAAAAAATTTTGGTTGCTGGAAAGCATGCTGATGATCTTGGTTTTCAGTGTGGAGGGTGGACGGCAACTTGGACTGGGACCAGTGGTAGAATTACAATTGGTATGTCTATATGTCACAGTAATGCTTAAGGGTGCGTTTAGCGTACTGAAAGTTTGGGAAAATATTTGAAAACCTCTTAAAAACCTCTAAAAACATCTAAAACTCTGTAACACATTTTGTTTTTCTTGTATTTCGTGAAATTTTTATAAATTTATATATCTATATCTATATATCCCAATAAATTTTTACAAATCCTACTAAATTTTTTACAGACCCCAACAACACTTTAACAAACTCTAATAACTTTCTACAAAATCCAAAAACTTCTCAGCGACTTTCAAAAAATTCTGACATAAAACTGTTCGAACAGATTCTCTCTCCAAAAACTTAACACAAAAGTCAAAAATACTACTATTTATCTCTGAAAAACGTAGTTTGATGACTGTGCACCAAATACCAAAAAGTTACCTAAACTATATTTTTCGTTGTTTTTCGATGCTCCAATCGCCCCCCTAAAATGGTTTGCTGTTGGTACAATTCTAACCCACGCAATAGTGGTGGTGATAATGATAAAAGGAAAGAAAAGGAAAAAAAAAAAAAAAGGAAGGAGAACAGAAACCAGGGAAAAAGTGTAGGCATGCCTTCTTTGGAAGTTGACTCTTGCTGAAGCACACGTACTAAGGGGCCATTTGGAGCTCCAACTAAGTTTATAAACTCTAAAAAATTTCAAAGTTCCAACTTTTTTAAACTCCAAAAAATTCAAACTTTTTCAAAAAATTTGTCAAAATTCATTGGAACAAACCATTATTAGAACAAACCATTATGGTGTGTTCCAATGGATTTTGGTAGATTTTTGAAAAAGTTGGACTGACATTTGTATCAAAAAGTTTCACAAAACTCTAAAAGTTTTTCAAAACTCTCCAGTAAAATTTTGCCACATGTCATTTTATATAAATTTTAACAACTTTATATCAATTCAAACATAAATATCCAACCGTCATTTCAAAATAACTTTTACACTCCAAATTCCAAAAAATTTCAGTTTTGTTAACTTTAGGTTTTTTTTTGTTTCACACTCCAAACAGCCTCTAAGTTTGGCCTTGCATGTTATGCTTCCATGATTGTAGTTAGCAAGCAGTTGTACTTTCTTCTTTCAAATTCATTCAAAAGTACACTTCTATTCAATGCTCAAAGATTATCAAAATATGCCAGTTTTTTTTTTTTTCCTTTCTTTCTTTCTTTCTTTATTTCTCCCTTTTCTGTTTTGTTAACTGTCTAATGAAATTTTCTCAGTGTCAATTTGTTTGTATAATTTTTATCTTTAACCGGGTAATAGGCAATATGATCCCCCTTTATTATCCTTGAGGCTGTGTTTGTTTGCCGGATTATTTTGAGGGATTAGACTATTTTTGATTAAGCTGACTTTTTAATCCTTGTGTTTGGTTTGGAGTATTAGAACTCCAGACTACACTACTTATCTCCTAAAATGGGATATAACTAATACCATGAGAGTGGTGATATTACATATCCCTTATTCTCGGATTTGCTCCCCACCAAAATCTAAAGGTTTAAAATTATTTACTGTCATATCTTATGTTAAATCATAACTTTTATCCCACTTTATATCCCATTAACCAAACACTACAAAAATAATTTCACATAAAAAAATTAATCACATGTTATATCCAATTCCATATACTATCCTATCATATTACTTAATAATTCAATCCTGCAAATCAGACATAGCCTGAGAGAATTGTAAATAAAGGACTAATCAATTATCAAAAGTTCATTTGCTATGACAACCTCATGTTCTGTCTTCCGTTTTGAACACCCCTATTGGTTTTGTGCTGGAATTTCTTTGAGGTAAGGAACTTTCTGATGACAAATTTCCTTTGTAATATTTGGTTGTATTATGGATGTACGTCAGAAATAGGCTTATGAGATCATTAACAATTTAGGCACAACCATTTTGGATGCTGTCAAAGAAGCAGTTGGAGACAAAACAGAAGTGGTGTACGAGGAAAATCCAACACCAGACACCTTTGCTGGTCAAGATTTCTCATTTGCTGTTGTAGCTGTGGGTGAAGCTCCATATGTGGAATCTGATGGTGACAATGCAGAACTCGTAATTCCTTTTAATGGAGCTGAACTTATTAGCTCAGTGGCTGACAGAGTTCCCACGTTGGTGATTCTCATCTCTGGAAGGCCGTTAGTTCTAGAGCCGTGGCTTTTGGAAAAGATGGATGCTTTAGTTGCTGCTTGGTTGCCTGGCAGCGAGGGAAGTGGAATCACAGATGCTGTCTTTGGAGATTATGAGTTCCAAGGGCAACTTCCGATGACATGGTTCAAAAGTGTTGAACAAGTGCCACTGCATGCTCAAGAGAACTCCTATGGCCCTCTGTTTCCCTTCGGCTTTGGGTTAACAAGCAATAATACGACGCTCTCAAACTGATTTAGTCTTGATATGCATGGTTAGCTGAAGATCCAACCAATAATCAAAATTTCAGAGTTAGATGGTCAACTTCAGTCTGTACCATTCGTTGCTTGTTTTTCTTCCACTTATTGCCCGCCTTACTAATATTTAGAACTGTCACTTATTCCTCGTCATGGTAGTGTTTTATCTTGGGATTTTGTACTGAAGTTTTTTCATGATGTTCTAAACGAGGCTAAACATTTCGGCAATGGTCAGCTGTATTTGCGCGGGAATTGGCTTTTAAGGCAACCGAGTTTGTTGAACCTCATGCAAGAAACTGGGAATACTGGACTAGGTTTCTAGTCTTGGATTGATGCAGAATGCAAAAGTAATGGGTTTGATATCAATCAAGTTAGATGCTAAGGTTGATAAATATCGTTCTAGCCAAATGCAAATCCTAGAAGAGGATATTGGCTATGAAGCATTGACACTTTGAAATGAATTCAATGATATACTGAAATATGCGTCGACATCTCATTATGGTATATCGTATTATTTTATCATTTTTTTTGTCGACATCTCATTATGGTATATTGTATTATTTTATCATTTTTTTTTTCATAAAACACGAATATTTTAAAATGAGGAATGCATTTTTGTTCAATATGTATCGAATACACGTGCTTTTCAGACACATGAAGGGCATGTTGTTTGGGGGTCACATGGCACTTTTAATTATTTTATGATTTATTTTCAAATATATAATTAAAACAAGTTTATATTTGTGTAAGTGAAACATTTCAAATCTTAAAATTTTATCTCATACATTGTTATGTTTAATCATGTAGTGCATTAGTTTCTTTTTTCATTTTTTGGTAGATACTATATTTATATACATAACTAATAAAAACATAATAAAAATTATATATTTTTTATTATATTCTCATTGTGTTTGAATTCTCTCTCTCTCTTAAATCTCTTCGTGTTCGCATTCGTATGATGTTCATATCTCGTATTTACATATATATTTCTCAGTTCTTTTATTCGCATTCGTATTATGTTCAT
Organism: Vitellaria paradoxa; assembly: GCA_019916065.1. Taxonomy (NCBI): domain Eukaryota; kingdom Viridiplantae; phylum Streptophyta; class Magnoliopsida; order Ericales; family Sapotaceae; genus Vitellaria; species Vitellaria paradoxa. The sequence continues at coordinate 7,473,666 of CM034243.1, read as the reverse complement.
ATCTCGTATTTGCATATATATATTTCTTAGTTCGTTTATTCGAATGGATGATTAAGGTAAGTATAAAATTCAGTAGCCAAAATTTTAAAAATAAAAAAATCTTATGAAAAATGTTGTATTACTTTTCTTGAAGATGTTAGATTTACATATATAGTTAATAAAAGTTATATTATGTTTTCCCTATCTCTACCATGTCTTGATTCAAAAGTTTTTTAAGATTGTTGTATCTGTATTCATATCTGTATCTGTGTATATGCTTCTTAGTTTTTTCTTTAAATATATGATTAAAAATACTTAAATTAAAATAATAAAAATTTTTAAAATTGTAATATTTTCTATCTCATCTTTTGTTGTGTTTTAGATGTTGAATTAGTTTTCTTGAAAACAATATATTCATGTATATAGTTAATAAATTACATAATATATATTTTTTTGTAATATTTTTGCTCTGTTCATATCTTCATTTTTTTTTAAATTATTGTATCTATATCTGTTTCTACATTTTTTTTTAAATTATTGTATCTATATCTGTTTCTACATTTTTTTTTTAAATTATTGTATCTGTATCTGTTTCTACATTTATATTGTGTTCTTATAATATACTCATATTTTCTATGTCATCAGAATTCACCAAAAAATGGAGAAAATTTTTCAATAGTGTATTTTATTCAAATCCAGTATAACGGTGCTAAGTAGTTACAATGCATATTTATGAAGAGCAGTCGTAACTTTATTAGTTAAAATGGAAAATTACAATGTATCTGAACTTCATTAAAAATGTCAAAAGGGAGTATAAGCAGCAGAATCCTGTACATAATTGGTTCGGTCATGAGTCTGGTTATCCACGAAATTTCCTTCAGATTTGGTATTTTTCTCGCTCAATTCTGACATCCTGGAATTATCGAATTATAGGACAATTTTTATTTGCTTGAGGGTATCAGTCTTGAAAGTTTGAATCCGTTAATATGTATACATAATATTTATTGAATCTTGTGCTTTCTGTCCTCAAACTGGTTTCTTTCAGGGGGCCCCCACCGGGAGATTATCAGTCATCCGTTATTCCAGAAACAGGTTAGAGAATTAAAACATGTTTCCAAACACGACCCTTCACCCGAGCTTCTCTCTCTAGCTTTATGAATTATGGCACCGTCCATTGTATACTTTTAGGATTTTTGTGGGAGAAGAATCAGAATATTGTTTACAATATTGAGTGGCCATCTAAAACAGGACGGCCGAAAGCACGAAGCACTGTTGTTATCTGTATAATAAAAACACATCATTTGATGCGATATTTATCTTACATAGCATGGAAAAAAAAAAAAAAATGACTTGAGAGTGGGATTAGTTGGGTTGTATTGTTGGGTTAGTTAGATTCAATTGTTGTCGTACGTGGCTGGGAGTATGATTGTGCGCTTTGACTTGTTTTAAAATTTAGTACAATGGTATGTCTGTGCAACCTTTTAGGAGAAGTTAAAGAATACACATAAATTTTGAAATTTGAAATTTAAATAAATATATATACGTATGTGTATGTATATTATATTTTATAAAATTACAAGTAATTATTCGTGCTTGAATGTACAAATATAATTTAGCATGTAAATAATTTAATTTTAAATTTATAAAGTAAACTTATATAAAAAAAGTGTTAAATTAGTCTATAAAAATAAAAAGAGATTAAGATATAAAATTTTATTATTTATTACAAATATTATCACAGTTTTTAAAATATCAATTAAAAATCTTTTATATAAAAAATATTCAAAAAATATGAGAAGAGTGAGAGAAAAAAAAAATAATTTTGGCCATTACTAAATTCAACAGCTAAAAATATTTCAAATTCAAAATTTTAAACTTAAGGAAGTTTATTTAAATAATATCTCAAATTTAAAATTTTAAACTTAAGGAAGTTTATTTGTATATTTATTTGAATTTACTAATGGTTAAGATTATTTTTCTTTTTCTTTCACTCTTTCCCTACTTTTTTGAATGCTTTTTATATAAAAGATTTTAAATTAATATTTTAAAAAATATGATAATATCTGTAATAAATAATAAAATTTTATACCTTAATCTCTTTTTATTTTTATAGGTTATTTTTACACTTTTTTATGTATGTTTGTTTTATAAATTTAAATTTAAATTATTTATATGTCAAATTATATTTTTGTCCCTTCAACCACGAACAATTACTAATAATTTTACAAAATATAATATACATATTTATTTGAATGTCAGATTTTAAAATTTGTGAATATTCTTTGAAAGTCTTTCAGAATGCTGCATATCAGATTATTGTACCAAATCTTACTATAAGTCAGAGCACACAACCACACATTTGCGAGCCAGTCACGTAGAACAACAATTAAACTCAACCAATCCAATAATACAATCCAATCAACCTCAGCCCACCAAGTCTCTCTCTCTCATGACAAACATTACATCAAAGAATGTGTTTTATTATATATATATATATATATATATATGCATACGTGTGGTTGTACCTATTTAAGGTGCAGATCGAGACTAGAATAAAGCGCGCAACGTTCTTTTTACAATTCAACTTGCTTGCAAAAAGGCTTCTCCTTTCGAAAAAACAAGGTGGTTAGTTTTTGTCACTTACTGTACAAAAGCTAAATAGAATTCTTCGCTTGATGGGTGCGATTTAGAATGTACTATGTGCTGTTCACACTGCTACGTATTACTGTCTTGTTCCCTGATATACGGTTGCTGCTGCTGAGAGCTGAACGCAACAAATTGAATACTTGCCAGCAGAAACAACAGAGAGGTACGAATCGAAATTTGGTCAATTTTTTTGGATGATTTGGATACCTACTACTGAGAGTTGAAGTTTACTGGTTAATTTCAGTTGAATTTAGTGGTATAATAGCGCGCGTGCGTACGTGGGGGGGGGGGGAAAGAGAGTCCGAACCTAACTTGATGGACGTACAAAAGCGTAATTAAGTGTGCAATTGATTGAACATCATTGTGTTTAGATGATTAATAATCATTAGTTCAACTCCGCACTTAATTAGGATCGTGATTCCTCTTCATAGGAAGAGAGTTGCATTTAAATTAGAGGGGTCAAATATAATTTTCCCACCACCGAAGAAAATTGTGGAGAGTCCACGCACGCACGCAGGCATGCATTTTTCGTACCATAAATCATTCATTCAGGACCCTTTATGGCTAAAACCAGGAAACAAAATAAAAGTCAGTTTGTCCCCATTATTAGGGTCACCCTTTAGGAATGTTTGGTTGGCAAAAATTTGGTTAAAGAGTACTGTAAAAGTATAAAAATTTAATATAAAAATGATATGTGATAAATTTTGTTTGAAAAAAATATAAAAAAAAATTGATAAAAATTAATAGATTTTGATTAATTTTGACTAACCAAAACCCCACTAGGCTCCCTACAGGCACAGAATAGTGCAACCATTTTTTGGATTTTACTTTGCAATTGGTTGTCATGTGGTACTGTTGCTGCATGATGCCTTGATTGACTTGGTGAAAACCGTGCCCACCAACCTGGTTAACACAAAAAGAAGAGAGCCAAGAGACAACCCATTTTGAAACTTTATTTATTCAACCAGAAAAACTCTATTGGAGTAGCCACTGCATGGGAATTTAGGGCTGCAAAATTAAGAAGCTGAATATCCACGGCTGAAAACTTGTTTGTCAAGTTTATTTGTTATGCTTATTGACAAGCTTAAGTTAAGCATTTTGTGAGTCGTAAGCATGTAATCGAGACTTCAATTGAACTTATTTATAAGCCTGTTAATGAGCAAGCTTAAAAAATAAATAGACTTCTTCGGCTCAAAAGGCGATAACTCTCGCCCTCAGGGCCCCCACCCCCTGGCTCTAAGGGAATGGCGGAGGAGGTAAATCACGGTACCAGCAGTCTCCTAGACAGGAGGACCAGTGCCTGGTACCCATAAGGAGCCACCCCCACAGGGGAGTGAAACTCCCACACTACGGCTGCCAGAATTGGATCCTGCATCCACGGTTGCAATCTACTACTCGAGTACCAACTGTGCTATGCCCATGGGGGCAATAAATAGACTTCTTAACTTAACAAACTAGTGGTGACTGAACAAACAACTTATAAGTGAGCTAAGTTATTAATAAAAAGATAAAAAAAATCTTATAAGCAATTTTTAGCAAATCTAAAATCTTATAAGTAATTTTAACAAATCTAATTACAAGTACGTTCATGAATATTTAAACAACATATTTATGAGCTATAAACAAATATGTTTACGAACAATAAAGAATTATGTTCATGAGTCTTATTGAACGAATTTCACTTTAGCTTTAACTTGAGAAATGTGCTGAGACTTTTTATAAAACAAATCTAAATGGCTTTGTTCGCAAACAACATTTATAATAGTAACAATTTAGATAGATTTGAAATTACCGCACACAATTAAAAATAATTTAGTTCAAAAAAAATATCATAAGTGGAAAATATTGCCTAAAACCTGAATTTAGATAACAGATGAAAAAAAAAAAAGGTTGCCAAAATAAACAAAAATAAGGGTTAGTTTGGGTAAAAAACAGAAGCTAGATTTTTCAGTAGATTTTTTTTTTAAGGTTAAGTTTGGAAAAGAAAAAAAACAAACAAACAAAAGCTGCCTTTTTTTTCCAGTATTTTTCCCAATATGATTACTGCCCAAACAAAAGTTAATGAAAAAAAAAAAGGTAAAATTCTAAACTTGATGTCCAAGTTAATCAAAATCCGATAAGAGGAACTTGATCACCACCTTGTTTTTTCAATTGGACCCACCAAATTTTCATGCAATTTTGAACCTAGGACAGGCTATATAAAATATAGGAAGTATATAAAATTTAGGAAAGAGAAATGTCTATATATAGGTTTAGGGTAAAAAAATTAATTAAATAAGATCAGCAGTAAGGGTGTTTAGGATGTGTAATCAATGCATGAATCATACTTTGTACTACACATCTCCTTACCATAATGACCAGCTAATGGCTCTGGTATATGTAGTAGGATCTTCTTTTTTCTCAAAAGGGTGATCCCTTGGGGAAAAATCTTGAAAAAAGAAGGGAAGATTACACAAGAGGACAAAAGTAAGAGGGGGGGAGGGGGGCAGATTGAAGCATATGATGCTTTAAAATAAGTGGAATGCAGAGTCAGCTTCTACTAAAGATTGCAAGTCAAGTATGTTCAAGTAGGCCATTTTTTGTGAATGTACTTCATGTTAACCATATGCCCTCTAAAAGGGCAATTGAAAGCAAAAGGCAACAATTAAAGACACTAGTGAATTGCAAAGAGTGCCCTGTGACTCAGCCTAATAGAAAAACAGTGCCCAACTTCGTGAAAGGACAATATATATGTAATATATATATTTAATGCATTCACACGAGGAAAACTCGTTAACAGTGTGTCTGGAGTGTGAGATAAAGTGAGATAAGTTGTAAATTTGTAATTTATGCAGTGAGATAAAAAATAAATAATTTTTAGAGATTTTCAGATATTTTTAAAATTTACAGTAAACTAAACGGATCTTAAAAGTTGTTGACCACATTGTGTTATGATTATGAGTGGAGATTTGGAAGTTAAAAAATTAATGTTTAACATTAAGACTTGGAGGAAAGGAGGATAAAATTTGATGAAAAATTAATTTACTAGAGAATAATAAGAGTCAATGGATGAGATAGTAGTTTTTCATTTCTGATGGATGCTCTAATTAATTGAAAACTTTCTCCAAATTCAGATGACATAATTTGGGAAAAAAAATAAAAAAAAAATCTTTTCACAAATGACATTTTTTTTTATTTCATTAATGGCCACAATTCAATATGTGGTCATTATGATTAACAAATCAAAGTGTATAAAAGAGCGTAGAAAAAATTATAACTATTTGTGGAGTTTATCACAAATTAGTGGAAAAAATTTTTGAAAAATGTAAGTTTTCCTGCCAATGCTTTGGAGAGGGGAGCAAAGTTATTATGTATAAAGTATATTTTAACTTAAAAATATTTAAAAAAAAAAGAAAAAGAAAAACTAATGGAATTTTTAAAATCATAGGGGGGAGGCATAGCTCTCATAGTCACAGGTAGCTGCATGGTGCTTTGGTTTCATGGAAGGATTATATGGATCATCAAGTAAAATGATAATTGAATCCCAAATTCCCTCCTTAGAGGGAGAGTTACGGTGCAGAAAAATAGTAAGAATGTAAAATAAGATAAAGACATTAAATTTATTAAATTTGTTGAGTAACATTAGAAAAATTAGAAAGGAGTTAATAAATATTTGTCAAAAAAATCGTATTTTTACTGAGTTAAGTACAATAAAATAGCACAAATAATTTATTTTCTTTTTACTTTTTTTTTTCCTCTACAAATTTATGTTCCAAGTATAGCTTAAGAATTAGTAACAAAAATGTTAAATATTTTCCATAAACATTGAATAGCTATAATTGGGCCAAAATTACTGAAGAGCATTTTGAAGTTTGAAGTAGTGATCTTAGAACTGTTATTAAATTAAGTTCAATGCATTTCTGAGATCAAACAAAGGCAGTGATCATTCAAATGTTATTGATATCACTAAGAAGTAACAGAAAAGCTTAGTTCCCATTAACAAATAAATCTTGCTTGAGATGTGCTGCTAAGCTTTCACTTCTTGACTGAACACATTTCAGAATTTGCAGTTCTAAGCAAGACGCTTGTGCCTGACTAAAAAGCTGAACGGCTAGAAGTTAAGAAGTTGGCTAGTTTGCCGAACAGAGCCAAACAACGTATTCACAAAAGACCAGTAAGAGAGAGAGAGAGAGAGAGGCACAAACACAGGTAAGCCGCTAAAACTGAAATAAGGTTTGAACACAAAACAACTGCTAGATCTCATCCCCGAGCGTAGCGATGATAAGCAGCAGATTGCGGCTGGAAAACCATGTTGTGGGGATTGAAAGAATTACTAATCCCGAAAGGAGAGATGAACAGGTTCCCATTTGATGGGTTGAAAGTCACCCCCGGAGGTGATCCACCATTTTGGTGATTATTCTTCCACTGGAGAGCTGTTCTCGGCATGGAAGCACAGCTCTGGGGCGGCGGCGGCGGTGGTGGCGAGGGAGGTCTTTTGATGTCCGGCGAGAAAGTCTGGTTGTCGTTGAGGTTCACTGTCGTTATGTCGTGAATGCTAGCTCTCCTCTTGTCCTTCCCAACCGAAAGCTGCCTGATGAAGTACTTCTGGGCATGGCTAGCCACCTGAGTCGGCGTTCTGGTCACCACAAAATTGCGCGAAATGTTCCTCCAGTCTCCTTTCCCATACTTCTTCAGCCCCATCAGGAACAACCTAGATGAGAATTATCCCCCGAGAAAAAAAAATAATCCAATTCTAAAAATTTATAAGCATAAACACAAAAATATATATATGTATAAATATAAACGTTATCAAATAGGTCTAAGTACTCAAAATTGTAGAAAACTCACTTGTGCTCTTCCTCTGTCCAGGGAACCCCTTTCTTCCTTTCCTGCTCTGAGGGCCGACGCTTTCCGCCGCCAGAGCTATATCCCTGCCTGAACCCGTCGCAGGCATGGCTATTTCCCCAGTCCAATGTGAAAGGGGAAGTGCTGTACCATGGAATTGGAAACAGCCCCGCTTCTATGCTGCTAACATCGTCTTCCAATTCCTTGTACTGCTTCATCACGTCCCCCACTGTCTTCCCCGGAATCATGGCAGCCACTTTCTGCCACCGGTCCGGGGTTTCCTTGTCGAAGATTGCGAGGGCATTCTCAAACATCTTGTTCTCCGCAGGAGTCCATTTCGTGCTCGTGCTCTCTTCCATAAACCAGTTTAGGTTTGAAAGATACGATGAGGGTGTGAGAATCTCCATTCCTGGAGTCTCAACACATCAAACTACGCTGCTAAAAATTGTTGGTTGAAGTCTGATTCCAAGTTACTGTTTTGGATGGAAGGTTTGTGTTGAGGGAATTTGGAGTAAAGGGAAGCAGAGAAAAACAGAGGATTGAGGTGCGAAATGCAGAGAGGTGGAGATTTTACAATGGCAATATCAGCGTTAAATCAAGAAGCATTTGGAAGGAATCAGAATACTTTTTAACTTTTTAACTTTTTTTTTTTTTTTTTGGGTTTTGTTTTCAATAGGCACCCCTTCTTGAGGAATCTAAAGAGACCCACCTTTTAAAAATCAGGGAAAATACCCAGTAACTGTAATTATTAAAAAAAGGAAGTTTAAAACTAAAAACTTACGAAGAACAAAAAAAAAAAAAAAAAAACTGTCTTCCCCAAGATAAAAACCCTAGAACCCACTACCATGACCCTAGCGCGGTAAATTTTCCAGGAAAACAAGAAAGAAAATACCCCAAAACAATTCCAAGAAAGCGAAATATACACTTCAAGAATGGAAGGCAGCAACGGTGAGAAATGAGAACACCAAGACAAAAAAAAAAAAAAACTCTATTTTCTTCTTCAGCTTCAACTTCTTGATATCCCAATCAAGAAAGAGAGAGAACCACCGAGTGAGAAAACAGGGAGGGGAGATTCTGAATTCTGCGGAATTGGAGGTTGTGGGAAAAGGTGGGAAACTCTGCTGTTTTCTTCCTTTTCCCCTTAGAGGTCTGCGAGCAGCAAAAAGAAAAGAGAAGAAAGCTCTAAAAGATGATCAGAGAATGAAAAAGCAAAGTAGGGAGCTTTGAGGTATGAATCCCAACTGCTAATCGTATAGAGAGAGATCAACAGAGCAAAAAACAGAGTGGGTGGGGGAGAGAGAGAGAGAGAGAGAGAAGTTTGGGCGTGAGTTGAAGGTGGTGGGTTGTGATTGGTTGGTGCGGCGCTTGTGGATACTGCAACTTATGTGAAAAGTTGCTTCTTATAATAATATAATAATAGGATACGTACACTCGTCTGCTCTGTTTTAATTTCTATTATCTTTTAATGCCTATTTTATTTTATTTTTTTTAATTTTTTTTGAAATGGAAAATGTTCTCCTGAAGTTGACCTCATAATTATGCCATTTTGAGCTCCTTTTTTATTGCCTTCAAATTGTGAAACGTCCATTCTTCTGAAATTATTCACTATATAAGTAGTCATTTTATGTCTGAATTTTTATATCAAAATTTGATCAAATTAATCAATTAGTTTTTGTCAATGTTTAGTTCAACATTTTGCTTCCATTCATTAATGTAGTCCACATTGGCAGTTGGGAAATCAACTCCTTTTTTTTTTTATTAGTTTTTTTAGGGTCGGTTTGCATCCTAAAATTTTTTTTAAAAATTAAAAAAAATTACAAAAATTTTTAAATTCCTTAAATCAAATTACGTCACGCATTATTTTTATATCACATCAACACAATTTTTTAGATTTTTTTGTCACTCCAAACACCCCTAAGTGTTTTTAAATTTTAAATAAATTAAATTGTTTTTGTGTACTTTTAAATATATATATATATATATATATATATTGTTATGCAAAGTTAAAATGATATTTCAAAACAAGTACTTAAAGGTTTAAAAATACTTGACCAACTTATTTATTTATTTTTAATACAAAAATACATTAAAAATCAAAATAAATTAATAAATTTTGACTATGTAAAAATTAGAAAATGATGAAAAATAAACTACCTGAAAATCAGTAGAACATCAAATACAATTTATTTGAGAAATGTGGGTGGTTTGACCCAAACATGTGGTCTTTTGGCTGTTTTGAAAATGATGAAGGTATTATTTTCCTCTTAATTAACCCATCTTATAAAAATAAATAAATAAATAAATTTATGTTTTAAGTAAATAAATAAATAATAAACTTATTTGAAACATATGATTTTGATGGAGCTTTTGGATGCATTTCTATTTTCTCGGTACCTTCTTCTGGGGTCGGGGAGAAACTCACAGTCGCTATCTATGGATGCGCACTGGGTGAAACCCGCCCCGTGGTCCTAGCCAGCAAAGAACCATAAGGAGGTAAACCAGCCTAAGCAAGTCCTGACTGACCGGTTCAGTCGAAAAAACTGTCAAATAACCCCCCACAATTAAAGAAATGACTACCCCTAAGAAGAGTTAAATCCAAGACCTATTAATATCAGGTCCTCTAACCTTCCATCCGAATCAATTCGACTGCCGCTTTCGGGCTTCTCGGTACCTTCTTGTCGTTGACACAACCCAATTAAGAGGAGTAGGTGTGGAAGGGTTGGCCAGGGAGGGATGGCAAGTCATGATGACTCATGGAAGCTCACTTGTCCACCACTTATCAACGGGACCTCATCACGCATGTATATTTATGTCACCACAGTTCCCCAAAAAAAAAAAAAAAAAATGCCGTCCACTAACCTCCACTCCATGAATTAATAAATGTGAAAGTACCTCATTCATAATATATTTATCTTGTCTTCGAGATCATTTATTGTTGTTAGGTATTGGGTACTCAGAATGTTCGAACAATTTAAAAATCAATTTGAACTTACCGCTTTGAGTTGGCTCCAATGAATGGTAAATCTGAAACGTGTCCATTCAATCTTTATGGTGTAAGTTTGGGATTAAGGGCCCGTTTGGCCTATTAAATTTTACCAAAAATTATTAAATTTTAATTACTTTTTATACTTTCTTTCAATAAAATTTTAACATCTATTATCTTTATATCATATCTTTCTATTTTTATTATACTATTTGGCCAAAATTTAACCAACCAAACAGACCCTAAGCTATTTTAAGATTCGGACCTAGTAATTTGAATTCTTCCCCACAAAATTTATAGTTGTATTAGGCAACCCATCCTATTGGATCAATTACATATAATGATCAGTTTAAGTTTAATTATGGATCTAAAATTTTCTATATCGGTTTGGTGTCACTTTTAATGTAGATATAATTTGAAAACTTACGAATCAGTTTAATAAAATAATATATATATTATAATATTTTTTAAATAATATTTTATGAATGAATTTATTTGTACTCTACAAATGGATTTTTGAACTCTACTTTTTTTTTTATTAAAGAAAATTACACAATGATTCTCATTCTTGTAAAAAATATTTTTATCACTAAAGTTATACAGTATATCTTATTAGAAGGATGGGGTAGTTATGTAATTTTATTTGATTAAAAAAAAGTAAAGTGAAGTGTAAGAATTTCTTTGTTGAGTGTAAATAGACTCACCTTATTTTATTTATTATATTTTTGATTAAAACAATATCATTTTGATTTAATCAAGTTACTCGCAAATCAATCTTAAGTTTAAATTTTTTGTTTATCGAATCGAGTACGAACCTAAATAAAAAATCAAATAAACTTCAAGCTTAGTATAAATAAGTTATGCCGAGTTTGACTAAGTTAAAACTCATTTCAAAACAACTTGTTTTCACTCCTAAACTAAAATAGCAATAATTTAAGGTGGAAGGGGGAGAAAAAAAGAAGCTGCTGCAGTTGAAAATTTATTTCCAAAGAAAAAAAAACAAAATATATTCAATTTATACATTTAATCTTAGGAGAATTTAAAATAATAAAAAATGAGATAATTTAAGGTAATTTATAAGTTTATAATTTATATAATGAGATAAAAAATAAATAATTTTTAAAAAATTTTAAAAATTTGCAACGCCTTAAATCATATCATACGGATTCTTAGAATTACTAATAAAAAAATAAGAAAAAAAAAAATCCGAATCTCCCAAAGTGAATTCAAATGGGTAAACTTTCAAGTTTTCAACTGCAACTAAGTACGGTGGGACCACCCCCCCCCCCCCCCAACAACAGCTCTCATTGGACAGCTTTCCTACCACATGAGGGTTCTTTGGACTGCAGTAGAAAAATTTACTATAAAGATTGCAGTGGATAAATCAACGAGTAAGATGTAATTATATTAAAATAAGATATGTCTTTTCATATTTTTTATTAATTATATTTTAATCAAATTTTATTTAATTTTTATTTTTATTTTAAATTTAATTTTATTACAATAAATTAAAACTATTAAATTTAATACAATTACATCCTAATCGTTAATTTATCCACTGCAATCCCATTGTAGTCCCCTGGAATCCCCACATGATTGTTAGCAGTGGTGGTCCTCTGAGTTGGCTCTTCATGGCTGGCAAAACGTAGCAACAACTCATTGGTGGGGACATAACTGTCGTCGGCTTCGCTATTAGACCCAATCAAATCACGTGCCATTGTCCAGCTATCTACAGCCACGTGCCAGGATAAGTCCGCCTTTGACTGAGGACTTCGCTGAGACCAACTGTGGGTAATCGCACCTCAACTACAAACGGGCAGCAACTGCGTCTCCCGTCGCCGCCCGCAGAACAAAGGGGAGAAAATATTGGTTAAAAATAAATATGTGCTAAATTTTATTTTTAATTTAAATTTAAAGATTAGGGTCGAAAGAAGGTTCAAATTTTCAACTCTATTTTTGAATTGGAGAGAATAAAAATAATCATTTTAACTCTCAGTTACCTCTTATTTTTTTATTTTATATTTTTTCATTAATGTAGGTATGGAGAGGCAAATTTTTGATAAAAGGGCTGTTTGGAACTTCAAAAAAATTTAAAAAATTTTGTAAGTTTCAATTTTTTCAAACTCTAAAAAATTTCTACTTTTTTAAAAGATTTGTCAAAATTTCGTTGGAACAAATTATTAGAATGTATTCCAATGAATTTTGATAGTTTTTAAAAAAAAATTTGATTGATATTTATACTAAAAAGTTTCACAAAACTTAAAAATTTTTCAACATTCTCTATTAAATTTTTGTCACGTGTTACTTTATATAATTTTTAACAATTTTATATCAAATTAAACACAAATATTCAACCACCATTTCAAAATAACTTTTTACATTCCAAGATCCAAAAAGTTTAACTTTGGTTAACTTTTGGGTTTTTTTTTAACACTCTAAACGGTTTAAAAATTGAGTAAAAATTACAGTTTCACAATTCATGTAATGAGTAAAAAGTTTAAAATTTTTAAAAAAATTTTTGGGTAACATGGTATTCCAAACGCGTTCTTAATTAGAATTTGTCTCTTGTAGCTTTCCATGTCATGATAAATAATACAATGACAAGGGTTATAAACGGTCTAACGGTCTAACGGATTGTTTGATTGAAAAAAAAAATTAAAAAAAAATACAGTAAAAATATAAAAATGTGACATAAAGATAATATGTGTTAAAATTTTTTAAAAAAAATACAAAAAATAATTAAATTTTGGTGACTTTTGGTATTTTTTGGTCAGCCAAACAGAACTAAAAAAAACATATGAAAATTGAAAAGAGAAAAGAAAATCAAATATGAAAGTAGAGATATATTGGAAGAATATTTTAGTAGCGTGTACGTACTTCCCAACTCTACCAAAACCACTCTCGCATCCACTGAAATTGAAGTTTTAATCCAGAGCTAAATATGTTTCAGGTTTTACTTACATTTGTTTCCCTTTAAACATTTTTACATTCTCTATTTTAGCCCCACCCCCCAATAAGTGTCCCTAAGGACACATCTAGGAAGGGCATTTTTGGTATTTACTACCATCCGCGTCCCCAAATCTAGCTGGATTCACATGGGGAGGCCATACTAAAGGTGGCAATGGACCCCACTTCCCTTGCCAATGTGGGCTTGTTGTGGGCCAAAAACAGGCCTATTACTAGTATTGGATGAATAGATGAATTAAATGTCTAAATTCTAATGATTCAGTCCCTTAATGTTCTCTAATGGCCTCATCTGTGGAACCCACGAAGTTAAATTCTCGTCAATCCCCCATTTACACTCTAGGTTATGTTTGGGACGCGAGCATGAAATGGAATAAGATGTGAGAATAAAATATAGGTGAAAATAGAATAGAAAATTTATTTGCCAACATAAAAATTATAAGAACGGAATGGACATTTAAATTTTCATAATTTAATTACAAATTTTAAATATGATGAAATAGTAAAAAAATATAATAAAAATTACTAATATTAATTTTTTAAAAACTATAAAAAAAAATTTATTTTTAGAATATAAATTTAATTGAAAAAAAAAAGTTTAATAGTAAAATGATCATTTTATAACTCGAGTTTGAAATGAGTCAAAAATTGTTTTAACTAAAAAAAATGTCAATAAATATTTTTTTTTAGACTTTTAGGAAACTTAGAATATGAATTTGAGCAAAAAATGAGTTCAGAGGTAAAATAATTATTTTACAGTCAAAATTCAAATCAGGATGAAATTTGTTTAATTATTACGAAATATGTTAATGGATGTCCTTTGGGTAATTTAGAATGTGAATCTAGGTAAAAGGCCTAGGGTAAAATCAATTTTTTACATTTTGAGTTGGAATCGGACTGAAAATTGTTTACTTGTTAAGAAACACGTCAATAAATATTTTTTAGCTTTTTGAAAAGCACAAAATGCAAATTTGGGCAAAAAAGGGATCTAGAAATAAAATTGTCATTTTATGATTTGAATTTGAATTGGATTAAAGGTTGTTTAGTTATTAAGAAATATGTCAATGTATATTTTTTTTAACCTTTTGAAAAGTCCGAAGTATGAACTTGAGTAAAAAATGAGTTCAGGAGTAAAATAATTATTTTATAGTTTGAGTTCATCCTAGACAAGAAATAAGCTCCATAGGTAGAATGATTATTTTACAACTTAAGATAGTAATTGAGAGAAATTTGTGATTGCATAATTGATTTTTTTTATTTATTAATTTTTCTATTTTTTAGATCGAATATTGATTAGAATGGAATGGATCACTTAAATTGTGAAATTGTTTTTTTTACTTAAATATGGGAATAGTTATTTCTAAGAAATAATATATTCCAAGCTATTTTTTTTTTTTTTATGCCAAACATAAGACTCATGAACAGTGTACGAAAGCCTCTAACCAATAATCACTCGGGGGCAAACCTTTTGCTTGTTATATTACAAACTTTTTGATATGGAGTTTTTGTGAAAGAGGGAAAATTTTCAATTACTCTTTCTTTTTTAATTTTTAATTTTATTATATTGTTATTGAATTCGATAAGAAAATCAACTTGATAGATGCAACCATGGACTTGGGCCGGGCTTTTAACTGGCCCATATATATTATTTTTTTTGAGATTTTTGGAGGCCGGTCACTATTTATGGACTTATAAGGATTTAAGTCATACCCAAAAAACTTGTTTGTGAATAAGTCACACTTGCAACAAAAAGATAAAAAAAGATATCACACATTTTTCACTATATTTCAAAACTGTCAGTTTTATCTGAAAATAGTGCACACTTCACTCATAACTGCCGCAACTTTCCATATTCTTTACAAAGCAAGCAAAACCAATTTTTAGAAACAAAATCAAAACTGTTTGGGAAAATCTAATTCTGTGACTTTCCATCTTCTTTACAAAGCAAGCAAAATTGATTTTTGGAAACAAAATCAAAACTGTTTGGGAAAAACTTAATTCCGTGACTTTCCATCTTTTTTACAAAGCAAGCAAAACTGATTTTTGGAAACAAAATCAAAACTGTTTGGGAAAAACTTAGATCGATCATCAATTTTCCTAAGTATCTTTATTTTTTTTATTTTGAAACAGTACTAGTACTGTATAAAAAACAGTACCGCATAATAAAACAGTATCGCATAATAAAACAGTACCGCATAAAAAACAGTACCACATAATAAAATAGTACCGTATAAAAAATAGTACCGCATAGTAAAACAGTACGACATAAAAAAATAATACCACATAAAAAAACAGTACCACATAAAAAACAGTACTACGTAAAAAAATAGTACCGCATAATAAAACAGTACCGTAGACATGTGATACTATCATACATGCGGTACTGTCGGTCATTCGTTTGATATGTGAACTATTTTTGTATTTAAATGTGATGTTTGCATGATAGAGTCATGCGGTACTGTTTTTTAACGAGCATGCATCCTAAACAAAACAGTACCGTAGACATGTGGTACTGTCGGTTATTCGTTTGATCTGTGAACTATTTTTGTGTTTAAATGTGATATTTACATGATAGAGTCATGCGAACTATTTTTGAACGAGCATCCATCCTAAAAAAAACAGTACCACAGACTTGTGGTACTATCATACATGCGGTACTGTCGGTCATTCGTTTGATATGTGAACTATTTTTGTGTTTACATGTGATGTTTGCATGATAGAGTCATGCGATACTATTTTTGAACGAGTATGCATCCTAAAAAAAACAGTACCGCAGACATGTGGTACTGTCATACATGTGGTACTGTCGGTCATTCGTTTGATATGTGAACTATTTTTGTATTTAAATGTGATGTTTGTATGATAGAGTCATGCGGTACCATTTTTGAACGAGCATGCATCCTAAACAAAACAGTACCGCAGACATGTAGTTAAATGCGTAATCCAGATCCGTATATATTCCTTCGACCAACGTTAATCTCATAGCACAAACTCGTGTAATCCGTATGTATTCGTTCATATATACTCCTTTAACAGACTTTTATCTCATTATATGCTTATTCAAATCAAAATATATACCATATATTTTTATGCGATTTCTAAGGAATGAAACAAAAATGGAAAAAACATGATTCTTGGTTATCATAATTTCCGGCAACTTCTTCTCAGTTAATTATAGAAACAAAGGAAATTTAAGTCATATTATAAATTATATTTAAAACAAACTCGTGGGACCCACTCAAAAGTGTGACTTAAATACAAAACTTTCTACATTAATGTGACTTAAAAGCAATACTTTTTTTTTGATATGACTAATAGCCTTAAAAGATTACAAAGTATGATTTAAATGCAATTTTCTTTTTTTTTTTTTTTGTCACTTGTGATGTCCTCTATGGCCATTCTTTTTTATGGGGTGCCTTGATCCTCGCACCGCAATGGCAGATCCAAGATCTTATTACAGTGGGGTCAAGCTAATAAATAAAAGTAGTGTAATTAACTTATAAGCAATCTGTTTTGAAAGATATATTTTATGAGGGTAAAAGGACAAAAATACCTCAAAAATTATACTATTTTCTAAAGAAATTGTGCTTCTAATAGAGGCAAAATTTGTAAATTGCTTGAGGTATAGGGGCAATTTGTTTTGAAAGATATATTTTAGGGTAAATTTCACTAACCTCCCCTTAGGTTTTTGACACCAACAGAAACCTCCCATGAGGTTTCTGAAATGACACTGCCTTCTATTCCTTTACCGGGTAAATTTCACTAATCTTCCTTGAGGTTTCCGAAACCAACAAAAACCTCCCCTGAGATTTCTGAAATGACACTGCCCTCCCTTCATTTACCGGGTAAATTTAACTAACCTCCCCTGAGGTTTCTGAATGTGTAAATTTTTTATACAATTATATTCTTTGTATCGAAAACTTTCAAACGAGTATCATTGTCGCTATTTTTTGTGAATTTTTTTGAATCCGTCGGAATGGATTTGAAAAACCATTCTCACAGTTTGCTATTTTTCAGAAAAAAGATGCCAAAATCAACCCCAAACTACATTTTGTCTCAATATATTCCATAATTTGCTACTTTTTAGAAAAAAATTCGCCAAAATCAACCCTAAACTACATTTTATCTTAATTTATCTTATTTTTCGTACTCCAAACGAGATTTTTACTGGAAAAAATAGATCAAGGGAGGTTAGTGAAATTTATCTGGTAAAGGAAGGAATGACAGTGTCATTTCAGAAACCTTAGGGGAGGTTTCTATTGGTGTCAGAAATTTCAGGGGAAGTTAATGAAATTTAGGGTAGAAATACAAAAATATCTCAAAAATTATACTGTCATTTAAAGAAATTTTGCTTCCAGTGGGGACAACTTGTAAATTGTTTAAAATATAGGGATAATTTGTTTTGAAAAATATATTTTATAGGAGCAAAAGTACAAAAATATCTCAAAAATTATATATTTTTTTTACATAAATTTTACTTCCAGTAGAGTCAATTGACCCCCTTGCCCTTACGTGCATCCGCCCATGTCGCACCGTTATTTAAGGGGACGCAGGTGTTTATTTTGAAGATTGGAATCATTGTGAAATCACCAAACCACCCCTGCAGGTCCATTGCATGTCCTCGTTGCCCTTTACGAAGGTTCAACTCCCGGGCTCATTTTATTCGCGTCAGGGTCGCATGAGCCCCCCCAACCCCCACCCCTCCCCAAAAAAATTGGACCGAAATTTTTTCATAAATATAATTTTTAGAACGTAAAATTACAAATTAAAAATTTAATTCAAAGTAGAAAATATATCAAATATGAAAAATATAAAATTTTTCTTCAAGTTGTTGTTTATGTTCCAATCCAAACTCATCAACACCAAGGTAGCATTAGGCATCACAATTTCTAGCAAAAATACCAAGTGATAGGGATACATTTGACCTATTTCAGTTTTCGACCGATTTAGGTTACCGAATCACTCAGCCCGATTTGACCGACCGACCGTTATTAATTTCGGTTGGGTCGATCGATCAACTTATTAAGGATAAAATTACTTATGTCATAAAAGCATGCATAACCATATTCTAGCATATTCTGCAATTCTCGTCTATTAGAGTGTTGTCTGCTGCATAAAGGTTTTGATAACTAATTATAAGAATCGTCTTAGGGATTTACAAATACACGTGGCACAATATAATTGAAAGGAAATCATAGCCGTGTGAGACTCACATGCATCATACCAATGCAGGTCCTACACCTCTCTATATATAAACCGTTCTCTCAAATATATGATACACACACTCTTTATCTTCTTATTGCTCTACTAAAATATTTTCTCAAATTCTCTTGTTAATTTAAGTATCAAGACTCTTTGGCAGGTATTACACTGGTGTCTAAGACAACTTTCCAGACTCGGACTTGGATCATCTATAGCATTCTCGAATAACGGCATTATCACCAAGTTTTGTTTTAGGTGTTCAGCAAAATACTTAATTTTGCCACTTTTCTATTCTGTTACATTAATTTCTCAACTCAAAAGTTATCAAAAATTACTAACAATTGTTAAAAGTTACTAAAAATGTTAAAAATTGTCAAAAATTTTATCAATTATCTAAAATTACAAAAAATTGTTACTAAGTTCACTAAACATACAAAAAATTATAACTAATAACTTTTGATAAAAATATCAAAAATTATTAAAAATTATGCCTCTAAACCAACCAAAACAGCACCACAAACCAATCCCCCCGGGGGGGAGGGGGGCCCCCAAAAGGTTGGCCTTTCATGAATGCAAGGGGGTAGAGCTGTTGCCGCTTGGGATTGACGGATACTGCATACCCCCTGAAAAAAAAGAAAAAAAAAAAAAAACCCAACAACGTATATAAATGTTGATGCCTATCACAGATATAGAGAGAGAGAGAGACAGAGGGGCACCACCAACTTTTTCTTTTGTTTCCATTAAAGGAAAGGTTCCGATTTTACTTGTAAGCTTAAAGTAAACGTCAAAAAGGTCCCCCCAAAACCATGTGATTGTGGGACTTTTTGAGCGGGAGAGAGAGAGAGAGAGAGAGACCTCGGGCTTGCGTGTGCAAGCATCAACTCCTGTGCGCGCGCGCAACTTGGACCATCGTGCCCCTTTTGAAAATTCCTCAACCCCCACCACCCACCATTCTTTTGGACAAAGAACATGTTCCCTCCCAACCAACTTGCATGTATATTTCCAAAAATGAAAGAGAAAAAACAAAAATCTATACATGGGAGAGTTTTTTTTTCACTCTCGGTATATTTTTTATAATTTAATTCATTTTTTATATTAAATAAAATTGCACAATTAATTACCATAATTTTTCTCACGCGATCACAGTTTTTTTTTTTTTTTTTTTTGGGTTACATACTTATTTCGATTGTCAGTTAACAAAAATTTTGTATGTAACAAATCAATCTCATAAAAATTTGAAAAAGATAACAATAATTAACTCAGAAAACTGGAACATTCATTAATTAAAAATATAAATTCATCCTGTTTCAGGGGCTTCTGTGGCCCAATTAAATCGGGGTTGGGTGAATTTCCACGAGCACACATACCTCAACACTGTTCGTATTTGGAGAGTATGTCATGCTCAACTTGAAACATTCTTATCTAGTATTGACCCAACATTTGAACAACTATCTGATCTATTTATATTCATGTGTTAAGGCGTGAAGGATTAAGGGAATTGAGACACAGTGTCTTAATTTTGTTTTTATTTGGTCTTTATGTTGTGTTTTATTTTGTTTTTGATTTTTAATTTTTTGATAGATTTTATAATGAATTATTTATATTATTATTTACCGTTGGGAGTAAAATTTAAGGAATTGTTGTCCATCATATGTTTCCTTGTTGGTTTTGCGACGGATTGAGGGAATTGGTAAAATTAACATGTCTCAGTTCTTACGTTTGAGTTTTTTGTTTGGTTTCTATTTTGTCCTTTATTTAATTTTAATTTTTTATTTTTGGTAAGTCCGCCATGGGTCATTTTTTAAAATTTAAGTTTTGGTAAATTAATTATGAGTCAGTTTTTAAAATTTAAGGGAACGTCATTTGAAACGTATTTTCTTTTTGGTTTTATTTATTTATTATTATTATTTTTTATTGCATTTTGTTTTTGTTTTTGGCTAGAAAGATCGACACATGTCACTTTTTTTTTGGGTAAGCTTGTAGGCTATATTTGATTTGAGAAATAAGCTGGTGTAATATAAGTAATACCGTATAATATATAGACTTTGCTATAATATGTAATTAATTTTTTATGTAGTTTTAACTTTTTGGTGTTTGTTTGGAGGGATACAAAGTATAGTAAAAAATATGATTTGATAAGAAATAATTTTTTAACATTCTTAAATATTAGCAGGAAACTAATCTGCATACAAGAGATATAACACCACTCATATGTGGTGTTATATATCCCCATTTTAGGGGGGATAAACTATAAATCCCAACCCGACAACTAAAACAAAAAATACAAAGAATAAATAATCTAATCCTTACTGCCAAATCTCTTAAACAAACAAACATTTAAAAGCTTTTTTTTTTTTTTTTTCTTGTTAGTATTTGAACACTAAATATTAATTTATATAAAAAAAAATTAAGAGATTGTTGGAGGTTCAACAATGTCTCACTTTGTTGTTTTTATTTATTTAATTCTTGTTTTGTATTTTGTTTAGAGGATTGCCATATGTTATACTTTTTTTATTATTTTATAAGTTTATATCGGATCATTTTATTAAAATTGAAGGTATTTATTTTTTCTATTTTAGTACATTACAAGTTTTATATACTCATTTTTTATTCATCATAAATTTAAAGTATACTACAAAGACCAGCGGCTACGCGAGAGTATATCCAGCTAGGATTATTTATGGGTTCACTAAACCAAAATAAATAAATAAACAAATACATAAAAATCTAGCTTTATTATATATATATATATATATACATATATTGCTTGAAAAATAAAACCTAGTTAGGGCCTACTGGGCTTTTTTGCTTCATCAACCTCCAGCAGAGGCCCAAAGCAGTAGGGTCGTAAGGTGTAACGGGCCTCAAAACTTTCTGGCCTAACAGAATTATATGTAACGTTTGGAGTCAATACAAAAATAATACAAAATTTAACAAATCTCTACAAATATGAATTACGAGATAGTAAAATTTAAATTTTTTACTCACGGTACAAAATACGAGAAATTAATTTTTATAATTTTATATAATTTTATATAACTCTAAATACACCCATAATCGTATCTATAATTTTCTTTTACATGGAAATAAAAATTTTCACGTGACAGTCAAATGGTATAATTTTCCGAACTTATTGTTCGAGGATTCCGAGGCTTATCCGAAAGCCATGGCAATGATAGGCAATGGAAGCCATCAAGCGGTCGCACCCATTTAGAAGTTTGGGTCAATTAATGAACTCAATTAACAAGACACTCCGGATGAAAAAAAAAAAAAAAAAAAAATTGGAGAACTCAATTAACAAATGGGCATACATGGGATGTCGGGCAACCAAATTTTTAGCCCCAAAAAAAAAAAAAAAAAAAAAAAAAAATTTGTGTATTTAGCAAATCATCAACTTTTGTTACTTTTCTGATTTACTATAATAATTTTTTAACTCAAAAGTTATTAAAAATTATCAAAAGTTACTAAAAACTACTAATTTTTGTCACTTTCTGCTCTACTATAATAACTTTTCAACTTAAAAATTATTAAAAGTTGTCAAAAATTACTGAAAGTTATTAAAAATTTTACCAAACATTCAAAAGTTGAAAAAAATTACTAAAAATTGTTAAAAATTACTACTTGTTTCATCACACACACCAAAAATTATAATTAACAATTTTTTATCAAAAATTACTAACAATTATGCTTTCAAACACCCTCCATATGGTCAAATGTATTGACTGATATCTTTAGAGAAACTTTGGAACGCTAATTAGCAATTCTTGTATAATTAAATACACTCAGCAGGTAGCCCAAGAAAGAAACAAAAACCCCAAGAATTGGGCTAGCTAGTTTTGCTAATTTCAACTCTGGGCAGCTCATTTCGGCTGCCCAAAATAACACTCTGTTTATTAGCTCTTGTAAGTTTTATACATGTATCCCTTCTACTCTACTCGGCCTCCTCTGAAGCAAAGCATTTGCAAATGTTGCATGGTGGGTGACTTTGGAACTGAAATTTCACTGCTAACACTTGGGAAGGTCGCTTGGAGGTGGCAGGACAGATTCATCGCGGCCTTTTCCATTGTCAACCACAAAAGCCATTTTAAGGCCCCATGTTGTGTGGACTTCCAAATGACAATGCATGAACCAAACCCCTACATGAGAGAGAGAGAGAGAGAGAGGGAGCCCCGTCAAGTATCATTTGATTTCGAGAAGTGCTATACTGTTATAATTTATGGTCCAAACATTTGCCAAAATGATGGACAGACTTTTGACAAAAAGTCGTAAAATGACAAAAAAATAGTTTTAAGTATTTTTAATCTTAAATAAAAAAAATTTCAAAACACAAAAAATAAAAAATTATCAAATTTTCTCCTTTTCTCATTTTAAAAATTTCAAAATATAAAACACATAAAATAAAAAATTAAAAAAACATAAAATAAAAAAAAATACAAACTAAGTACTACCTAATATTTTCTACTTGTAAGTTTATTACCTGGATTATCCGCCTTGAATCGGATAGCAGTCCAACCCCCGGATGGAACTCCAACCGTGTTCCTCTCGACAGGATCAACAAGATTAAACTTCTTGGGATCCCTCTTCGGATTGAAGTTTCCGACTCCCCTTCCGACAACAAAGAAATTGAAGCCATGAAGATGGATTGGATGGTTTTCAGGGGTTATCATTCCAGTGTCCTGCAAAACTAGTTGCACAGTAGAGTTGTAAGCAAGTCTATACAGCCTAGTCCCTCTCATGGTTCCCAGATTTTTTGGTTGCGTCCCCGTATAGTTATACACCACGGGGGGATTTTTGGGAAAATCGTCAGTGAAAACACCACTTATATTGAAAAAATGTGCTTGCAGAAGAGAGATCTTTGGCATGACAAAAGTGACATTGTTGATATCGGCCACAACTCTGCGGCCATTAACACAAGTAGAGCAAGGATTGACACCGAGCCCAGCAGTGAAAAGAAGGTGATGATCAATTTTCAATGGGACTTTGGCCGGAAACTTTTTTGAATTCAGGCTTCTAAGGGAGTTCATGAAGTTGGTTGCAACTGGGGTGGCATTTGTCGGCGGCGGGACGGTGACTCTGGTGGCGGCCGCGGCGGGGTTGTCGGGATAATGAAGTACGGCGGTGGCGGTTACGTTGTCAACTGCAATGGGTGAGTCCATGAAAGGTGAGGCAGTAACCAAGTAGCTGCCGGTTCCGCGGCCGGCGGCGGTGAGGAGGGCGTTTGTGGTCTGGCCGGGGGCTATAAGGAGGGTGTCAGTTTTGAAGGGTTTTACGTAAGTAGCATCAACCTCTACAACAGTGAGTTGATGATCGGCAATCTTAAAGAAAAGCTCTTCATTCAGCGCAGCGTTGATGATTCTCAACAAATATGTCTTCCCTGGTTCCACTGGTAAATTGTACCCTCCTGCATGGGCATGTGATGAAGATTGAAAAATTTTAATTTTCTTGACAAATTTCTCCCCTAAATAAGTATAAGACAAAAAGTTTTACTTTGATTTTTACCCTGTGATGAGCAGTTGGAGATTGGTCCTGGGTGGCCGTTGATGGTATGCGCATCAGAAACATTGGGGGCCAAACCCGATTTCAGAGCTGCATTTATCACAGCTTCAACATCTGATTTCCACCATTCACCTGCCAATTGAATGGCTCAACAATTAAGCAACTCTCATCAGTCATAGGAATTAAATTTTCCATTACTAATATATTTGGAACACAGGAAAACAGAAGCGAAGGAAAAATAAAATAATGTGAATGATCTTCAATCAGCAGCGGATTCATGATTTTATTACAACGGGTCAAGTTTGTTACGCTGAGATTAAACCGACAAATAAGGATAAAACGATATTATGCCTGACATTAAAGTAAGAGTAAAAATTATAAATTATTTGAGATATTGAGAAAATTTGTTTTGGTGAATGTATTTTATGTGAAAAAATTATATAAATACTCCAAAAATTATGTTATTTTCTACAGAAAATTAACTTTCAGTGGAGTCAGTGGATTTCTTTACAACTATTTGTATTCGCCTTTGCCTTGAATTTGGAATTTTTTTTAAGAGAAATTAAGAAGTAGATTTTTTTATGCTCACCCAATACAACCACCACTTCCTTATTTGGTTTTGGGAAGGGATAAGGCACGCCCATCTTGGGCAAGATGACAATGGCGCCATGGACAGTTGCTCTGAGCCAGAGAATGTGTGCATGCCAAAGAAGAGTTCCCCTCTGGCCAGTGATGGTGAAGTTGTACACATAGCTTTGCCCTGGTTGAATTGGACACTGCGTTATATATGCCGGTCCATCAGCCCAACCAGTTCGCAGTTGTCTAATCCCGTGCCTGTTCACCGCAGCCGAAGGATTTAAAAAAAAAAAAAAAAAAAGAGAGGAGAATGAAGAATTAAAATATGAATATTAACAATCAAAGAAAAATTATATATTAAATAACTCGACTATCATAAAAAATAAAAAAAAAAATTACATTAGCATTTTGTTAAACTAATATCTCATGTGCAGTTTATCACATCATTTTTTTTATAAATATGTTTAATTTTTATTTATTTATTTATTATAATATAGCATCACCAACGTTTTAATTAAAATGGTTAATTGATAATTAATTTTGCATGTATTAACATTACTCTCTGTAATATGATAGACTGACCAGTGAATGCTAACGTTGTATTTGACATGATTGACGACCTTCACGTGTACGTTGTCGTCCTCCCTTGCATATATGGTGGGGCCGGGAAAATGGCCGTTAACAGTGACAATCGGCTTAGTTGAGCAGAGCCTGGTGGCTTTCTTCATCACCACCTGCGTATATATTTGCATCCATTAATTAGCCTCCAGAAGAGAGAGAGAGAGAGAGAGAGAAACTTTGAGCTCAAAACAAATTTATTTTAGAGCAATACAACAACAACACTTTTGTAATCAGCGCAATTGACTCACACGTGGCACATGAATTTGATAAAAATATATATGTATATGTCATTATTAATATAAAATGCTTAATTACCTGCCATAAAAGTATTTTACCAAAAATAGTTATTAAAATAAGGTGATAATAACAATTTTGTAATTAAAGTGAATCTTTTAAGGGTGCTTTTATTTAAAGTGGAAATTATAAATTTCCACATTTATTTTTTGATAAATTTTTCTATTCTATTTTTTTCCTTATTGTTATATATTGAGTGGTGAACTTACATTGAACTTGTAATGCCGAATCCTGCACTCCACCATTGCCGCTGGAAACAGACAGGCCACCACGATCAAGACATGAACCCATGGCGCCATCTCTCTCTCTCTCTATGTACTTTATGCGTGTACTTGGCTTGTGAATTGTGATGGATCAACGAGCTAGCTAGCTAGTTCTTTATAAAGAGAGAGTTTCTCTGTGCTGCCATGTCGTTTTAATTCGTTAGGTGAGCGGCAAGAATGCTAGCTAGCTTGGGAGGTAAGACCAATCCACGTACCTATGAATTATCCAGAAAGAACATTTCGATTTCTTGTGTCTTACACACAGCGGTTACATATCAACTTAGACACCTTTTGAAGCTAAGGTATATATATGTGTGTGTATACACATATGTATATATAAAAATATTGACACCAAACAATTCAAATTGTGGAAGGACATGGGTAATAATATTACAGACTCATGAGTTGGTCCAACCATACCTAGTGGTTTAATTACAACAAATCCTCTATAACTAACATGAGACCAAACTAAGGATCCGTTTAGATCTCTAATTTTTTTCAAAAATTTTTAAAAATTTTTAAAAATTTCAAAATTTTTTAAAAATTTCTAAATTTTTTAAAAATTTCTAAATTTTTTCAACTAAATTTCATCACGTGTCACTTTTACATTACATTAATGTTAAGTTTTGATTTTTTTTTAATTTTTTTGACGTTCCGAACGTCCACTTATGTAAGGTTAATTTTTTTCATTAAAAGTGAGATGAAGGTCAAGGAGATGACATTCTCGATCAAGAAGTGAAACAGAGCCAACTAATCTATTGTACTTTCCGCATAATATCTACTGTATTCTAGTGGATTAGAGCAAATCCCATCGACCTTCGTTTGGTGATAACAGAAAGCTCATAACTCTTACCCTTTTAACATAGTTAATTAGTTAGCAATCCATATCATCAATAAATAACCTTTTTTTTTTTAATTAATGAAAGAACTTGAATGAGCCATCGCCACAGATTTAACGTTGGACTTGGTAATGATTTAAACCACATTCAGAAAAATTCACCAAAAGTATATATTCACCATAAGATCCTAATGCTTAATTTAAAACAGTACCCATCAAATTAAATTTAGGATATAACTACTGTCACATTATTCTTAGGATAAAGTACAAAAAATATACTTATAATTTATCTTAAGTATCATTTTAATGAAGGGGGAATTTCAAATTTCAAACACTTGAATTTCTGGCCCTTTCTAATACTCTCAAAATAAGTTAAGACTTATTTTGTCTAACTTTTTCGTCTTAGGTGACTTTTTTCCCCCAAGATGTTATATTATTTTTTTTTATTTGGTAATTTTTTGGCATATTATTCTTATTTCTTAAAAAAATTCAAAAAAATCTAAACAGATTAACTCATTCTATCCGTACATGGATTTTTGTTATTTTAAGCTTTTTTTTTTTTTTGTTCTTTTTTAATTTTCTTTAAGGAATAACGTGATTCATATGCCAAAAAATTATCAAATAAAAATATATAATATAAAATTTTGAAAAAAAAAAGTCACATAAGATAGAAAAAAATGGTTAAATTAAATAAGTCAACTTATTTTGAGAATACCAAACAAAGTCTTTAATACACCCCAGTTACACATTATATATAGATCCAATTGCACTTACTGCAACTATTTTATGTGTTTGGAATTTCAAATTAGTTCATTAAAATTAAATTTTTAGTCCAAAAAATACACTTCTATTTTTTTGGGTTGGGGGGTGGGAGGGGTTTGTTTGTATCAGTTCTTTTAAATAGAGAACACATGCCTAAGGATATAGTGAAAGTCTTAATAGGCGTATGATATTTAATTAAACAAGTAGAATTAATTTAATAAGTTGTGTTTTGCTATTTCTTTCACGTTCATTGTGATATATATCCTTCCAAAAGAGTGCATATATATGTGTGTGTGTGTGTGTGTGTGTATATATATATATATGCTGTTTTGGAGGTACTTGTCATGGCTGGGATGTCAACCCGGCAAGGATTTGCAGTTGAGGATGCTCTTCATGGATATTACTTCATATCGGAAGAAGTTCGGGGTCTGAAAGCAGAAGAATTTAAAGAAGGAGCGGCGGAAATGACTTGTCATTGTTAGGTAATTCGACATGTGGAATTTATCACATGCTTAATTAAAACTAATCTTTTCTAAGTAGATTGATCCCTTGCTTGCACTCTTACTAGCAGAAAGACAGCTAGGATATATTAATTTTACTATCAAATTAAAAATCTTTAAAAAAAATAAATAAAATACTAAAATGATGTTACAGGTTTGTGTGATTATTAGGAATTAATATCGATGGTGGTGAGTACTAAAAAGTAAAAATATCAATATATAAATCAACAAATAGTAAAAAATATATAAATAAATAAATAACCATTGCATTACTAACATTTCAATATATAAAGTAAGGCTAGTAAGAGTATTTTGTAATTCTAAATTTTTCTGGAGGGGGACGGTGAATTTTATTTTAACCACGCTTTAATTCTCATTAAATTTTAGTTTTTTTCCCCCACTCTGACCCCTTTAAAGTAAGACTTTCAATTTTATCTATCTCATTATCCTTCCTAGAGTTTATCACCTTAAAAATGCAATCTACAAAAATATTTTTTTATCAAACAAATATTATATCATTACCACATTTTTCTAATCAAATTCCTATAAGAAAAAATTACAAGAGAATAGAATATTTTTCTCAACTCGTCGTACAAATATTACGTCATTTGAAAAAAATAAAAAGTAATATATATAACAGTAAGGTTGGTTAAAATAACTTTTAAATGTAAAAATGTAATTTGAATTAAGTTTTTTTTTTTACTCTAATTAATAAATTTAAACCAATTTTTAATTTGTCTTTCAACTACCGATCGAGACTTTGTCGAGCTCTAGCATCATGGAAGTGTAGGGTGCAATTGAAGTATGTATCAAACAGAGACCATGTGAGCGGTAGAGGATCGAAAAAATAATAATAATAAAACGGTAAAAAGTGAAAAATAAAATAAAACCAATACCCTATACTGTGAGAAATCCTCCGTTTAGTTTGTCTGCTAGTTGCCATCAAAGTTACTAAAATGTTAACCTCAGAAGAAAACAGATAATTAAATTAGCTGATATATCTTGGAATAGAATCAACGGAAATTGCTAAAGCAAATAGAGCAGAATCGGTTGGATCTGCACACACACATGCACGAACTTTAATTCGACCCAGTAGCTTCATACTGATATGAATGCCAAATGTCATGTCAGTGAAACATTTCTCAAGTGGAAAGCAATCGTCTGTGGCTAGCCAGGTGGCGGTAGGATACATAATCGTCGTGCAAGCATAATAAGCTAATCTGCAACTACTTGACCAACCCAACAAATAGTAATAAGTTTCTTTTTTTATTTTTATTTTTTAACTCGAAACTCATACTGATTTATTGCAGTTTTCAATAAATTGTATAGTCGATGGGTAAATCAAAAGTGCTTAAACTCACTCACAAAATCCAAGCCCTGAATAAAACAGAGTAGTAGACAGCGAGATTCGAAGTCAAAACCTCTAAATTTATGATTGATCCAAAAAATTGTTAAGCTATCCTAGTGGGTACAAATAATAATAAGTTGTGCGCGCGTGTGAGTAGATGGGGCAGCTAACCTCCGGAGACTGATTTTAAAAACATTAGCTAAGCTACGCTGGATTTTGTAGACAGCAAATAGAGGGTAGCAATATTTGAAGGGTTATAAAGAGTCCAAAGTCCATTTTAAGGTTGTAGGCTGGAAGAAAGATTGAGCGAATTTATTATCGACACATGCAAGGTGAAGCATTTCTATGCCACATTACTTAGCAGAGTTAAGTGGAATAATACACACACACACACACATATATATATATATATATATAATTTAAAATCTTTTTAGTATAAAACATTTTCGAGTGATGTGAATATCAACTTCATTAAACCCACCTTTAGTTGGTCCAGTGGAGCGAGAGTCAAGCCTAATGTTTAGGTGATATACCGAGATCGTAGGTTTGATTCTCACCTGGAGCGGCCAGGATTTAAGTGGGGGGCCGTTAGTTGCTGCACTAGTTCCCCTGAGAGTTTGTAACTCAGTGTGTAAAACCGTTGAGTGATTTCTCCCGTTACCAAAAAAAAAAAACAACATTAAAACCCTGTAAATAAATAAATATATCATACTGACGGGCTAGTTGATAAGGTGCCACTCTCACTAAATAAAATTTTCCAATCCAAAAGTTTTACATATCATTAAAAAATAAATAAATAGATTTAAATAACTTTATATGAAACTGTAGGGAAAAAAAAATCAGTTGTGTTTTGGCGCTTGCTCTTTGGCATGGACCAAAACTTTGACAAGGGTGAATGAGAGATTACATGCATAAGGTGTCCTCATATATAATGCATGGGACCGTCACAGGCTTATTAAAATTTGAGAATAAAGTAATTATCATGATCCTGGTTTTATACCATGAATCGAAATGGTAAAAATTTGAGTAGCCTTGAATGAGTTTTTATAAAGTTAGGTAAGATTGGATCATATCTCGGACCAGTTAAATAAATTATAGGTTAGGGTTAGATTTCGGATAACCAATTATGTAAATTGTAGACCAGAGTCAAAATTTAGATTTGTCAGATTTATTATTTCTCGATCTATATTTGGATTTACTAATAATTAAAAACTTAATAACACGATGTCATTTATATACAACTTTATAAATAAATTTTATAGTTGTATAGTATTTATAATATTATAAAAATATAAAATATCTAATATCGATCATAAAATTATATTATTGGGTTTGATTTTGATCGAGTCAAACAAATAGTATCCATACTTGAACATGTTAATTAAGTATCGAATAATCAGATTTGAATCCTAACCAAATAAATAAATCTAAAATTACACCCATTAAATTAAATTCAAGTCCAGATATAAACTCCATCCATGCATTGGCAAAACCAGGTGTTTGTTAGTGTGACTAAATAGTCAATCTTCCCACGTAATTGAAATAATTATTGTGATATTAACTATTTATTAGTTGTTAACTACAACATATGATAGATTCCAAATCCAAACAGTGATATTCCAATGCATTGAGTCAAATAAGGATGGATATTCAAAGGGAATCTTGTCTGATTTATATGGAAGTATAATAACAATCCGCCTGCCATGCCAATGTAAACGCTTTCTTTCTATTTTTCTAACCGTGTCATTTTCAGCCGTCCTAGGATATTTTTGTTTGCGGTGGGCTTTTGTGAGCCCCGCACTTCTGAAAGGTATTTTTACTTGTATATTATTGACTATATTTAAGGGTCGGTTTCGTATACCATAAAATTCTAAAAAATTTTATAAATTTCTAATAATCCCTCTATCTCTAATTTTTCTGTTATCACTAATTTTAAAAAATTTTAATATTTTACTTAAAAAATAAAAAAAAATCTAAAAGTAAATTAATCAAATGTGTAAATTTTTTATACAATCACATTATTTGTGTTAAAAATTTTCAAATGAGACCATTATTGCTATTTTTTGTGAATTTTTTTGAATTCGTGGGAACGGATTTGAAAAATCGTTCCCACAGTTTATTACTTTTTAGAAAAAAGGCGCTAAAATTAACCTTAAATCACATTTTATCTTAATTTATCTTGTTTTTTCTTATTCCAAACAAGGTCTTAATAAATGAAAAATTATCTTGAACTGTAAATCGTTGAATTAAAATTTAACTGATCAAACACATTGCAGTAACATTATAGCACATTTAGAGATATATTGAGAGTAATATTGTAGCACATCTAGGTATATAATTTGAAAGGAATAATCTAAAATTAGTCAGAAAAGTCCAAACACTAATTTGGACCGAAATTCAGTGGTGATGAGTCCCCGCTGGATTTCCGCCTCCTTATTTGAAAAGTTTGCGTGCACGTTGGCGTTCATTCAAGGTAGATAGTTGTTCTAAAGCCCAACAATTTTCCTTTAACTTGTGTGCTGCCGAGATTTAGAGGACGGCGGCGGAGAGAGAAGGTCAATCCCTGGTTGCCAAAAGATTTTTTTGAATGTTTAATGTAATTTGAACACAAGTTTTAAATACACCTTTAATTTATAAAGGATCACCTCTCTTAATATTAATTTTTTTAAAGAATTTTCATAATGTACTTTCTTAAATTTTTATCTGGAATCTCATTTCAGAGTTTAAATTATTTTATTTTATTTTTTTACAATTAGTGACCTAAACTTTTTTTTTTTTTTAACAACTAAGAGCCTCATTGAATATTTTGTCCACCGGGCGTTTGGTGGTTCAAAAAGAAGAAAAGAAGTGAAATTTTTGGTAGTTTTTTGTGTGTTTTTTAGTTGCATTTTTTTGTGTGTGTAGTGGAATAAAGTGTATTTTTTAATTTTTTTTATAACTTTTAGGTGTTTAGTAAGTTTTTTACCGTAACAAATTAAAAAAGTGGTAACTTTTTGTTTTATTTTTTACTATAGCAAATAAAAAAAGTAAAAAAAATTGTGATTCTACCAGACGCACCAAAAAGTTACAAAATGCAACTTTTGGTACTTTTTTGTTAATTTTTGAGTCCCCAAATGAGCCCCAACTTTCTGTACTCTCATTATTGACTATTTAATTTTTAGAGATAAAATAGTTACTGAATTTCTTTAAAAAAAAAAAAAAACTTACCCCTAACTAAAATTCAAAGTAAAATTCAAGGGTACGAAATATAATTAACTCAAAATTAAAAATAATTATATCACAAGAAACACATAAAACTAAACACTTCCTTGATAATCAAATTGTCAAAGAGGGGCTCGACCTGTAACCGCGCCACTATTGGACTTGGGCTTCACATATATTTTTGCTCCGATCAGATTCACATACGTCATTGACTCGGATCCACCCATCGCCCCACGAGTCAATGGCATTTTCTATAATCACAAATATAAACAGTGCACTATTGTTATTAAATGCGCTTCAAGTTTTTGACTTTTCTATTATAAAAATAAAAATTAAAAATAAAGTTTCATTTAGAGTGATAAAAAACTTTAAAAATAGTAAAAAATACTAAAAAATTTTAAAAATTATTTATTTTTTATTTCACTGTACGAATTATAAATTCATAACTTATCTCAATTTAACTTATTTTATCTCACTTTTAATCACTCTAAACGCACCCTAAACAACTTTCTCATAGTAAGCAATCAATATCATTGAAGAGGATTGCTTATGTTTTTTTCTACCTTTCAAATAAAAGAAAAAAAAAAAGAAGCGGAAGTGTTAAGAGGTGTTTAAAATGGAAAAAAGTAAGATAAACTGAGATAATTAGAGATAATTTGTGAATTCATAAATTTTGTAATGAGATAAAAAGTGAATAATTTTTAAAATGTTTTTTAAATTTTTAAAATTTTTTAATATTTTTCAATGCGTGAACTACACTTCCGTATTTTTAATGGAAGTTTGACAATTAAAGATTCCATAATGTATTTTTCAAAAGTAAAGGAGAAGACCTTCCAACTTACCAGCCCCTTACTTTTAGGTGGAGTTTGGAAAGTAAAGTTGTTAACCTCTTGTAACTAAATATTATTTTATTAATAAAAATTAAATTTTGTATGTTTAAAAATAAAAAGTTAAATTTTAATAACTAATTTTTTAATTTTTTATTAATTTAATATTTTTACTCTTTATGATTTAAAAAAATTAAAAATATAAGAGAATAAATATAATTAATTTTAAAAAATAAAAAAAATGTTAAGTAGATAAAAAGTGACTATTCTAAATTCGTTTATTTCAATGATAATGATTGATTTTGATTCTTTCCCATGGCCAGATTCTGCTAGGCAATAGGCTTTTTGATATTTCCTCAAAATTCTATCTCCCCAGTACCATCCAATTTATTATAATTTTATTTTTTATTTATTGATTGAAATATCATAATTATTATTTTTTTCCTTAAACAATAAAAAGTTATGACGAATTTACAATGATTTAAGCGACTACGTAAGAGTCCGATGTTATACCACCAAAAGCAGACACAGTTGCATAAACAATGAAATTATTTTATTTCAAATTAATTAATTTAAAATTATCAGCTTATATTTATAATTTTAAATTTATAATTTTAAAATAATCAAACAACTCTTAAAAAATTATTATATCTCTACAGATATTTTTTAATATGGTGATGAGATAGGGTGAGCATGAAATATATACGTTAGATTGGGGTTAAGGATTGAATTCTCTAGCATAGAAAAAAGAATTCATTTGTTTGTAAAGCTTATTTTCAAGAAAAATTAAAATAGAAAGAAAATTCTATTCTACCCCTTAAATAGTATAATAAAAAATATATACTATCAAAATGATTTCATAGTTATAATTTTGTAATTAAACTGCATAAACTAATTATTTTCATTTTAGCCATGGACTTTTTTTTTTTTTTGAAAATTTGTTTTATTATTAAAAAAATCAATTATTAAAAATTTTGTAACACTTGGGGAATGCACCAGTCCATTAAATTTGGTTTAGAGTGAACTTAACTAAAATAATTTTAATTTACAAAAATATAATAAAAATTATTAAGGCTCCGTTTGGAGTGATAAAAGGCTCTGAAAAATGATAAAAAATACTGAAAAACGATAAAACATACTGAAAAAGTCTAAAAGTGATTAACTTTTTATCTCACTGCACAAATTACAAACCCACAACTTATCTCAATTTATTTTTATTTTATCTCACTTTTTGTCATTTTTAACGCACCCTAAATAAAAATTTCAATAATTTAGTTTGATTTTCGATAACGTTTCATTTGAAATTCAGTTGATTCGATTCTAATATATTCATATTATAATATATATATATATATAATATAGTTTTAAATAATTCATAAGACATGACTACACATTAATATATAATTTCATATAATTCGATTACAATTTGATTTCAAATTTTTTTTGGACACTGAATCCAAAATAAATAATGAAATAAAACTTTAACTAATGGGTTTGTCTACCATGGAATAAAACTTTAATATTTTTTCTGGGGTGTTAAGTATTTAATTGGTTAAAAGGTACAATAAAGATTTAAAAATCTGGTGTTAAAATAATATAATATGTAGTATTATTTGATTAAAAAAATTAATAAAAATTAGTAAATTTTAATTAATTTCGTCCAATCAAATGCGCCCGACAAACCGTAGCAAATTTCGCTTGAAAATCTGGGCAACAGGCTGGAGCTCTCAGTTTCCTTTGTTTTCGTGCGTTCCCGCGGCCACGCCAATAGCGCTGGAACCTCGTTCGTTGACTTCCATAGCAACCCTTAGTCCGCCCTGCTCTCTCTCTCTCTCTCTCTCTTACTTTTCCCCGTCGAAGCGTGTCAGTCTGATCATTTGAATTATCCTCTTTATATATATTTAAATAAAAAAGAAAGGCAGAACTCAAAGGAAGACCACTCTGTATTTGAGTTGTGTGAGAACTCTGCTTTGGCTGTTCTGTTCACTCGGGACCAGAATATGCAGTTGAAGCTACCTTCGTAAGGCAAAACTTCTCTCTGAGTACTGCAAAAAATTGCTTTCTGTCCTTTATTTATTCATATTATTGCTTATATACATGCCTCAATTGTTTGGTTTTTAAGTTAGAGAAAGATGGGGAATATAGTTTCCATTTGAAGGGTGAGATCGTCTTTCATGCCTTCATTATTTGGTTTCTAAGTTAGAGAGAGACGGTGAATAAAGTTTCCATTTGGGGCGGGGGATATTATTTTTTTCACTCACCAGCTTCTAAAATGGTGCTTCTTCATTGTGTCAGTGTTAATATTTACTCAAAACAATTCCAGTGTCTTCCCCTCCCAGTAGATTTCCTTGGATAGGTCGACTAATTGGCTTGATCTCTGTGCTTTTGATGTTGTGTTTCCTAGGTTAGCGGCATATGATTGGACCCGCATAGTAAATGAAAAAGAAAATAAGGAAACAAGAATATCAAAATCCAGAAAAATTGGACACATATATATATTCTACTTCTAGTTCTGCTTGTCAATCTGGTATAGGTCATAAACTTGTTGTGATATTCACTGTAGCTTTTGTCCTTCATTGGAAGAATTTGCTTTGTATGATCGAAATGTGAACTATATAGTTGCTGATATATTGGGTTTTGTTTATTGCATTCTCATTTCTCATATTTGTTTTTTTTTTGGGGGGGGGGGGGGAATAAAAAACAATCCCTAATTTGGTCTCTATTCATTGCAGTTTTGGCACACCTTTCGAGTTTTGACTTGTTCAGTATTTGAGAAAATCCCCGAACAGAGACAATTCCTAATCAAGCACGCAACGGTTTTGTAGAGAAAGCCATGGCAGAGGACGATAACTATACCAAAGATGGAACGGTAGATTACTGCGGTAATCCTGCCAACAGGAAAAAGACAGGAACCTGGAAAGCCTGCCCTTTTATTTTAGGTATTTATGATTTTTGTATGTAAAGTTGTTCTATTGCTGTCAGGGTTAAAGCTTCGAACCCTGAAATTAACCTCTCTATTTGCAACAGTTTATTCTTGTTAATGGAAATTGATCATTGCCGAAAAGATGTTTATTGATACTTATGCTTGTCGACAGGGAATGAATGCTGTGAAAGATTGGCATTCTATGGAATGAGCTCCAATTTGGTGCTTTATTTCAAGCATCAGCTCAACCAGGAGAGTGCAACCGCTTCAAAAAATCAATCAGATTGGTCCGGGACATGCTACATCACACCGTTGATCGGGGCGTTTCTTGCTGATGCCTATCTAGGAAGATATTGGACGATTGCCTGCTTCTCAATCATCTATGTTATTGTAAGTCTTGATTGTTCAAATTCATCTATGTTTATCATCTAGGGGGAGCTCATTTGACTTGTTTTAAGGAAAAATTGGAGGATCACCACGGGTTTTTGTTAAGGCAACCGGCAAGAAAGTTTGTAAATTTGTAACATCAATCAACAAAATGGTTCTCAAAACACCATAGAATTAATTATATACCATCAAAAACTCATAAACAAGGTACAAATGTGGAATAACGGGGTTGACATAACAACCTTTGCCAGCTCCGTGACATGTAGTCGAGGATCGTTGAATTAAAAAATTTAATGGTTTAAATGTATTCATTTTTTTTAATAAAAAAAATGAATGCATCTAAACCATTAAATTTTAATCTAACGGTTCTTGATTATAATATTACTAAACTGACATACAAACATTTTCAGAATAACAACGTGCTATGCACAGTTATACAATTATAATTGTGTAATCTCAGCTATCCACTTGATAGGGCTAAGACTGGGAGCCGAATCGATGGACGGTTAAGTTAAGATTGGATAGTCGCAACAGTATTGTGTTTTAACGTTATCACAGTAGAATTGGTTGTGAATATATGGAGAGCCAACAAGTTAATCAAATTGCCATTTCCCAAGTGACAATTACTCCATCTAATTAATTTAATCCACTCTTGTGAGTTATATTCAGTAAGGAACTTCTTAAGTTCGAATTCCATGTTTTCACTGTGAAAACACTCGAGACATCTTAATTTTATGTAGGGAATGACACTGTTGACATTATCTGCATCGGTGTCCGGCCTGAAGCCAAACTGTACCTCAAAAGATGTTTGCGACCCAACACACGTGCAGAGCGCAGTCTGCTTCCTCGCTCTTTACTTAATAGCGCTGGGTACCGGAGGAATCAAGCCCTGCGTCTCATCCTACGGTGCAGATCAGTTTGACGATGCGGACGCGGCAGAGAAGAAACACAAGAGCTCCTTCTTCAACTGGTTCTACTTTTCGGTCAATATCGGTGCGCTTATTGCCTCTTCTGTGCTGGTTTGGGTACAGGACAATGTGGGCTGGGGGTGGGGTTTTGGCATCCCAGCAGTGGCCATGGCAATTGCTGTAGTGAGCTTCTTTTCCGGTACCCGTCTGTACAGGAATCAGAAACCCGGAGGAAGTCCTCTAACGCGCATTTGTCAGGTGATAGTCGCAGCTTTGAAGAAGTACCGAGTTAAAGTGCCCGCGGACAAGTCTGTTCTGTATGAGACTGCTGATGCGGAGTCTGCAATCAAAGGAAGCCGCAAGCTTGATCACACAAAAGACCTAAGGTAAGTTTCATTACTAATGAATTTGGCCTATGTTTTCTGTTAAAATGCGAGGGCATTTGAAATGCTTCCTCTGTTGGTTTGTATTAGTACCCCCTGTTATTTATCTGCCTCTGTATCGGCGCTTCTCAGCTGGGACGGAACAAAAAATTTAACAAGGGAGCTAATTTTTATAAATTTTAATATTTTCTTCCAATCCCAAAAATGTAATTTTAGAATTAAGTGACTTATTTCAGAGTCATGAGCTTAAAAAATCAAGTCTATTTTGATTAAAACTCGCTTAAAATTATTCAATTACTAAGTTAGAGTATTAATGGCCAAAATCAAAATTTTATATCTCATTAATAATTAACTCAAAAATCAAGTTTTATATGTCATTAATAGCTCAAAGTAAAAAGAGTTGGAGTGATTATTTTAAAATATATATATACTAGTAATAACCTGTGTCTACGGTACTTTGAATAAAATTAGTATTAAATTTCTTATATAGTTGAAAGACAGAAAGTTTAAATAGAAAAAATTATAATAATTTATGGGTTTTAATTTTTTTGTCAAAACTTTAGCCTCTACATGTGTTTTGGTCTCTTTTTTTTTCGTAAAAAAAACACAAATTATGATATTTTAATTTAGAATGTTCAACTTCCTAGAAACTATAATTAGGCGGAATTTAAGTTGACAGTTTTAATTTTTATATAATCTTCACCTTTAAAATATAATGAAATTTAAAATACCTGAATCGTTTTATAAGATAAATGATAGTGGGATCCATTAAAATAAGAATTAAGTAGGAAGTTAAAGGGTATGTTTAGAGTTGTATAAAATTATAAAAGTTAATGTCTCGTGTTTTGTGCAGCGAGTAGAGAATTTAAATTTTACTGTCT
The DNA here is from genome assembly GCA_019916065.1 of Vitellaria paradoxa. Classification (NCBI taxonomy): domain Eukaryota; kingdom Viridiplantae; phylum Streptophyta; class Magnoliopsida; order Ericales; family Sapotaceae; genus Vitellaria; species Vitellaria paradoxa. The sequence continues at coordinate 7,434,860 of CM034243.1, read as the reverse complement.
CGTAATTAGTGTTTATAGAAATTTGTAAAATTTTGTATTTTTTTTTTAGCTCCAAACGTGGCCAAAATGTAAAAATGATTTCAATCGTTGAATGAAATAAAAAATAATTCTTTACTGTTAGATCTTAATTTGTGATAGAGCGTTTTCAAAAACTGTCATATTTTATTATATAAATATATACATAAATACACTTGTTATATATATACAGATTTTTTTCCAATGTCTACTTATAATGGGTATGTTTAGAGTGAAAAAGTAAGATAAAATAAAATAAAGTGAAATAATTTATGCGTTCATAATTTGTGCAGTTAAGGATTTTTAAAAATTCTCATAATTTCTAGTAAACTAAATCCGCCACCCAATATATAAACAATTTTTTTCCAATGCTTGGAGGCCATGCCCCCTTTTGTCAAAGGATTGGTCCATTCCTGCTCCTCTGCATCAAACGCAGAAGGGTCATTTGGAGTGCTAAAAAATAATAATAATAAAAAGTTGGCATTGGAGTAATGTAAAAATGATATATGTTGAAATTTAATTAGATAAAATTAAAAATTTTTAGAGTTTTTTTTGATTTTTTTTTTTTTTTTTGAAAAAAAAAATTAAAGCTCCAAACGAGCCCTATTCATCGTAAATTCCGGATTAGTCTCTTACCCAAATGTTGTTTTACGCAGTTTCTTCGACAAGGCAGCTGTGGTGACACCGTCAGATCACAGAAATAGCACCGTAGATCCGTGGAGACTTTGCTCTGTGACCCAAGTCGAGGAACTGAAGGCCATTCTGCGACTACTTCCCATATGGGCGACCGGCATAGTCTTCGCTACAGTTTACAATCAGATGAGCAATTTCTTCGTCTTACAAGGCGAGACAATGGACACCCACGTCGGCAACTCAGGATTCGAGATCCCGCCGGCATCGCTCGGCATTTTCGACACCCTCAGCGTCATCTTCTGGGTCCCAGTTTACGACCAAATCATCGTCCCAATCACCAGAAAACTCACCGGCCACAAGAACGGGCTGACTCAGCTCCAGAGAATGGGAATCGGCCTCTTCATATCCATCTTCGCCATGGTATCCGCAGCGATCCTGGAGCTCGTCCGGCTCGGAATCGTGAAGAGACACAACTACTACGAGGACGAGAAGATACCCATGTCGATATTCTGGCAGGTTCCGCAGTATTTCATCATAGGCTGCGCCGAGGTTTTCACGTTCATCGGACAGCTGGAGTTCTTCTACGAGCAAGCGCCGGATGCAATGAGGAGCTTGTGCTCGGCTCTGTCGCTCACCACGGTGGCGCTGGGGAGCTACTTGAGCTCTCTGCTGGTGACTATTGTTACTTCAATTAGTACGAAGGATGGGAAGGTTGGATGGATTCCGGACAATTTGAACTACGGTCGACTCGACTACTTCTTTTGGCTCTTGGCTGTGTTGAGCGTGCTCAATTTAGCTGCTTATCTCTTGGTAGCCAAGTGGTACACCTATAAAAGGGCTGTGGGGACTCTTGGTGCACAGGCACAGCCAAAGGAGTGACATTGTGCATGCAATACATACATACATACATATTGCCTTTTATTTTATTTTATTTTTTAAATAGTTTGTTTGGTTCACACTGAAAAAGTTCTTCTCTGCTTCATTTGGGATACTCCGATTGTACTGATGGAATCCACAATTTTCAAATACCCTGCCACTAGTAGTTCAATTACCGTAAATTTCTTCCTTTCTGCGGCCAAACAGCCTGCTAATTTGCGAATTGCAATGGTTTTGAATTTCTCATCAAACACCAATATATGCTTGGGAACTCATAACCTTACACACTAGCAGAAATATGGACTCGATATTGGCACAAACATGACTAATGATCAGCAGAAGAAGATGATTCCGGCCAAGTGAATTCAAATCTCTAATTGATTATGATCCCCGTTGGTAAATCAATCATTTCAAACTAATTGTTAATAATATTCTAACAAGGCCTCCCCACTAACTGTTAATTGAGTTTAAAACTTTGACATGGTATTGCGAATTATTTTTGAGGTTTTTTTTTTTTTTTTTTTTTTTTTTTTTTTTTTTGTGCTACGTAAATTGTTTTTGAGTTGGTTGGCTGAGCTGTAATGGAGAAAGTAAAAATATGTAAATTAAAAATAAATCTATTAATGAATACTTTTTATTTAATTATATTTTTAATTTTAAATAAAAATAAGAAGTTGAAACTAGGTATTCCATGCAAATAAATGATAATTTTTATTGATCCATTTTCTAAAATCAATATGAGTGCGTTTGACACACTGACAAACATTAACAAACTCTAAAAATCTATAAAAATTTCTAAAAATTATTCACTTTTTATCTTACTACACAAACTACTAACTCACAAATTATCTGATCTTAATTTTTATTACTCACTCCAAATTTCCCCCCACCTCCAAAAAATAATTTCATGGTTTAAGCAAAGCTCTTATTTGACAATTGTATCTCTCTCAGAATATGGTTGCGTTTGGCATAAAAAAAATATTGAAAATCTCTATAAATTTTTGTTAACTTTATATCACATCAACTTTTTTCTTTCACTGCACGTATTACGAACTTTCAATTTATCTCAATTTATTTCACTTTTTTTTACTCCAAACAAACCCTATGTCACGAGCCTAAAAAATAATTTCATGGCTTAAGCAAAGCTCTTGTTTGACAATTGTATCCCTCTCACAATATGCCATGAAATCAGTATAAATCGATCCACAACATACATCCGAGTTCCGGAGATACCCCCCTTGATAGTCGCATACCAGCCCCATATTGATTCTCAACGGCCACTTTAACGGCAGTATGCGCATCGCTGAACCCTTCTCTGCGTCTTAGGGTTGTGGGACGGGACAGTGGGATGACAGAATGTGCCCATCCAACGGTTAGTGTTTGTTCTGCATATTTTATTCCTAAGAAGGGCTCAGATTTTCTCCAAACCAATCAACGGCTGGAGTGGGTATTTCTGTACCATACCCGAATACCGCTCTTCGTCGCTGTAAAACTTCCCGTAGTCATTCCCATCTGCCTCACCTTCGCACCAGCAATGGTTCGCAAACGATTCCAAGACGCCAAAACAGGTAAGGTCGTAAACCCTCATCTTCGTTATCATTCTCGAAGTTCTTCAAGTTTCAGGTCAGTGTAAAATGATAGCACTCGTCCCAGAAGTTGGGATTTTTTTTTGGGGGGGGGGGGGTTCACATAAGATGGCAATGAATAAATCTTGTTTCTTTTAATCCAACCTTCTTTTTATAGTTTAAAATCTGATTACCGGTTGGAGTTCTATGATATGTCCGTGTTTATGGTCTGCGATTTTTTTTTTAGCAATACTGCCCATGAACTGTTCGACTAAAAGTCTTAAAGAAATAAGCAGTCGTAGTGCATATATTTATATGGATATATATATTTTGCAGGGCTTTCCCTGGCCAAATCGTTTGATGCCCAGAAGTTTTTGAAGAAGATTGGGTTGGGAAAGGAAGACTACCATTTCTGGAAGCAAGTGGGCAAGGCTTTGCTATGCACCTACGCGCTTTTCGGCGTTGCGTGGCTGTACAACGAAACATCGCCGCTGGGCTGGTGGACTCTGAAGCCACGGCCGAAGGAAGAGAGAGAGCTGGCCCACCTCTACGAGCGCCGCAAGTTTCCTTACCCCGGTGACGAGGAGGCGATGGAGGAGTTCGTTGCCAAGGGTGGGATGATCGGCACAACAATAGGTCCAAAGGGAATCATTGAAACGGATAAAGACTCGTTCAATTACCAGAAGCAGTTGCAGGACCAGAAGTTGGAGCAAGAAGCTCTGAAGCTGTGGTTAAGGATGAGAAATGAAGTCATTTCCGAGCTTCAAGGGAAAGGTTTTGATGTTGAGTAATGGTGGATTAAGAAAAGGGGGGGCTACAGTAGCAGGGTGACTGCAGCCATTGCAATTCCTCCAAGACGACCCTGTTTTGGCTATTTTTTATGCCGTTTCACTTAAGTTCCATCATTCGAATATGTATATTCAAATATGAATTGATGTATTCGAATATAGAATTTAAGCAGAACGGAGTCGTTTTAAATAAAAAATGTCGTTTTAAGGGGGACTACAACAGATGCAGTGACCCTCCTACTGCAACCCTAAGTCGTGGTTAATTATTCTAGCAAGTGGTACCGTTCACTTGTATCTATTCATATTTGTGCTCAAATATTTTGAAGTTATCGGGTTGTGCCTAGATGCGGACTTGCAGTTGAAGTATAAATTACAAGTATAAATAATAAGATGAAACGTCTTCTGTGAATGTCCCAGTCCCGAGAGGTTGTGAGCACTCTTTGGTTTGATGCATTTACATTTGGGTGGTTAATGTTGGATTATTATTAGTATCATGCATTACGATTTCATCTTTGTTGGCAAGTTGTTAAAGATTGGTGAAGGCTTGAGTAAATTGGATGAATTCAATTATTGCGGTGGTGAAAATTAAGACTCGAACCTAGAGCCTTTGTTACATGTGTGCATGCTTCTTATAGACTTAGTAAGTCTTGTCTGTCAATGATTTCAAATAATTATTTAGTCAGAGCTCGAATGTATCATAATTTCTTAAATTAAATCAGTCAAATTTGTAATGAAATTTATATATAAATTGATAAAACTTTGCCATTTTTTTAGAAGAAGTCACTTATCGAGGATAAGTTCAAAAACCAACAAAGCCACTCTCAAAATCGCATGTCAAAAAATAGCATAGTGTTAATTTCATCATTTGCATATTTTTAAATAGATTTCAATATTTCTCATGGTGGGTAATATTACCAATAAAACATAATTGTAAGAATAAAAGATAGATTGCATATCTTGTAATCTACTTAATTTTCATTTTATTATCTAACGCTGTGTTTGAATTATATTTAAAAAAATAAATTCTAAAAAAATAAAAATTTCAAGTATTTTTTTATTTGAAATATTTTTTTTATATATTCATAGGAAAATCTCGTAAGAAGAATATGGGGCGGGGGAAAATGTATTTTCAAAAAAATAAAAATTTCAAGTATTTGTTTATTTAGAAATTTTTATATTTTTAAGAAAATCTCATAAAAAGAATATGAGAAAAAAATAAATTCTACAAAAATAAAATTTTCAAGTGCTTCTTTATTTCAAAAATTTTTTTTTTATATTTTTAAGAAAATCTCGTAAGACGAATATGGGAAAAAAAATAAATTCTGAAAAATAAAATTTTCAAGCATTTGTTTATTTGGAAATAATTTTTTTATATTTTTAAGAAAATCTCAAAACTAGTTTTTTAATAGTAAGAAGATGTTTTTTTTTTTTTTTTTCCTTTTTCACTATAAATCTTATAAAAAAAACTCCCAAAATCTATTTGGGACTTATCAATAGGTATAAACTAATTTCTAAAAAACCTTGTGTTTGAATTTATATAAAAATAAATTTATTCTATAAAAAAAAAAATTATATTTTTAAGAAAATCTCACAAGAAGATTACGAGTCAAAAATAAAATTTTCAAGTATTTGTTTACTTGGAATATTTTTTATGATTTTGAGAAGAAGACGTGAAAAAATAAATTCTAAAAAATAAAATTTTCAAGTATTTGTTTATTTGAAAATAATTTTTTATATTTTTAAGAAAATCTCGTGAGAAAATTTTCAAGAGTAAGAAGATGATTTGTTTTTTTTAAAATCCCATAAAAAAATCCTCCCAAAATCTATTTGGGACTTTTTAATGAGGATAAACTAATTTATGAGTTCATCCAAACACTTGTAAGAGGAAAGAACGAATTTTGTGTCAAGAAGCAACTGATTTGTTTTGTGGGTTTAGAAATAAAATATTCTTTATCCATTTAAAAATAAAATAAATTTAAGAAAAATAATAAAAAAATAAAAAGTTATCATTATTCTTTGATATTATCCATTCAAAATTAAATGAAAAGAGATAATTATCAGGAAGAATTCTAAACTATCATAACCCTTGCATCTTCTCATAAAGATAGTCGGGTAACATTTACATATACAACAATGAGTAATAGAGAGTCTTGTCGAATCAAACTTCCAAAGCCCTAAAAAACTTTTGAGGATTCGAAGACTTAAAAAAGAAAAATCTTAGAGGTTTTGTTTCTTTGATTAGAATTTCAAATATTGTAATTCATTTATTAATTTTTTATGTTTATTTTCTAGGCACGTGTGTAAGAAAATCTATTATTTTTATTTTTTTAAATTTAATAGTTTATGAATGCTTAGGAAATTTATATCACTTATACGTATTCATGTATCACACGTCCTCATTTTATTAAATTATCATATTGGCGTATTTATTATTTTTAATATTTTAAATTAGAAGTTTATGAATTTTCAAAAAATTTGTGTCACTTAAAGACTGTTCTTGTGTCAATTTTTTGATTATGGCATGTTAATTATTTTTAATTTTTTAAACAAGACACCATAATTTTTTACTTGAAAATACAATCAACCTATCATTCCTTTGGTATGCATAATTGTGTGCTTTAGGAAATATAGAATTTTGGGTATCGTACTTTCAATAACATGGAGGAATTTTCTTTGGTTGCACAGGCGCTCACGGGCCTGTAGTGAAATCTGATGTATCTCGCCAAGGGGAATTGTCTGTAATGTCTACATCTCCCTCACATAGATAGATACGCAAAATTCTATATTTCCCAAAACACACCATTATGCATACCAGAGGAATGAAATGTTGATTGTATTTTGAAGTCAAAAATTATGGCCAAAACTTATAAAAAATAAGTTTAAAATATTAATATGAGGTATGATAGTTCAAAAAATAATTACTACTATAAAACAAGGGCCAAATTAGAATTTTTTTTTTTTACCTTAGACTATCAAATAAAAATGATTTTTATAAAATAAGTTAAGAATTTTAGGAGTTACTATCAATCTTCCGTTGTTTCTGTGATTAATTGTAATACTGTTTTATTGTTATAACACTATCAATCAATTATAGGAAAATTAGAAAAATAAATAGAGACAAATATTAATAAAAGTTGAGAAAAAAATTAGTGTAAGCAGAAAGGAAACATGAACAGCAGTTACTCGTTAAAAACAAAAACAAAAATAGAACAATAATTAATCATACTAAAAAAGAAATAAATAAAATGGCAGGTGAGAGGCAGTTACTCATAATAATAATAATATGTAAACAAGGCTTAAAAAATTACAAGCATACCTATTACATATATATATATATATATATATATATAAACATATAAAATGTGACTTGCCAATAGAATGCAACATTGAGAGTTTATGCAGAATTTCAAACTTATTTACTGCAATTTGAGAGATACATATGTATAAAAAGAGGGCCAGAGAATACAAGAACGCATAATTGTGAAAGGGTAAAAAAAAAATTATGAAGTTTAATTTACTCAAATAGATATGTAGTCTTAATATTTGTTTTCCCGCTTTTTTTTTTAGACTTTTAATACTATTAATTTATTTTTAATTTTTAAAATATAATTAGGCTATAAGCTAGATATTATACCGGGTTGTATATAATTATATTAATTATTACTATTAAAATATTTTAAGTCAAAATTTTACTCGGATTACAATTCACCTTAACTCTATCGTCCCCCATCCTGGTATAAAAATATTAAACAAAAAAATTAATAAATTATAATACAGTTTTACAATAAAACAAATAAATACATAATATTTAGTTAATATATTTTGGATGTATATATTTTATATTCAAATATCTATATTATTTTGTATATCAATTTAATTATTAATATTTATTTTAGTATAGTACTCAAAACCATCACTTTGATATGATAAATACATACATATATATATATATATTCTTAAAAATGGCTTGCTATCTGCTGTTACAATTATTCAACCACAACCATTAATGTATACGAGCGGAGATGATTATGACACAGTAAAAATAATTGCTCTTATTATTTTTTTAAATAAAAATTAATAAAATATGTTTTTTAATATTGTTCTCACTAAAAAATTTTTTTTGACTCCACTACTTTAATTTATACCCCACTACTTTAATTTATAGGAGGTTAAAAGTTAAATTCTTTTTTTTTTTTTTAATGAAACTCTCTACCTTCTTCCATCATCTCTTTATTCCTTCTTGGCAAAAAAAAACTCTTTGCTCTTCTCTAGGTTCTTATTCTTGGTCCTACCCAACCTAAATTGGCTATGTTGTGTTTATCAATTCGCATAATGTTCTTCTCAAGGTTCCTATTTTTAGTCCTACCCAACCCAATCCAACCCAAATTGGCTATGTTGTTTTCATCAATTTGCAAAAGCGTCATCATCCAGTGAAGTTACCTTTCTTGTTTGCTTATTTCATCTAATTTTGCATTTGGGTTATTAGGTTTTGATGAGATCATTACTGCCTAATACATGTATATATATATATATATATATATATATATACATATAAATGGTGAATTTCTTAACATTCTACTTACTTTTCAAATTTAAAGCCTTACATGTTTCTATATATATGCTTTTTGTGCAGTTTTTTGCTGAAACCTGAAACTGGATATTTTGATTAAGTGTTGGTATGTATATATTTGAATATTTTGATTGGTCAGATATTCTTTTTTTTTTTTTTTAATTTGCTCCCACCCACCAAATCAATTTAGGGGTGTAATTAGTGTGGGTTGAATCCTAAACATATGTCTAATTCGGAAAAAAAAAAAAAAAGACTTTGGTATTTTTACAAGACTAAATTGACTATGGGCTTAAAAATTTATAATCCGAATTAATTTGAGTTAGGTTTGGGTATTATGGATGGCTACTCGAAAATTTTGATACTCAAATTTAGATATATAATACATATCTTTGTGTTAAATTATATATTGAGTGTGTTTAAAGTGACAAAAAATAAAATAAAATGAAATAAAGTAAAATAAATTGTGAATTTATAATTTGTGCAGTGAAATAAAAAATAATAACTTTTAGAGTTTTTTAGTTTTTTTTTTTACCGCTTTTCAAAGTTTTTTGTCACCCCAAATAGAGCAATTATATATAAAATAAAAATCTAATATTATGGTGCATATTATTTGTGTTTTTATGCTTATTTTTTTTCAAGTTTCTATTGATTTTTTTTAAATAAAAAAATCAAAAATAAAAGAATGTTAATGTCTTGACTTAGGTTGCACTTCACAACAGTTAGATACAAGTTAACTTTTACTTACTCGGTTTTTTTGATTTTTTCTAAAATAATCAAATTTATCTTTTTATATTTTAAATTTCTTTTAAATCATGAAGGGTAAATAGTTAAATTAACAAAAAGTTAAAAATGTACTTATTAAAAATTTAATTTTTTTCCTTTCCAAATACAAAAAAATTAATTTTTTATCGCTTGCTTCCCAAACTCTACCTTGGTGTAACTTGTAGATGTCTTTTTTTCAACATGAATATGCACATCTTATAACCAAATTTGAGTTTGAGCTATTGTTATCTTATTTCTTTCTACGTACATTCAACTTACTCGTCTATTATATATGTATATATTTAGTTGTATTTTTACATTCCCTTAGGTATAAGGATAGAAATAAGCCGAATCAAGTTTTACCTTATTCAAGTTCGTCTTGAATTATTTATACTCAACTTAAGCTAGAACTTGACTCGAGCCTTTATATAAACTCGAGCTCAGTTCAATAAAAAAGAATTTAAGTTCGAGAGTGGCTTATGAATAACTTGATTAAAAAAATAATATTATTTTAACTTAAAATATAATAAATAAGATATTATGAAAATTATTAAAAATATAAAAATATTATAAATAGATATATTATTTTATCAAGTTGACTTACAAGCTTTAGAGTCGTGTTTTCTAAATTCTAGTTTGAATTCGATTCTAAACAAGTCACAAATCGAACTTGATTAAATTTATTTTAATCATGAATCAAGTTCAAGTTGACTTTTTTGAACTCAAATCAAACAGTTCGAAGAAAATTTAGCTCAATTCTACTCCTACTTGGACAAGGCTCGATTTAGAATTAATTTGAGCTTAATAAGCATTATATTGTTATAAATTGAACTTAATTAAACTTCAAACGCATCCAACTCGTTCAAAAGTTACAACTCTAGTCGTGACCATCGTAAACATTTCTTCTATTAAAATCCACTACTATAATAACCTCCCAAAAAGACCCTTTTGAGGCATCGAGGATGAAGTTGCCCCATCTCTCAACTCTATAAACACTCAAAAGAGTCATTGGAGTTATGGAGAAGTGGCCTAACTTGTAGTTTTGGAGGTTTTTTGGGTGAGGGGTTACAAATTTTCGTTTTATTCTAATAAAAATATAAACTATCAAAATTAATTTTTTAGATTTAATTTTTTTATTTTTTTTTTCTTATTTAACAGGCTCCAGGATAGTCAACCAACATGGCTAGGTAAGCGTTATCAATTTTTTTATCTTCAATAAAAATAATTTTATTCCTTGAACCCTTACAATTTTGAAATATTCGACTTATCAGAAAAATAAAAAATTAAAATCCAAGATTCTTTGAATTAAAATTAACGGTAAATGGAAGGCACCTTTTTTTTTTTTTTAAGGTTAATTAGAAGCTACGTCGAAAAACCTGGTTATTATAAATTAAACCCATGGTATTTTTTTTCCTATTCCATTTGATATTTCTTCTATTTCATTTTTTTTTCCCCTCTGGAAAACAAAATTGCCTGTGCTTTGAATCAAAATTTGGTGTAATTCCACCCAATTCCTGGAAATTCCTGTTGATTTCTCTGTAGAACAACTCGATTATACAAATCTTCAGTTGGTATACATCCCATTTCGCAATCAGATTTAGGGTTAGGGTTAGGGTTTGAATTTGAATTTTTTTTTTTTTTTTGGTGGCTAATTTTGAATCACAATTCTGGTTTCGAAACTAAGCTCTTCAATTAATTCAAACCATCTCGTCGATCAAAACCCTAATTCGACTCCCTTTTTTGACGATCCGCTGCACTCTGTTCTGCGTTTCGTACTTGCAGAGTAAGAAATTTTGAAACCAACGGTTCAAAACCATTGACATTGGATATTAATTTTTCTTGCAAATTTGAATTCGTTCAACGAACACAACTAAAATCTAACCGTTTTATTTCAGTTTTCAATCCAGGATTAGATCACAGGAAGAAGGGTGATTTTGGGATTAAATTAAAATTAATTTTTTTCCCAAGTTCCACTCCATTTTCTTCTACTTCCAGTCGTTGACTGACTCTGGATGGGTTTAGGTTGCAGGGGATGAAGAAAATATTGGAGTGGAAGTAGACTGTACTGTGCCTAATTCGGATAAGGACGTTTGAGGTAAACAATGTATAATTTTTTTTTTTCTCTCTTAAATGAAAAGGGTTTACAAGATCCCAGATATATTCTGTTCTGAAGATGTTTGGAAGTGGGTTTTGGTACCGTTTGAGTTACAGTTATGGTAGAAATGGATATATAATGAATTCATTTAGAATGCCAATTGATTTTGACTTTTTGGGATTCTGATTTCATTCCTTTGGTATGAAGAATTGTGTGTTTCTGGAAAAATATAGAAATTTGGGTATCTATCCATTCAAGGGAGATTGGTTTTGAAACTGAATATATAATCTCAGGACCCTGTTGCTTTCATGCATGTACTTTATTTGCGTGTCATTTTTAATTGGGTCATGTACCAAACGGAAAGAGTTTGATGGAGGTTGGAAGGAGAGATGGATGGCGAATCAAGTCAAAGGCGCCAGAGATAATGGATGGTAGGAAGGTTTTAGAATTCAAAATTGCGTAACTCTAACGAGTGAAGTGGGAAAAATGTAATGTGTAACGCAAGGCATAAAATAAGTATTTTGATCTTTTCATTAGTTATGGGAAGATCAAACAAGTGCCGTGTTTGTAAGGGGGTGCTTCCGAGTTGTTCATTAAGGCGTAAATATTCGTTCAGCTAAGATATAATTTTTATTCGATTATTAAGTATCTACATTACTTAGAAGAGTTTAAAATTAAGTCAGTTTAATCTTTTCTATGTTTTTTTAAGGGGCCAAATAGAGCGTGATAGATTTCCTGCTAATGTGGAAAGTGGGTTCCTAACTGCATTGGTTGTGATTTAAATTTTATAGAAGAAAATGATAAACATATTATTTGGATGCATTGAACTGTGGCATCGTTCCTTTGAAGTTTATTTAACAAAGAAATAAAGTCTCCTTACAATTAGATATTCTAGTTTTCTTTTTCTTTTTGAATTCAATGAATTATAGATCAAATCAAGAATGGAATTGCTCCACTAGACAAAACAGATATGACAATCTTCTTGGAATGAATTGTGCACCTGCATACGAAAAATGCACAAATAGGCATTCTCAGGCCCCGTTTTATAATCAGTATTTATTCACAGATTTCTAGCTAGAGAGAATTTCTACATTCTGCATATATTGATATTTCCTAGGTTGGCTCCCACATCGGTGAGAGTTGGGTGTGTTGTATGTGTTATATCTCTTACTTGGTAAATCAACTTTTCTAAGTTCGTTTGTTGGGTATGGATTTATCTTCTATCAAAAAAATCCAATTTATGTGTGTCTCGTGTTGTCCTCTCTGTGGGCTTAGCACTTTTTGGGGTGCGGCTCGAGCTACGGCCCATGAGGTGGACAGGCTCTTACATCGGTGGGAGTTGGATGTATTGTGTGTGTTATATCCCTAACCTGGTAAACCAACTTTTCTGAGTTGGTTTGTCGGGTCTGGGTTTATCTTTCATCAAAAAAAAAAAAAAAAAGATATTTCTTAGGTTTAATTAATTGTGTGATTATGATGAATATTTAGTAGGGTAAATTACACTGACTTCCACTGTAATTACACTTATGTCTAGGAGAGGTCGGTGTAATTTACCCTATTTACGATGTTCTAATGTCGAGATTTCTCTATCTTGGCATGTGTGTGTCCTTTCAAATTCTTTCAATGCTAACTGGAATCTTATTTTGCGAGGCATCCTTGAAGCTCTTCGTTAGTTACCTTCCTAATCTCCTAATATTTTATTGTCATTTCTTCTTCCTGTGTATCAATGTAATGATAGAGAGTGCTTCTCTTCCCTGTATTAGCAGAAAGGCGCCGACTTCTCAGTTTGTTGAGGGATCTTCCTATAGTTTTTTCATTTGAAGACATTTGTGGAGCAAACTACAGCAGAGTCAACATGGCGGTACTGTTCCTTCACCTTGTCGCTATATTACCTAATAAAATGACCACCATATTCTTAAGAGCACCGATACTTTTGTTGAAGCATTCATTCTAACAAAATTGCTATTCAAGTCCCCCCCCCCCCCCAAAAAAAAAAAGGTGACATCCTTTATTCTATTTCGATTACTTAGTCAAGGCAAATTCATCAAATACGCAGAAGGCAAAGCAACCGAAGCTACAGGAACCCGAGATTCCAATCCCAACAAACTGGTTAGAAATCATCACAGACGATCGTCTTAGACTGGCCATTCCTGTTGGACCCCGCTTTCAGGCCGACATTCCGGATTGGACTGGTCCAGCTTGCAGCGAGTCAAATGCTTTAAAATGGCTGGGCACCAAAGTTTGGCCGATCGCAGACAGAATCCCAGATACAGAACGTAATGCGATCGGAAAAGGGAGGCCTGACTTCTGCGCGTGTGTTTCCCCTGGCTCCATAGAATGCAGGAAACGCCACATCACTGAGAAAAGGGTCCAGCTGCAGTTTGATCTGGGTCCCGCCTTTTGGAAATGGAAATTTGATGAGATGGGAGAAGATGTTTCCAAGTTGTGGAACGCAGAAGAGCAGAGCAAGTTTGCTAATCTCGTGAAAATGAATCCCACGTCACAGGGTAAAAGTTTTGTGGAGCGTGCCTCCAAGGCTCTGCCGTCCCAAGACAGAAAAGGCATAGTGAGCTACTACTTCAATGTCTACATTCCCTGGCGCATGAGCATCCGGACCAGGTCTGGGTCTGTTACTGTCAACACTGACGATGAGGATGAGGCGGCCCGTCACTCTAGAGGTCCTCAGAGACGGTCCTCCAAGTGGACGACGCTGCTTCAAACAGCTCGAAAGACGTGAAAACCAGATACTTAACTGGGTTACGATGATGATGATGATGCTGCCATTTCCAGCATATGACTGCTTCATAATCTTCTGGCTCCCTTCATGACTTCAGGAGGTTTGTTTGTACTCTGATAATTGAATAGGTATTGCTCATACGAAATTTTGTCGTGAGTTCAGCTTAGAATGAAAATTCAACACAAAATACTATATCTTGATATAGTTTTTGCCTTTTTCTTTAGTTTTCAAAAATAAAAAATAAAAATAAAGGTATAGTTTTTGTCTGTCATTGATTAGCTTTTTTTTTTTTTTTTTTTTGGGTCGGAATTCTTTTTGAATGATGTAATTTTGGAAGCCTTATTGGCTGGCTTCTGAACAGGAGACAGTTTTCTTGTGCATTCCTGTAATGTCTAGTTTTGTCTTTACTGGGAAAATTTCATAATCATTTGACGGAAGAAAATACGAGAAATGCATTGTTCTGAGAAGTTCTTTGCGTTGTGCCAAATATGGTGCCTATCTTGTGCTCTGTTTATCATTCCCAATGAGCCAAATTTCCTTGATGCTCCACTTAAATTTTGTGAGAAGTATAAGGTTTTGTTTTTGGATTTAAAAGGAAGTGATTTATTGCTAATAAAAGAGATGTGATGGGTAATGATGGATTTTAATAGATTTTAATTTGAAATTGAAAAAAAAATTGAAATGACTTGTAGCAAAAGATCTTTTGAGTAGATTAACTTTATATAATTGTGTAGAATAAGTTATTTGAAATTCTTAGCATTAGTAATTTCAATTATACAAAAAGTCATAATAAAATAATTTTTAATTTACCTATATCAGTCATGTTATTCATATTTTTTTGTAAAATTTAATTTCAAATTTATTCATTCAAGGGTCCAAATTTAACAAAATCGAAGATTAAAAAAAAAATAGCATATGAGTAAGGTAAAATGTACTGTTAAGAAAAAGAATAATTATTCTCTTTTTTTCTATTTCGTGATTCAAGAGAGAAAAATATAAAAAACGCATGTTATTTAACCATTTTTTCCTCTTTTTTTTTTACTCTTTTTACCATTTTAAGAAAATTTAAAACATGTGAAAAATGTGTTTAGTTTTAGAAGTGTTTTTTTTGAAAAATATATGACATAAAATAATAAAATGTAAAGTGAATCTATTTGCACTCCACCAATAAATTTTTACAATTCATCTTACTTTTTTGAAATTACAATATTACTCTTTTTGACTAGGTATACATTTTAAAATGACTTAATTGTCCTACATAAAAAAAAAATAAAGAACTTTTACAAATTTGGAAAAACAGCATATTAGGCCTAGTTTGATATATGAGAACAGAAAATATATATATATATATATATATATTTTAAGACAAAAATAAGTTTTTTTCTACTAGTTCAAACAGAATCTATACTGTATCACAAACTTTCCCACTCTTTAGCAAGAAAAAACCATAAAGCCCAGCACCGCCCCCCCCCCCCCCCCAAAAAAAAAAAAAGAAAAACCAAAAAAAAAGTCAAAGTCAGCACAAAGCAGGGAAGCCCACAAGAAAACAGCCCCTCAAAGCTGGGGGTACAGGCCTCTAATCAACTTTCCTGATCTGTCATATGAACTCCCAAATCCTCTTCCTCGAAAAAGACCATTCTGTGTCCAATCTTCTGCACTCAGTGTGCTTCACCATAAGCTTGCTGAACAGAAAGACACTCAAGAGGAGAAGCAAAAGTTGGGGAGCCAGGTGGGCTGTGAAGTTCTGAATCTTGTGATGGCCAGAAGTTCAGAAACTTCCTTACCACACTGGGCACCTTCAGTTGTCTGTGGGGCTGACCCTTTTGCCCTCAACAAAAACCTTGGATATAGCCATCTCTTCAACAGGAACTGAAAAAACAGAACCAGTTCCATAATAGCTTACCAAAAATAAAAAATAAAAAAAAAAGGTCAAGCAGACATCAATCCACAGTGAAAAATGCTATTAAACCAGAAAAATAAACCAGAATAATGCGACGGCAATAGAATTATAATTAAAATAAACTTTTATGGTTTATTTTTTTCAAATGATTGGCTCATAAGTGTTCCACTCCATTCTAGTTACTTTTTTGGCCGACTTTCTAGTTCTGTAGCATTAATCATCTATAATTTGACAGGGTATGCATCCATCTCTCCACTATCAAAACAGATTTCCCAAGATCAAGTGGATGATAGTAAAAGCAGTCCTAAGAACTTCCATATAAGAAATTTAACTGTCCAGCCATAGTGCATAGCAGAAATTCTAGCCACCAAAACGCTTAGCACCTCGAGTATGAATGAGATCCAAGCTAAAAGAAATTACCATTTGGAAACAGTCCCCAGCATACGAGCATTTGAAGGTGCATCACAGCCTACCATTAAGATGCTTAAATATCTTGGATGAGTCAAGGACACAGAAAATTGATTAGTTGGCGGCACTGCAATTTGAGATACTCTGTCTCTACATGGAGAAAAAAAAGATGAATGATCCCCTAAAAGTTGATCAAAATTACAATGAAAAAGGATAAACATGGGATTGCAAATTGTAATGCGTCCTTATTTTCCCAGTACTCAACACACACACACACATATATATATTTCTTTCTTGAAATTATTCAGAATTATTCCAGATGGCATACTTATTAAAGCCCAAAATTTAATCATTCCAGTTCCCAAAAATTTCCAAATTTTCTGTTTCTGTAGTACTACTAGTGGAAGTTCTTATCAGATTGCTACCACGTGAAAATGCTTATGACAGAATCGTTCAATTAATATAAGGGCAATGAGACATTGCCCACCATAGCCTTACAGTCAAGAATGGATCTGAGGGGCAGGGCAATCACCCAATCCCCAAGCTCCAAAAATCTTTAGAGGCCTAGTTTTAAGTACCCCTTAAGACTCGCCAATTCATTTTTTTTTTTTTTAACTTTTTAAAAAAAAAAAACTTTTTAAAAAAAAAAAACCCACTTGTCCATAATTTTTCAACCATAAACCCCCCCCCCAAAAAAAAAAAAAAAAAACCCCATCAAATCCCAAATCTATCTCTGCCTACATTCGATAGTTAGGACTTTGAAGCTTTTAAGGATTGACATTGGTACATTGTTAGGCAGAGTCTGCAGCATATGAGAGGTTACAATCCGTCATCATGCTTGATCACAGGTTCTGATAATTCAAAAAGAATACAAAAGAACTCCTCTCAAGTTACTTAGACGACCGAATCAAAATAACATAGCTTTAAACAGATTCATGAACTAAATAACTCAACCCAAAATGTCAAGAAGTTACCATGACAGAATCTAATTCAACACAAGAACTCGCAATGGTTTTGAAGAAACAGACAGTAAACTGTAAGCCAAAATTAACTCACTGCAAATATCACAAATCAAAACATGAAGAAGTGACGTCAAGAAATAACAATATGCTCCCTAATTAGCACCCTTGAACAAATCATCATAAATAGGTTCTAAATGGTTTCATTTCTGCATAAACTGTACTGCCATTAAAATTTTCATTGCAAGCAAAACTTTCAGAAAATGCTAAAATTTCCATTATTACATCACTGAAAAAAACATATTATGCAGAAAAAGTAACAATATTTTGTGCCTTTGTCCAAACATGAAGAAATACATAAATAAGCCTTTACAGGATTACACTCCACTGAACAACCACCAATGTACCTTTAGTTCAGTTCAATCGCAAAACACTCCCATCAACAGTAGGCGAGTTCCTTAGCCTGCTCTTTCCAGATTTGCTCCTACTACTCCACAATGGTGTCAAATGAAACTGCGAAAGCCCATTGTCAAAATTGCAGGGAGAATGCCTGACACTCCAGTTTTGATCCAACGCAGAATCTTCTTGGTTCTTCTCACGGAAGCCTCTGGTCTCAACAACACTCAATGACCGACTGTGCGATCCAGTCATTCTATAGCCCCTAGAGCTAACACAACTACCGCTCCTGACAAGCTTCTCACCAGAAGCCCCATTTACTCCATTACCCACCTCATTCTTTTTCTGATCACACTCTCCAGGCAGGCAGCTAACCGGGTGTCTTTCAACTTCTCCGCATTGGGTGTCACCAAGCCTATTTGTAAAACCCAAAATGTTCCAGGCCTTTCGCCACCGTCCAGCTTTCTTGAACCTATTCAGGTTAGCATGGTTAGAAGCAGATCCAAAGCTCTCTGGATGATTATATTTCAGAGAATTGAAGTCTACTTCTCTTGTTTCTCTCTCCGTAACTACAAACTTCATCCTGTGGAGGACATCAGTGGTAGTTGTAGGGGAGGCGTTGGAATTCGCCATGGATTTCTTTTCATCAACCTCTAATGCTACTGTCTTCTTATTGGAACTCTTAGCAGAACTTGAACAATCAAAACTGTTTTGCCTCTGCGAGGAAGAAGAGTCCGAGCAGTTGTCCCTGGTCTGAGCTGATCCGCCGGAAGTGGTCTCGTCTTCAATTATGGCATTCATCTGTTCCTCAACAGACATCCGATGTTCAGACCTGCTTTTGGGTGGCGCCATCGCATTTTCAAATACAGAAAGCATAGGAGCCAGCCTTGGAATCGTTCTAGCAACTGTATAGCCATCCCAAGAAGCCCTCGGCTCATCAAAAGAGAACCTAACCGGATCGTCTAAAGACATCCGACCAGCATCAACTGAAAACCTCGGGTCGGTATCGCAAGATCGCCGTCCATGCCCGTATACTCCAACCTCCGACTGTGTCTCCCCCAGCCGCCGCCGATTTAGCTTCTCCGGTCGCAACAAATCGCCGCCGCCGCCCCTAGCGGCAGTGCTTGTTCCGCTGCCACCACGGTGCTTCTTTGTGCTCTGCTTCAGCCTCCATTTCTTCAATTTCTGGCTGAAAACAGAAGCAGCCACCCACAAGCTTTCAGCAATGACCTTCAAATCCCTCCCAGCGTGCTTCCTACGCTGCCATTCAAGCTCTATGAGCTCCTTCATCGGCTTTAGCTCTTCTTCAACCTCATCGAATCTCTGCTCGTTTGCATCGACATTGTGCCCTAATGCATTTCCAGAAACCCTAATCTTATCTCCATTTTCGTCCTCTCCTCGTGATTCGAACACCGAATCTGTTACTCCCAAAACCCCTAAGTTCTTCGATTCGACCTTGGTCGCTCCATTCAGGCCCTTCTCTTCATCGTTGAGATTGAAGAGATGGAGTAGAGTATTACGAGCCCTAACATCGCAAGATTTCCGCCTCGGCTCGGATAAGCCGGAAGAAGAAGCTCCGCATTTGCTTGTAGAGTAAGACTTACTGCGACGGAGGTCCAGAAGAAAGGCAGACGAAGCATCAGCAAAAGCTTTAGTCCCGTGAGTAGTCGTCGTAGCTCCGGCGCCTCCACCGAAGGCAGTTAGAACGATGGATTCGGTGGTGGAGGAAGAGGGTTCCGGTTGACCGGAAGAATCCAGGAAGGCGAGACGTTCGCGTAAGCATGAAGCGCAGATGCCGGTGGCGGGTTCACCGGGGTGGCGGCGGCAGGCGGAGAGGCGGCGAGGTTTTGTCTGGGGTTTGAGAGTCATAGCCGGAGGTGCGCAGTGCACTCTCCGCTCATGATAGTAGAAACAGAGAGGTGGGGTGGAGAGGTGGCAGAGTAAAGAGTGTCAGAAATTGCTGTGATTTGTGGTTGGAACGGAGAGTGAATAAGTCAACAGCGAACAGAGTGAAGAGAGAGAGAGAGAGAGAGAGAGAGAGGGAGGGAGTAAATTTTAAGATTTTATTATGATTCCAAGAAAGAAACCTTGACAAACCCACGCTTCTCCGGTTCAACAGGCTGCAGTGAAAATATTCGAGCACCAGTGAAAAAACAAGTAGTTAAAATTTTTTTATATTTTAATGATACATAATTTTTAATATTTTATATTAATTATATTTTAATCAAAAATTTTTAATTTTTATTTTTATTTTAAAAATAAATTTAATTAAAATAAATTACAATTATTAGATTAAATATAAAGAAATCTCAATCCTTCATTTTTTTTATTGTAACTCCTATTATAAATTTATTCACTGCAGCAGTTCCTTTGAACTCCGCTTCTCCCAACTCTGTTTTTGGTTTTGGTTTTTTTTTTAATAATAATTTTTTTGCTCCATTTAAAAAAAATAACAAAACAAAAAATTTAAAAGTGTAATATGTCATTTAGTATATCTATTTTAATTTCATTTTTAATTTTACAAAGTTAAAAATAAAGAAACAATTCAAAATATATTTAGTCACATATGTTTTTAAAATGTATTTTAAAAAATAAAAAATAAGTTTACATATAAATGTAAAATAGTAAAAAGTCATTTTGAGAGTTTTCAATCTAAAATAAAAAAAATCTCAAAACACAGAAAATATAAAATATTAAACGAAATACATTTTTTGTTTTGTTTTTTTTTTTTTTTTTGTGTTTTGGAATTTTCAAAATAACAAACACATAAAATAGAAAATAAAAAATTCAAATACAAACTAAATGACATCTCATTTTTTAATATTTGGAATATTAACTAATTTTTAGAGTTTTTTTTTTAAATTGGTGTTTGATTTGCCAAAAAATTAAAAGATGTTGTTAAAATAACACATGACAAAATTTAATTGAAAATTTTGAAACAATCAAAAATTTATGGAGCATAAAATCTGTTTGAATAGATAGTAAGTGGTCCATTCAAATGAATTTTGGTAAATCACAGTACAAGTTATTTTGAATTTTAAAAAATATTTTATTATTTGACATTTTTGGGGGTCAACGTAGTTACTAATTTTGTTACATTTTTAACTGTATATATACTTTTTTTTGAAATTAATGAAAATTATAAAAAGTTGAAAAAAAATTTCATTTTATAAAGTTTTATGAAGATTTTTAAAAAAATTTATGGCTCATTCAGTTTATTTTTTCTATTTTTTGTTTTCTGTTTTTATTTTTTATTTTCTGTTTTGAACTCATTTTTCATTTTACGCTTTTGAAAATAAGGAAAAAATTCAAAACGCATTTTGTCAATTGTGTTTTCACAATTTGTTTTAAAAAAACACAAAATGAGCTTACACATAAAATAAAAAATGATAAAAAGTCATTTTGAGTATTTTAATTCAAAATAAGAAAAATTTCAAACTAATGAAAATATAGTATTTTTCATTTCTTTATTTTAAGATTTTTGAAATATAAAATAAAAATTAAAAAATAAAAAAATAAACCAAATGCCACCTTAGAGTTTCAAACGTGCTCATACATTCTGAGTCTGAATATTTTAGTTGACATTTAATATTTTAAAAACAATTTGAAATTGCCCAAATATGAGAAGATTTATTATTTTACAATTTTCAAGAAGTTTTTCTATAATCATTATTTTTTTACCTACAAGTTGTTGTGTTGGGTTGTATTTATTAAATATACATATATTTTAGTTTTCAATGATGATCACTATTATACGCTAACAAATACAATAATTATTAGCAAGAGGTGTCAATTATTAGTATTTGATTAATTGAAGCTTAAAAGAAAGGGGAAAATAATTAGCCAAGCCCGTAGACTCGTACATTAATTTATAATTATAATTATTTTTTAATTTTATTTTTGACAATTTCTTATTCATGGTCAATTGTGCGAAAGCTATGATCCTATTAGGCACTACAAAAAATACCAAAATTTACTAAATTTGACTACTTTTTATATTTTTTTTTCAATTAAAAATTTTCACATTTCACCTTTATGTCACATCTTTTTATTTTTATTGTACTTTTTATCAATTTTTTTTTATCAACCAAACACCCTTACCTCTTTACTCATTGACTTAAGATTCTTTTCTTATTTAATTTGCCAGCCTCATATATTTTATTTTTAGCTAAGCATCTGCACGTTACAAAAACCTTCAATCACTACCAAACAAGAAACTTATGAAGCTTCTCACTTGAAATAGCCATGAAAGAAATGATGGCTGGCCCAATATATGAAGTAAAATTACGAAAGTTATATATGTATGCGTGTGTCTGGGCCCTACGTGGTTCACACGAAATATGATTGCATCTTCGGCGGGGAGCAACAACGGGCATGTGCGGATGATTAGCACTTTCGCTGCTGTGCTTATGCTTTGATTGGAAGGTGAATGGGGGAGGAAAGGAGAATTAGGAAAAATGAAATTATTAAAAGAGGAGGAGAAGGGAATTGTGATCATCGATTCATTTTTGTAAGGAGTTTTTTTTTTTTTTAATCTTACCCCAATTAAAGAGTAATTAATTAATATGAAAAGAAAGATTCTGCTGGCACAAGAGTACTGATTAAGGATCAACAAATACATCCTATATAATAATATCTCACGTTTTGATGAGTTGTGTATTGGAAGTCGAAATATTATTACATGACATGTTTTCATGTATGTCCCTTGAACACCTATTAATGAATGCTTAAAAAAAATATTTGAAAATTTTAATGTGTTTTTTATGTTATTTTTAGTTTTTTTTAATTATTTTCATAAATCCCCGCAAAAATATATATATATATATATATATATTCTAAAGAGTATAATAGTATTTTTAATTAACTTATGTATGTTCCTGTCCATTTTTCTCCTATCTTCCAAAAAAGGAAATAATTATTTATCTCATTTCTCTTTTTTATCTCTCACAAACAATAAAAATTAATTAATCTCTATTACGGTCTGTTTTGATGGAGTGAAATGAAAAAAAAAATAAGTATTAAAATTTTAAAAATTTCATCCTCTTAAAAGTTGATAGATGAGAAATAATTTTTATTTAATAAAATATATTATTTTAATAAATAATAATAAATATTTATTAAAAATAATTTTAATTTGAGAAAATAAATAATTTTAATCATAAATTAATATTTCAATAGTATTGATTTAATAAAATAAAATAAATTTTTATTTGTCAAATATTAATTTAATAATTAATTAATTTTAATTTAATTAAATAAAATAAAATTATTATTTTATAATATTTATTATAATTATTTATAAGATAATATTGTATATGATTTTACCGGATGTAAAAAAATGTTTTACGAGATAATAAAAAAATATACTTTTTTACCCATTAATCATCAGTAATAATTAACCAATATATGAGGGTACTTATGTAATTGTCATTTTCTCATTTAAAATAATGTAATAAAGAGTAAAAATTACTTTAATAAATTTATCATTTTTTACTCCAAAACAAACATGCCCTAAATAGGAGTCAATAGGAGATATTTCTGCAAGGGTGATGAGGCTCAAAGGTTATTATGGAACAACTATACTCCTGAAAAAGAAATCAACAGGGGAAATTGTTGCAGAAGGTTGACATACCTTGTTTGGAAAGCAAGCTTGCGAGCTTTGGATCCCTTTCAAGTCTCTCTTTCTCTGAGAATGTGAGGGAGATTTGGCAATCATTAACTTCAAATTTCTTACCTTTCGAAGACCCAAAAAAAAAAAAAAGAAACACCTTCAAATTCCCTTTTTTTTGTTTGTTTGAGTTTTTTTATTTTTTTATAACATTTTTTCAAGAAATTTTGAATTTATTTTTTTATAATTTTTAGACAGGTTATCTACATCAATAAAAAATATATTTTCAAATAGAAAAATTTATATACGGAAAAAAAGGGCTATTTAAAAAAAAAATCAACCCCTTTTCAGGGTACTTGATTTTTTTATTTTTTAATTATTCTTTACATTTTCTATGTAAATGTAAATAATATGTGTAAAAGTTATAAAAAAAAATTCAAATTTTGGTTAAAAAAAAACTAGATAAGGCATAAAAAATTAAAACGAAAAACGTTGAAACTGGTCTTAGGCTTGGTTTAAGAAGAAAAAAATTACATTTTAATAATTAACTTTTTAACTTTTATTAAATTTATATTTTTACAGCTTAAAAGAAGTTTAAAATGTAATAAAATAAATTTGGTAATTTTAAAAAATATTTTGAGTAATTAGAAACTCAAATTTCGACTGCCTAATCTAGCCTAGCAGCTGTAATAATTTATTGGTTAACATCGTAATAGCTATGAATTTTTTTTTTTTTTTTTTACTAGCTATCGATTGCAATAACTACGAAAAAAAAATCATAGGAAACTGACGTCCGACGGGTGCGGGTGAATGGCGTTCGAACTTGAGGGGTTATGGATCGAAATTAGCACTCAAGACATCTCATTTGACGTTCAAAATTTAAGGTTTGGACGTCCTCGATTACAGCTATTCAGTTTTGACTTAAACTGACATCTGAAAAATCATAATTTAATGTCTCCTTTCAACAGTACAAGTATCAGGTTGATTGATGTTAGCTGTATTAGGTGTGTTTAGAGTTGTATAAAAATGTATAAAATAAAATAAAATTATAAAAATAAATATTTCGTAATTCGTACAGTGAGTGAAAAATTTAAATTTTGTTATCTCGTAATTCGTATTTGTAGAGATTTATAAAATTTTATTTTATTTTCTTTGTCACCAAACGGAACCAAAATTGTAAAAATTAATATATCGTATTTTGTGTAATAAGTAAATAATTTAAAATTTACTGTCTCATAATTTATATTTGTAGAGATTTATAAAATTTTTTATTATTTTGTTGCACTCCAAATGTTGCCCATTATATACATTGTCCCTTTAACATATATTGAGTGAGTTTGGAGTATAAAAAGTGAGATAAAATATGATTTAGAGAAACTTTTTATATTTAATGCGCATATCTCAAATCGCGTTTTTTTTAGATGAATAGTAAAATTTTCGTTTAGACGAATTCAAAATTTTGAATAATCATGATTTATTTACATTACAATCCGTCTAAACGGTTGTCGCGCGAATCCGTTAGAACGATTTCTACAATCCGTTGGAATGGTTTCTATGACCTTACAAAAAATAGTCAACGTGGATATCATTCGATAACTTGAGAGTTCATGGTGATAATGGTAAAAAATTTTTACTATTTAATTAACCGAATTCTAATTATCGACTTTTTTTTGAAAGGTATTGAATTTTTTTTTTAATTTTAAAAATGTAAAAATGTGTAAAAATGTATAGAAATTTTTAAAATTTTTTAAAAAATTTTTAAAAATTTTCACAAAAATTTAATACGTCAAACGTACCCATAATTAAAAATTGCTAACTTGTATAATAATCTACCCACAACTTGTACCCAACTGGGTATATCTATACTTCATGTGCAATTCTATTTGCTTTTCTGCCATTATCTCTTTTTAAAATCAATTTGATACAATCATCGAATGTAATTTTTAAATTTCCAAGTAATTTTACAACATTTTCTAAAACAAGTACCAAACAAGACCTCCTTCCTTTGAATTAAAGCCATTGCATTGCCCTTACGCCTTAACACTTTTACTATTGTTCTAACATCCTTATTTAGTCTCATTATGCCAATTTTAATTTTGTTGTCATCTCTATTGCGACTCACCAACATCAACTGGGCCAACCGTCACTTGAGCCTCATCGCCCTCACCCCCAGCCTAACCATTTTATCTTTGCCCTAGTTCCCATCATCCCGATCATTATCATTTTTCTTATATTCTTCTTCTTTATTTTAAATTTATTTTTTTAATATTTAAAAAATAGAAATTAGTGTTATAATATGAGTTGTTTACTATTATAATATTTAAGTAATAATACTAGGTATAACAAATATCAGTTAACACTACATATATAACATTTTAGTTCTATTCTCACTTATCATCTCGTTACTATTACCATTGTCATCTTTATACTCATTCTTTCAAAAAATTATGTTAATTGTTATAACATACTCCAATGTATAATAGCGCACAAGTGCTCTATTATGTTATTATGATTAGCCCATTTAAAAAAAAATGTGGGATGATGGGTGTAAGTAATATTAGGCGTTAAGGTAGGGATTGTAAGATGTAAAAGAAAAAAATATAAAATAAATAATATTTTAGGATTTTTTTTAAATAAAAAAAGACACAAATGTGTAGTTCCTTAAAATTCACATTTATGTAATTTTTAATTTGAGAAACTCATATTTTTGAATTTCAAATATTGGAGCACTCACTTGCAATTGGTAAGTAAATTAAAGAATCCCTACTTCTTATAAGGTTTCAGGACTGTAGTGGAAAAATAAATTATTTAGATTTGATTGCAATTTAATAACGTGTAATCTTTTATATTTTATAGGAGTTACAGTAAAAAAAAGAAATTATTTAGATTTAGTTGCACTTTAATAATATGTGACTTTTTATATTTTATATTAATTATATTTCAATCAAATATTTTTAACTTTTATTTTTATTTTAAAAATAATTTTAATTAAATTAAATTAAAATTTTTGAATTAAATACAATCTATAGCCCCTTTCACTGCAGTCTCCTGGGGGCCCTTTCCATAGAGGTAAAATAAAATGACTAGCAAACGGATCAGTTTTTCGGCACTATCCATCCCTATTGCAATAACATGAATCTCGCACTTCCTCTTCATCGATCTAATCGTTGTTCTATCTCCGCCTTCCAAAACCCTAAACCCATCCAAACCCAACCATCGAACACCAGGCTCTCTCCGCCTCTCGCCCAATCTCCGACCCAGCAAAACTGCTTCCCTGATCGACTCTCTTCGGAGTCAGCTTCGCGGGTCGCATTTTCACATGCCGCGTGCAAAATTCGCTCTGCCGTGCCGGTAAGAGTTGGGGGTTCTTCGAGAGATGCTCAGTCCTTCGCCGGCGGCTCGTTTCCGGACGACAGAGATGGAGAACTGCTGCGACAGTCGAGTTTTCTCGAGTTCATTACTTCGGAGAGAGTTAAAGTGGTGGCGATGCTGGCTTTGGCTTTGGCGCTTTGTAATGCGGACCGAGTTGTTATGTCGGTGGCAATTGTTCCTCTTTCGCTTGCCAACGGCTGGCGTCAATCCTTCGCCGGCGTTGTTCAGGTTGCTTCTTGAGCTTGAAATTGTGCGGATTGTTCATGTTGAGTTTCTAATTTTCTTTTTACTTTGATAATCGTTTAATTCTTACTTCACTTTGCATTATAATTATTGGAATGACATATTTAAATGTCCATGGAGTTGATTTTTTTTTTTTTGAGAAATAATTGTGTTAGGTTCTTATTTTCTGAAGAATTATTGGGTATATTTTCAATAAACCTGGAAGATTCTTAACTTTAATAACTCACTTGAAAATTGCTATTGTGGTTGTCTCTAAATTCAATTGAACCTTGCAGGATATTTAATGGTTTTCCATTTTTATTTCTAAAACAATTATTAGGACCTTTTGAGTATGTAATAGAATTTTTCCTCTGTGTGTGTTTGTTTTGGATAAAGGAATACAATAGATCTTTTCATTCTCAGCTATGCTACTGTTTTATGATCTAGCAAGTGTCTGATGTTTCTGAACTGGGAGTTCGTAAATTTTTAAGCATATCGCTTTTCTAAATCTTCATTTCATTTGTAAAGCTTGATGTTTACTTCCTCTGATTCATTACTAGCTACTAATGGCAGTCATCCTTTCTCTGGGGGTACCTGATATCGCCAATAGCTGGGGGTACACTCGTTGACTATTATGGTGGTAAGGTTGTTATGACGTGGGGTGTGGCCTTATGGTCACTAGCCACCTTTCTTACTCCGTGGGCTGCAGAAACTTCTTTATGGTCACTACTTGCTATGCGAGTTTTGCTTGGAGTTGCAGAAGGTGTGGCTCTTCCTTGCATGAATAATATGATAGCAAGGTATTGAAGTTCTAGAAATCCTTCTTTTTTAAAAAAAAAAAAATAAAAATTTACGTCTTAGTGTCCTTCATATGGTTCAAAAGTTGGTTAAGATAATATGTTGAGCAGTTGTCTTGAATTTTTCTTTTAGATGGTTTCCTCAAACAGAACGGTCAAGGGCTGTTGGTCTTGCAATGGCTGGATTCCAGCTTGGCAGTGCTATTGGACTTATACTTTCTCCAATCCTTATGTCACAGGGCGGTGTATTTGGACCATTTGTGATATTTGGATTATCTGGCTTTCTTTGGGTTTTGGTATGGTTATCAGCAACATCAAGCACTCCTGATCGAAGTCCTCAAATATCAAGATTTGAGTTGGAATACATACACAGCAAGGGGCAAAAGTCCTTTGTGATTGAGAATAAATTGAAGACAGCAAAAGTGATCCCTCCATTTAGGCGCTTGCTCTCCAAGTTGCCAACATGGTCCCTA
Organism: Vitellaria paradoxa; assembly: GCA_019916065.1. Lineage (NCBI taxonomy): Eukaryota > Viridiplantae > Streptophyta > Magnoliopsida > Ericales > Sapotaceae > Vitellaria > Vitellaria paradoxa. Next base: position 7,406,684 of record CM034243.1, on the reverse strand, counting down.
ATTGTTGCAAATGCCATGCATAGTTGGGTAGTACCCTCATAGATCTGCCTTATTCTCTATCAGTCATTTTTATAATGCTCAATTATTATGTTTGATAACTGCATTGTCCTTTTCATAGTATTATGTATAATTTTTATAAGTAATCAATGTATTATTAAAGAAAACGATCAAGATAATGCTACAAATGAACCATGCCGTTATGAATAGGAATGGGCTCAACTCACCCCATTTAATAAACAAGTTGAGACTAAACAGAAACATTTGGCTCTTTTGGTAAACAAACTGAGTTTGACTAGCATGGATCGTTAACATCATTTAGTGCTTTAGGCTTGTTTAAATTCTACACTATACATTAAAGTTCATGGGCCTTTTTGGGGAGCCATGGGTGCCATGTATCCACCCTTTTTGTTTTGTTTTCCATTTTATATTTTGTCTTTTGTGTTTTGTTATTTTTTTTTTTCAAATTTTGATAAGTATATGGTCGGTCATGTTTCTTTGGTTACGGGTATTTGAATAATTTCTTAAACAAATTAGTTGTTGTCTATGTTTTCTGTTGACAGGTTAAATTTTTTTTTTTTTTATTTCTTAATGTTTGGACGTTAAATATTGTTTTTGCATTAAGTGTTAGATTATTGACTTGGCTTAATACAATATATATCTGACTTAATATAATCTAACAACAATAATTTCAAACAAATAGCTATAATATTATTTTCATATACTCAAAAATTTATGATCTTTCATTATATTGAATAAACATATTTTTAAATATTGTTTAAATGAAAATCCATATGAAACAAACATATAAATTGATATTATGTCACAAACAAATACGTTCAAAATTTTTTTTAACACAAAACATCATAAAAAATTAAAACCCACGGCAGCACGATGGATGTGACTAGTTATATTTAATTAATTAATATACATATTAAATAAATTTATATATTCATTATTTTGTATTTATATCATGATATAGTGTATTCATAGCATGTATAAGTTTTTTCTTTTAATGTAATACAAACTTTGTTTTTTAGCAAAATAATAAAATAAAATAAAAATGTTAAACTATGCTGACCCTTGGCAATAGTGTTGTGTTCGGATTCATAATTTCTGTCTATTCATGTTTGTACTCAAATATCGTAAAATATTAATGAAGATGTTAAATAATTAATTTATTTCAAAATTAGATAAAATTGTGTCAATTTTGATTTCACGTATTCATGTCGTCGTATTGTGTTTTTTCTAAGTAATTATGTGTCCGTGTTCATGTCATATTATCGTGTCGTGTCTGATTTGCTACCTATCATATACAAGCTTGGCTTGGCTTCTTAATAGGAAAAGATTTGAACCCTAGCCTCTAAAAATTCTTAAATAGGAAACCGACTATATGAATAAATGAGTTGAGGCCGAGTAGGCTTGTTTGCAGCCCTACACCAAGAGAGAGTTTGAACCGTTTACAAAACCTATTGAGAGCCAAAATTGACGATTTATCTAGGAGTGATTATTCGTTTTTTTCAATTCTACCTGAATTGTCCGTATTATTCCGATTCCTTAATAGAAGTAACCGATTATCGGAAGATAAAGTAGAGAATCAATCTAGATTAACCGAAATAAATTTGGTTTGTTTCTGTTAGAACCGAAATCATATTTATATATGTAAATATCTATTTTTTTTAAACAAATTTATTATTATATTTACCAAAATCATAAATATATAATTTCTAATTTTGTTTTTTTACAGATTTGTTATATGTTTTTTTTTTTGTTAAATTGATTTGTTATATGTTTTATATATATAAATACATAATTTGGTTTTCAGTTCTGCAAAATACAAGAACCAAAACTGAAATATAATTTGAGTCTAAAAAAATTTTCAAACGAAAAATTGAAGACTGAAATTTCGGTTATTCGGTTACACTTCGGTTTTGCGAACCCCTAAATATATCTACATGCATATACAAATTTACCAAGAAGCTTACAAAGGAAGGAAAACAAAAGGATAAGACTTTGGCATCTGAAAAAAAGACAGAAATGGGGTTGATTCACTTCAAAGAATGAAGTTGAATCAATTGCTTCAATAGCTTTGTGGTTTCTCTTGTGCACTTGCTCCATGTAATGCATAGCAGCATCCCATATTTGTCTATGCATTCTTCTCAGGTAGTCTTGACCTGAACTTGCCATCAAAGGGAATATCATACTCCAAATATCTGTTGGCACTTGACGTGCAAGAGGAGATGATTGAACAATTTTGCACTGTTCTTGCATGTGTAACACTAATACTGAGATGGTCTTCTTCCATAAGTTATCCATGGTTAGAATAGCCTCCAAAGATGATGTCCACTCAAAAGATGCCACCTAGAATGGGTGGGGGGACTTCAGTCTTCCAAATTCCTTTCATGGGAAAGAATTCTCTTTGCTTGCACAAAGCATGATAAAAATAATGGACAGGAAAAATCTATCCCTAGAAGCCATCTACAAATGAGCTATGAAGACCTGCATGTCCAACGTCTCCTACCTGAATAATCTGTGTGCACGCGTGTGCGTGCGTGTGTGTCGAGTGGGGTTCTAATTTAGTGAACTTTGATCTTGCCAAGTTTAATGAAGGAAGTTACAGTCCTGACAGGAGGAGAATGTTCACTTAAAGGGAACCCTGCAAATTACTAGCTTAATTTGTGACTATACACCCCATATAAATGTTTGGTTATGTGTCTTATACATGGCTACGTTTTCTTGTACATATCTTATCTAAATACTGTGCTGGGTTATATGATTTTTTTGTGTATTCATTTTCTTCCCCTTTTCTTACAGGGATTCTTCGTTATCCTTTCATGGATGCCCATATACTTTAAAACGGTGAGGTTGTTTTGCTTAGTAAAAAGTTATGGTTGATTAGCCACTTAGTACATGCTGAAGTGACCGCTGTTTTTATGAGAAAGATGAAATAGATGTCTTTTTGTTATAGATATATCATGTTGACCTCAGACAAGCAGCCTGGTTTAGTGCTGTTCCATGGAGTATGATGGCATTAGTAGGCTACTTTGCCGGTGTTTTATCAGACATGTTGATACAGAGTGGCATGTCTATCACCTTAACCCGCAAAATCATGCAGGTGCACAATTATTAGTGTATCGTCCATGTTTTTTTTTCCTTAGTTTGTGGATAACTTCCTAGTTAGGATTCCTTTGCCAGCATGACATTTGTTTATTTTTTGTATATGTATGCAATATTCTATAGGGTGCAGCTATTGCCACTCTGCCTTTTTTCACTTTTTTGTTTTAGGTGGGATTCAAAATGACAAAAAAAGCCCTCGAGGCTTTTGACTTAACATTCTTATTAAACCCACCCACTTGAGAAAAAATTTAAAAAGGCAAATTACTAATATAACTAAAATTTTTGCAATAGTAAATATTAAAAAAATCCAAATGAGGCAATTTAGCATTACATTATTATTTTTTATCATAGGAAGGTGACTCATAAGCCATAAGTGAAATTTTTAAAAAATTCATGTGACAATTGCCTAAATATTTATGAAATATCTAGAAAGAAAATTTACAGATATAATATAAATTTTTATAAAAGAAAACCTATATTTCCTATTACAAAAATTTATATTTTATTATTAAGTTGTCTTCTTAGATTTTTTGATAAGCATGCAAGCAATTATCATGTGAATTTCTGAAAAATTTTACTTATGGATATATGAGTTACCTTCCTATAAAAATTAACTACATTTTGGTAAATCACCTTATTGCAATTTTTCTTATATTAAAAGGGCAGTCCGGTGCGCGAAACTCCACCCTTGCGCGGAGTCCGGGGAAGGGTCGGACCACAAGGGTCTACTGTACGCAGTCTTACATGCTTTTGCAAGAGGTTGTTTCCACGACTCGAACCCGTGATCTCAGGTCACATGGTGACAACTCTTACCATTGCGCCAAGGCTCTCCTTCAAATTTTTCTTATATTACCAAACCAAACCAAGCCTTTTCCCACGAGGTGGGGTCGGTATCAAATTTTTCTTATATTATTTTAAAAAATTATTTCCTGTTATAAAAATTTTAATTATATTAGTAAGTTGCCTTTTTAAATTTTTTTGCAAGTGGTTGGGATTAATAAGAGTATTAAGCCAAAAGCCTCAAGGGATTTGTTGTGTTTTTAAACCTCACCTAAACAAAAAGGAAAAAAAAAAAATGAAAAAGGTGGAGCGGTCAATCGCCGCACCCTATTCTATAGCCACTTGATCTATCATCTTTGATCTATTTTAGCTTTTTAATGACACTTAACATAACTCGTAAGTATGAAAGTGGTGACCTCATTAAGAGGAAATAAATGACTCCCAATACTAAGGAAATATGTAGAATGTGAATAGAACATTAGCTGTTGGAAATCATTCAGTAATCAACTTATGGATCACAATTGTACCATGCCTACATGAATACATTTTTGAATTATAGTAATTGTGCTGGATATAAAATTGATTTCAATGAGCAAGAGATGGCAATTTATGATGTGAATCTTTATTAAACTTGTAACTTTTAGAAGAGATCAAATACTTGCAGAAGAGTAAAACTAATTGAACAAAGTTGACTTATATGAACTTTTTCTAGACTGCAAGTATTGACTAGTCATATTCATATACTATATGGACCTGGAAGCATACTCTACGCATATTTTTTTTTTTTTGTTATGGCTGTTTCAGGTTTTCCCCCTTTCTGATTTCAATTCAGCATGTGGTAAAAAATCAATGAGGATCATCTCAAAAAATTACTTATAACCTGGAAAATATCTTATTTTAGTCTGTGTTATATTGACTCTTCTATTTCTTCATTGTACCCATCTCCACTATATGTGACTAGGCTGCACCTACATTAAACAGTTGGATCCTCAACTTTTTAATAATTACTTGAAGAACAACATCTTACGTTTGATGATAAAGAAAATTTTTGGACCTTTCACTTTGATTGAAGGAAAAAAAAAAAATCATTTTTTTGCTAACTTTGAATCACATTCCAAAATGATAACCATATCTTTATCTCAATTTACCATACAATATATTAAATATTTATGACATGTCCACATATTCATACCCAACTTTTGGATGCATATCCCAATTTCCTAAATTTAAAATTTTGAGAGATTTGACGTTCGGACATATACCTGTATTCAATCCTGACACCTGAGTCCATGTAACATAGATTTTAGTTTAGGATTTTCTTATCATTTATCAGCTTTTTTCTTGTAAAATATCCAAGAATTTCTACACATCTAATCTGACGTAGAATGACCCCAAATATTGAAATGCGGTTTTTTAAGGCAGAATTGTTAGCAGATACAAGTATAAAAAAGAAAACTATTTGTTCGCCTATTTATCATTCATCATTTATACAATAAGCATCAAATATGTCTGTCCTTGCAGTCAATTGGTTTTGTTGGCCCTGGGATTGCTCTCATTGGTTTAACAATGGCAAGACATCCAGCAATAGCATCAGCTTGGCTTACTTTAGCTGTTGGGCTAAAATCATTTAGTCATAGTGGCTTCCTCGTGAACCTTCAGGTTAGTGTATTCAGAAAAATTCATTGGGTATTGAGAAAATTATAGAATTCTTTTTCCACTCACATCTGAGCTGTTCGTGTTTTTCTGTAAGCAGGAGATTGCTCCACAGTATTCTGGTGTTCTACATGGTACTTAATCTGTTTCAATGCATATTTAATGAATTTGATTTGACTTAATCAATTAGAAGCCTATTGTGCCTTGTAGATTACTTCTCTGCATGAAATTACGATTGTACTGCAGATAAAAAAAATCCAGCGAGTGTAGTACAATTTTTAAGAGTGGATAGTTCTATAGCTATTCCTGAAATTTTTTGGCAGCAGTCTAAGACAATGAACTTGATGAATTTGATTTGACTCAATCAATTGAAAGCATTATTACTAAGGGGGAAATCAGCAGAGTCGAAAAATATTGTTCATATAATAAAATAATGGCAAGTTCGTCTAATATACTAGTTATCCTAGTTCTATTTTTCTTTGCCTTGGATTAAAACTCCGAAAGCTATTGATTACATGACTGTTTTGGAATACGAAGCACTAGATTCCCCTATTGAAATGCCATGGAGCTACATAGATGTTACATTAATTGTGTAAAACCAGAAATCAATAGAAGGAATCTAAATTGTGATTTATTTTCTAAAGTGAATCATAGAGCTGTGAAATGGAAATATAAAGATGCGAAAATTCATTAACTTTACTGATATACAGACTTTCTATTGGGCTAATTGTAATCCGCTCTGAATTTGTTTTAGGTATGTCAAATACTGCTGGGACATTTGCCGCTATTTTGGGAACAGTTGGAGCAGGTTTCTTTGTTGAGTTAGTGGGTTCTTTCCAGGGATTTCTATTGTTGACATCACTTTTGTATTTTTGCGCTGCTCTTTTCTGGAACTTATATTCTACAGGAGAGCTTGTCAATTTTGAGGAAACTGGTTAGGTCACCAACAGTATTTTTCTCCTGCTGCTTGGATATAGAGTAGTTTTATGAATGTAATATGTTACAAATCCCGTGGTCCTAATATAAGATAACAAAATATTAAAACCTACCGTGTCTAAGGTCATTCTATTTGCTTTCTACTTCAGGACTGATGTAGATTGTATTACGATCTGGATTTGTAAATGTTTCAAAAAATATCAGATTGGACTTGCCAGTGGATGGAGACCGCTCTGGTTTCACCCTTAAAACTGTTTGAATAAAAGAACTGATTTCCTTTTACAGAGCTGTTTGAACCAGTGTGTTAACTGGTATAGGAAAAAACCATCATCGTTTTGTAGAGTGGGCGGTCGAATTACACTTTGGCCGCATTTGTTTGCCGGAGACAAACATGGGATTGGATAATGTTGTTCGTGGGTCCCACAAAAGTGGAGTTTGATTTGCAATTTTGTTTCCGGTTATTTTTTCCTTTCTAGATATACAATCCGCTAAAGGGGCCGATTATGAATCCGAGAGGGTTTGATTGGTGTGGTATTATTTATACCTCACCTCTGGATTTGTTTCCCGCCAATATTTAAAGGTCTAAAATTATTTCTTATTACATCTCATATCAAATCGTGTCTTTTATCGTACTTTATATTTTACCAATCAAACACCAAAAATATTTTCTCGCATAAAAATTCATTTCATGTTATATCCAATCCCAAATCATCATCCAATCTCTCAAAACAAACATAGCTTTTAAATATGCCTTTAAATATTGGTAATTGGGGCATGATTTTGTTTAGTTAGCCCGAGTCTCCAAAGACAAGCTCCGTGGACTGTCAGGAGTTGGGACCAGTGTGTAATGGTTTTTCTCCCTTCTCAAAAGGTGCCGGCAACTGGTAATTGTGGATATACCTGAATACAGGAAACGTCTCTCTCTCTCTCTCTCTCTCTCTCTCTCTCTCTCTCTCTCTCTCTCTCTCTCTCTCTCTCTCTCTCTCTGTGTGCTCGGTCGCCTGCAAGCAGTTGACTTCCTTCCCTTTTGGCTGCTTATTTTTATTTTTTTCATTGACACCGAGCTATTTTTGCAGGAGCTTTTGATATATACCTTTGTTCAATGCTTAGTTTTCTCCCATTAGTGTTTAAGATGCTCTTTTTTCTTTCTTTTCTTTGCTTTCTTTTTTATATGACTTTGGCTTAAAGTTGTTAATTTTTTTTTTCCATTTTAATTCAGCTTGCCGTGGTCGTGCTTACTAAATGGTGCAGAAGAATTTATTATTTTTTTCTCTTTTTGGATGGACTATGTATGGCCTGAGGAAAATTTAGAGAACTTGCTAAAGTTTTGCCAGCACTCGTTTTGACTGTCAGAGAGAGAGAGGGAGAGCCTTGCTATACAATCTCTTTGCATAACATTTTCGGCATGTAATTTAACAAGCAAGGTCCTAAGAGAGGAATGCTAGTAGAAAGGAAGGATCTCTGAAGCAAAAAGATATGTTCTGTTTCAGAGGCTATTCTTCTAATGGAATATGCCATTGTTCCTATTCTTCTAGAGGAATTCTCCAAGGAAGGAACAAAGAGCTTTCAAGGCATGGATAAGGTAGGAAACCCAAATTAAGAATGTTGGCAGCTATAGAGACCTGAAAAAAAGAATTTACTTTTGAAGTACTAAGAAACTATAATTTTTTTTTTTAAATGTATTATGGGGTACCTATTCTGTGTCTATTTGAATATCAGCTTGGGTATGTATTTTCTTTTATAGTGTGTCTAGATTTATTATATACAAAAATGGGCCAGTGTGAGCCATAAACTCAGAGTAAAATTGGGCTAGTACGAGACTTGATGTTCACTTGTCAATGCCCTCAGCTTCCCCATAATTGGTCAAAGGTCGCACATAGTGTGGCTGACTCGCGTGATGGGCCTCCATCTGCTGGACGACCGTATTCAAGTTTTTAGATCGGAATTCCTATTGACACATGTGGCAAAAACTCAAAATATGAGCCGGGAAGTTGTTGGGCCTCATCACAGCACTCCACAGTGAGGTAGGAATGGAACGGATTTGAGGTGGGCAGTGGTTATTATTAATATTTGACTAGCTATTTGACCGAGCATGCCTAAAAAAAATCGTTTTGAATTCTAAGTTTGTTCCCTTAAATTGATGTATTTTTTAAACATATTTTGGATTATAGTTTTAAATAAAAATTTTAAATTATAAAAATAAATTATTTGGTACTAAAATAAATATATTTTATAAGAAAAATATATAAAATAGTATTTAAAAATACATATAATATTTAAATTAATTTGAGTTAGATTACACTCGATCAATTTTTACAATTTCAAGCTCAACTCATTTAATTAAACGGGCTTAAAAAATTTATAAGTTAAAAAAAAATAAAAAATAAAAAAATAAAACAAGCCATTTTGGTTGTTCCTCGGACAATTTGAATTATGTTTCCAAGGAATTGCGCCCCACGTCTTAAGCTTATGGAACTTATTAATCCAATGTATATTTCTGTGGCCTCCATTTGCTGACCTTTTTGTGTAATTAAAGAAGTCAATCAATTCTGGCTATGGGCAGTTGTCTCTCCACCAACAGAGAAGCTGCATTATTAAATATACTAAAAACCAAAGTAGTCGCTTGAATTGAACTGGTCTGGTCTATATTCTACATTCATAAACTTGCGAAAAGCGACAGAACCCAATTTCCTTTTGCATTTTATCCAAGTCATGAATCGCAAATGAGATAGAATGTCAACCCACCGCCGAGACAAATGAAGCAGAGCAAAAATTTCCAACGCAACCCTACCGGGAATTCCACAGACAAGGAGAGCCCTCGTCGTCATAAAAAGAAGGAAATTCATTCCGGTTTGAGTAACATCAAGGCTGCAGCCAAGAAAGTTGCCAGAGTCTTCCTCTTCTGGCATAGAAAACCCAGCTCCGGGGGACCTCCACATCATGATTCTAACCCGAAACATGGTCAATTGGTGGGAATTCCCTGTAAGTCACTAACTTCTATGAATTCCCAATAATTTGCTGTATTTGGATCTTGCTTTTTAATGGAAAGGAAATAGAATAGAATCTATATTTGTTTCTTTATAATGGGTATTTGTCAAAAGAAGAAAATTAATGGGTATTTGTCATTTTTTTTTTCTTTCTTTGATTTGATTATCCATAAAGACATAGGAGTTATTTAATTTTCCTTGGCAAATGCTAGATCTAAACCAAACATTATTAATATATTCAGCCAATGAAAGGGTCCTGACATCAAATTGTACTGATGCCGAGGCATCAATATTGCCCAGAGTTGGATTCGCTTAAATTTGGGAATCTTTATTGAAGTTGTCTATCTGGTAATTTTGATTATTTCCTTGAAGTGGGAAAGTTATGCATTGATAATTAATCGGCTGTGTGTTCTTTGCTTTTGACCTTCAGCTTCAATAGAGAATTCTACTGGAAGTAGCAGTAAGAGTCAGTTGAGGCTCAAGCATTCTGATTCCAGTGCTTCATCATATTCGAGCGTACAGGTCGGTTCTGTTGCTTTTTCCATTGAAGAAATTTATAAGGCAACGGATAATTTCTCCCCTGCAAATAAGCTTGGGGAGGGAGGTTTTGGAATAGTGTACAGGGGAAAATTGAAGGATGGATCTTTTGTTGCTGTAAAGCGCGCTAAAAAGGTAAGCAGTCTTGCAAAACAACGTCATTTCTTGACATTGTGTGGTTTTGCAATTGTGAGATAAACTGTACTTTCATGCATAAACTATATCCAGCTAAGTCAAAATTTAGTCATATTGATCATAAGGGTACCAATTAATGGCCATTGTCTAAACTTCATATCAGTTTGATGAGCACAACAATATATTCAGCACAAGTTAGAGCATTCTCGTTCTTTGACTCAGTGTGTTAGTAGAATAGAAATATAATTGACTATCAGTATGCATAATAGCTCTAAAACCTTTTGGAGCAGGGATTGCGCGATAATCGCTTGTTTGCAGAGTTTAAGAATGAAGTCCTCACCTTATCAAAGATTGAACATCTAAATTTGGTACGGTTATTTGGATATTTGGAGCATCGGGATGAACGGATTATTGTCATTGAATATGTGAGCAATGGGACACTCCGAGAGCATTTGGACGGTAAGTCAAGCAACTATTTTCCCAATATTTGTCAACTTAAATGGGAACTAAGGTGTAAATGTACAGGTACCTTTACAAACTAAGCAAAATGATACAAAACTAATGGTTTAGTTGGAAAAAATATATGGTTGATTTCAACTGCGCTTCTCTAATCCCTTAACACAGGCTCTATCACGAGACAAGTCAATGGACAGAATATGAACATCAAGAGCATTTAGATCTAAAAGTGTCTTTCCTTTCTCCACAAAATATTTAGAAAAATCCCTGCAAGTGTTAGAGGAGGGAGAAAGGAAGATGATTTAGTTCTTTTATCTGTCAATAATCAAGTTTGACACGATCAATCTGTATCAGAATTAATCTTATGTAGGTAGTAAATGAATTTGAATTTTCTTGATAAAAAATCATAGACACTTTAGGTTTAGCAGATAGAGAGCAGTAGCTCCAGCGTTTGTAAGTTCATCTGGCAAAATTTAAAATCCGGAGAGAAATTTTTTATGCAGGGGCACGCGGAACTGACCTTGAAATCGCAGAACGGCTGGACATTGCAATTGACGTAGCTCATGCAGTTACATATCTGCACATGTACAACGGTATGGTAAATATTTTGAATTACAACTGCTAATTTGACTCTAAATTTTTTTTTATCCTTTACACTAAACCTCTTTAACCAAAAATATTAAAAAAGAAAAAAATCACTGTCTAACGAATGTCTATGGTATTTGAAGAGTTTGAACTGCTGGATCCATCAGACAGCCTTCCGAGACCCTAGTGTGTTGGAAAGATTGTGTAGGGTATTTCTTTACCTGCCACAATGGTATTGACCGCTTTGGAAGTGTTTGTAAATGCTCCAGGCATTGGGCCCCCACCTATTTGGTGGTGCATGTAGATTCCCTCATGGATTTATTTGGGGCGGAATGCCCATCACTCCTCTCAAACTGACCTCTTATATAATAAGAGCTGGAATTGAGAACTTGGTGTTCTTCTATAACAAGAGTTGAAGTTGAGGACTCTTATATGATAAGAGTTGGAGTTGAGTACACCCATTTGATCCTTGACTCCAACTTTTATTGTATTAGAGGTCAGGGGTTCAAGGGGAGAGGCGGGCATTCCGTCTAAAATAAATCCGGGGAGGGAGCCATCATGCACCACCAAAGTGGTGGAGGTCCAGTACTTGGAGCATGTACAGACATTTTCAAAGCGGACAATACCTTTGTAGAGCGGGTAAGAAATCCTCCAACAGAATGCAAAACATAAAAATGAATTCCAGAGGAAATCTAGTTGATCATCTTTACTCTTTATTTATTATTTACAGTAACTTTTAGAGTGTAAAAAACATTTTGCTGAGTTTTGGCAAGTTATGTTACAGATCTTGCAATAATCCACAGAGACATAAAATCATCAAACATCCTCATCACAGAGAAACTCCGTGCCAAAGTAGCTGACTTTGGATTTGCGCGATTAGCAGCCCAAGATACAGGAGCAACTCACATTTCAACCCAAGTAAAAGGCACTGCTGGCTACTTGGACCCCGAATATGTCAAGACATACCAACTTACTGATAAGAGTGATGTTTACTCTTTTGGTGTATTGCTTGTAGAGCTGATAACGGGAAGGTACCCTCTCGAACCAAAGAGACCACTCAAAGAGAGAGTAACAGCAAGATGGGTAAGCATTTCAAGCATCTTCAAAGAACTACTTAAATATATGGAATGTTCTTTTAGCAGAAATATGTTGCACCTCACTTTCCAACCACAAACAATAAATTTTAGTGCAACATAAATAGTTATATGTGCTCGTTATAAAGCATATTGCTGAATAAGCTGAACGTTTATTAGGTCTATTGAGAGAAGAGATACATAATTGCAAATTTGATATCATGCTGCTTCATTTATTGCCTCAATGATTCAACATACCTACATTTGACGTAATTGCAACAGCCTTAATATCTTCCTTCTGCATCATCCCTCTCAAGCCCCAAAACATGGCTTTATCAGTTGTATGGCTATAAAATGAATCAAGCTACTCGACGCTCTAGGCATACATATATATCAATATATGTGTGGGTGTATTGGGCATCAAAAATTAAAAAAAAAAAATGCTGATATAGTCAAATCTCGCTTCAATTCAATTCGGTCAGAGGCTTGCTCGAGATTGAATTAAAATATAAATGAAATGAATATGAACCATAATTCTAAATTCGTTATACTATTAAACTCAATTAGATTTCAACTTGATAAACTAATAGTCGATAACTATTGCGCAAAATATCAAACTATTTAAGCTCGGCTTGAGATTGATTCAATTAGAGATTCCCTCGAGGTCAAATCGAAAAGTTGAACCATTTTTTTAAGCTCACTAAGTTTTACGAGCCTAATTCTACTGTCCTATTACTCGACTTGATTTGGTTCATTTACACTCCTGCTATTGTCATCTTATATAAATGTAGACAATAAGACTTGTACGCCTTTCCTTGATTATATTTATAAACATTATTATAATCACTGTACCATGTCTTTGAGACAGTAATGTTTTTAACCTCAAAAGATGCATTCTATCAAGATGATTCGACAAGAGTGCTACTTCTGTTAATAGCAGATTGTTTTTTCTTTCTTTTGGTGGTTGGGTCAAGAGAAACTTTAACCTCTTCTATCATATGAACACTATCGTACTGAAATAAGGGACATATATGTATGCAGGCAATGGAAAGATTGAAAGGAGGAGATGCAGTAGTGGCAATGGATCCAAAACTAAGGAGAAGCCCAGCATCGATCATGGTAGTAGAGAAGGTTCTCAAACTTGCTCGACAATGCCTTGCACCTCAAAGAAAGTCGAGACCCTCCATGAAGCAATGTGGAGAGGTATTGTGGGGAATTCGGAAAGATTTTAAAGAGGCGGTTTCTCACACTGCTGCTTCTGCTGCTCCTCATTCTGAAACTATTGATCTGAGAAGGGTTAACCGAAATATGTTTGGAATCGAAGACAGTGAGGATTACAGATTCCGGTCTGCATGAATGAGTAAATGGTATTTAGTAATTACCAAAAAAAAAAAAAAAAATGGTATTTTGTGTGTAATTGTTTATAAATTGTCATACTGCCAACTTGTAGATCCCTAGTTTCTTAAACTCACAACACAATTTTTGAATTAGACCAATGAGTGATAACCCGTAAGCTTGATTGTAATCGACCACCAGGATACGCATCTAGTTGGCTTCAAGAAGCATGGTTCGTGATTTTTGAGGGAAATCTTTTTGTAGCTGATTGAATTCGATACCCAGCAAATTTTTGGATGAATTGAATCCATGAGCTGCATAGATTGGATGGTTGGATTCTAGGTTGAGCCAGATCATTTTATTTTTTTTTTTTTCCCTCTGTTCTTTTTGGGGATACGGGTACTCTCCTGTTTGCTATAGCATAGATTGAAAATTTTCAAACTGAATAATTTTGAGAATCTAAAATGGTAATTAAATTGACAATTGGTTGAACTAAATTTTTGCTGGTTTGAGTACAGTTGGGCTTTAATTGTGTAACGTCATATACTCAAAAAGTCCAAAATATGATTTTACCAAGGGCATGTTTATTTTGTTAATGATAGAGAGTAAATTTTATCTAAGAGGAGATAAAAATTACACTTGAGGGTAAAAATTATTTTTTAGAACATATTTGATACGGGATGAAAAATTTAAGGGTAAAAGATTACGAAATAACTATTACCCTTGTAATGGTTGCTAAGATAACAAATTTGTAGTATTTATGTTTGAAATGAGAGAGTAAATATTATTTCGTAATAATTATATTATGTTTGGAATATTAAAAATTTTGAAGGGACAAAAATTAATTGTGTTTAGAATGAGGATAAATTGACCAAAGATAAAAGTTAATATTTAATTTTAATAAAATATTATAATAAAATAAATTATCATAATCATTGTTATTTTAATAATAATTAATTTTAATAAAAAATATATTATTAAAACATATACTTTTAAGTAAAAATATTAATTATAAAAAATAATTTTATCCTAGATTAATGTTTCAATAGTAATAATTTTAATAGTTTTTTATTTGTTAAAAATTATTTTATTTTGATAAATAATTTAATAAAACAAATAATTTTAGTTTATTTAAATAAATTATTGACTTAAATAAATTATACAATACATAATCTAGTAAATTACTATTTATGAGACATAATTTTCATTTAATAAAATTAATTATTTTAATAAGTCATTATTATTTATTAAACATTAATTTTAATTTGAGAAATAAATAACTTAGTCATAAATTAAAATTTTAATAGTATTATTTTAATAAAATAAAACAAAATATTGTAATAATAAGCTGCCATTTATTAAATAGTATTTTGATAAAATAATTTAATAATTAATTAATTTAACATTGATTAAATAAATTATTATTTTATAATATTTATTATAATTATTTATTACTTAAGATTTTAAATGAAATAATGAAATATTTTACGGAAGTAATGAAAAATAAAATAAAATTTTTCCATTACCTCCTATTACGCACCTCCCCTTAGGACCTACTTGGATGCAGCCAAAATCCCCTCCAAAACTAATACCCAGTTGTAAGTGTGAGTCCCACACTTTTGCCATTGTTTGGCAAGTCAATTCCCCCCCCCCCCCCACGGATAAATTTTGGCATGGATCCCACATTTTCCCCCCGGGAGATAATTTTTGGGCACCCTTGAGGCTAGCAAAAAATTATCCCCCTTTAAGTTGATTGCTTTTGACATTTTTAACCCTCGTTAACTGTATTGTTAACTTGATCAAAATAAATATAATGCTAATAAAAAAATAATAAATAGACCAACAAGTCAAAATAAAATATAATTAAAAAAAATTGAATGATAACCAACCATTAAAAAGTACATATTTAAAAAAAAAAGTTCTTTAAATAAATTTATAAAAAATTAAAATTTAAATGAAATAAATAATATAATTTCAAATTGTCCAAAAATAATTAAATAGAGTAGGTTTTACAATTTAATATTTAATTTAATAGGTAACCAAGTTTAGGACACTACAAGGGCAAAAGAGTCATTTGACTGCTTTTTCCATCATTCACTCCCTCTTATTTATAAAAATTCAAACCAAGTAAAAAAATTATCTCCTTCCATAAACATCACATTAATGTGGATCATCCCTCTAAAAATAATACCCCTCTTATCTTATAAACTCTCTAAAACTTATTCTCCTGAAATTTTAACACCATCCAATCGGATCCTTAGAATAAAAACTTATACCATATAAAGTTAATTGTTGATTTAGAATAATTAATACCCCTATTATCCAAACTAATATAATAAAAAATAAAAATTACTCTAAAAAAATTTATCCTCTATTATTCCTCAAAACAAACATCTTATAATAAAGCAAATTGTTACCAATGGGTAGATGCGAATAATGGCTAGTAAATTATTAATTTTCTCATTACTCCCAAAATGTTTTCAATTAACTTTTACCCCGTTTAAAAATTACCATGCAATTTTTTCCCCTCCACAATTTTCACCCCATAACAAACGTGCTCTGAATTTCATGGTGCGCTAATCTTGCAAAACATTTTTATTTATTCTTTTTTTAAGAAAATAAAACAAAAATTATTTTCTTTTCTCTTCACAAGAAAACAATTAAAATTACTCATATATATATATATAAATATATATAGTGTTTGTTGCTGCTGCTGCAGCATTAAAACAAGATCTATTCATTTTTACTAACTGGATGTAAAGCACCGTACCACCCTTCCCTGGAATAAATTTCCCATGGATATTAAGAACTTGAGTATTTCATTATATTCATATTTGTCCTTGGCAATAAAAAAATATTTTCTCATAGCATATGCCAAATCACATTCTAATCGCTCACAAAGCAAACACCGATTAACAATTTTTTTTTTGTATGAAAATATAAAATTATTATATGCCAAATCACATTTTATCCCTGGGAAAGTAAGCGTGCCAAGAAATAATAAAAAAATCAACCCCATTCTATTCTAATCGCTATCATTTATTTCGTCAAATTCTCTGTTATCTAATGATTAAATTCATCGAATTGGGTCGCCCAATGAACGCTCCTCCCTCAATCACCTCGCCTACAACTACACATGGAGCCATTTACAAAAACACACCAATATTGAAATCAGAACCACCCAAACACAGAAAACCAACAGGAATAATACCTTCAGCAGGTCTAATATAGAATGCCTGCTAACGGGAGAGCATAATAAGGACGATATACAGCAGTTTTTTTACCTCATTTCTAAAAACTATAATCCTACATAATGCCATAACCCTCTAACAAGAGTAAAGAGTACCAAACATCCCCAATAACCAGTAGGTCAAGTACAGCAACCATCACCCGGAAGAAAATAGAGTAACACACCACTTTCTTCAACCCCTTCATGATGAAATTTAAGGTGAAGCAGCCCTAGGAGAAAGGGACCTCGAAACAGACCTGGAATGTGGACTCCCACCATAACCACTAGAATAGCTCCTAGAAGAACGGCCATCATCAGAGTAACCATGCCCATAGGAAGGACTTCTCCTTGATCTGCTCTTTCCCACTCTGGGTGAAATGCTACGAGAGTAGCTCCTCCTGTAAGCAGGCGATAAGCTGCGAGAATAGCTTCTCCTCCTCAAGCTTCTCCTATAACCAGGGGATAAACTGCGAGAATAGCTTCTCCTCCTTGAGCTTCTCCTATAACCAGGGGATAAGCTGCGGGAATAGCTTCTCCTTGAATGCTTGCGTGAGTAGCTCCGCCTTCTCCTAGACCTAGGTGACACACTGCGGGAGTAGCTCCGCCTCGAGCCCCTTGTCACCCTTGGTGAAATGCTCCTGGAGACAGAACGGTAGCGACTTCTTCTGTAGTAGCGGTCATCTCGAGAGTGGTAGTGGTCATTTTGGTCGTCTCGAGAGTAGTAGCGGTCATCTCGTGGGTAGTACCTCGAGTAGCAGGGAGAGTAAGACCGGTCACGCCTGCTAACTGGTGACCTACTGTAAGGGGAGGGAGATCGTGAGTAGGTTCTTCCCCGGCTGTAGCGAGAACGGTATGATCGCTGGTGGCCATAATTGGGTGAGTAAGATCTACGGTTGTAAGGAGAATAGGATCTGCCTCTTTCTCGTTCAGACGAGTCTTGGGGAGAACGGCTCCTATAGTTGGGAGAGTAACTTGGGGATCGACGACGCCCTACAACACATTTGAAGGGTATCAAAAGCCTAAGGTTACGAATCCAGGTAAACGGAGATTAAAATAGAGCTACTAGGCGAATGATGGAGACTTCACTTACGATGGACTGTTCTCAGCCCAAGATACCTCCCTGGGGTAGGCGTCCTACCTCTCCGTCTCCTAGCCTGTAACGACAAAAGAAAAAAAAATTAAAAAAATAAGGCATCAGGTTGAAAATTTAATGATTCAAAGCAACATCAGGGTGTCCAAATCAGATCAATGAATACAGAAGCAAACACAGATTAGAAAGTTCAAGATGAATAACTGAATGAAAAGTTCATAACGAATAATTGAATGAGCACAAGGCTAAACTGCAAGAGAAAAGAGAGAGAAATGCAGGGCATACAACCCTCTGACTTAATAGTCTGATATTTGCTTGATGAGTTTGATTTGATTGGTTAGTTGTTTGAATTTGGTGAAGAGCTGCTACACACAGCTAACCTGCTGCCAAAAAAACTTCAGGCGGAAGAAGTAAACTTTGTTTGAACAAGTAACTAATAGCAAACAGTGTACAATGTTTGTATAATTCTTGGACAAATAGCAGATGGAAATGAGATTTTGGATGAAACCACAGATTGAATGGAAAAAGGTAAAATTAGATCACTACACCTTCTCCACTGTAATAACACGCCCCCCAAGGACAGATCGGTCCAGATATTTGATACAACGATCAGCATCCTCAACAGTGGACATTGTCACAAAACCAAAACCACGAGACTCCCTTGTCCATGGATCAACCACAAGGTGAACATCCTCCACCTGACAAAAATCCAAACTACTCCGGTCAGTGATTGTGCAGTGGCATCCACACCTATCTTGACATTAACAAACAAATTGAAATTATCTTCCTAATGCTTTCATGTCTAAAAGTTCAATCTCAAAACAAAAGATATGTACATGCAGTTTGCAATTCCTCCAACCATTAAATGCAGAACCAGCCACACCAAAACGTGGAATAAATTCCACACGACGTGCTCTGCTAAAACTTAAGGGTCACGAGTATAGATTAATCTGATGCCATTTACACACACGCAAGCCAGTGAATAGATAAATTTAGCAATATCAGTTTTTTTTTTTTGGGTGGGGGGGCCTCTTCCTACAACCAATAAATGCAACACAACCAACACCAAAGCATGGAATAGATTCCACACGACATGTTCTGCTAAAACTTTTAAGGGTCATGAGTATAGATTAATCTGATGCCATATACACACACACAAGCCAATGAATGGATAAATTTGACAATATCAATTTTTTTTTTTGGGTTGGGGGGGGGGGGGGGGTTGTTCACTATGTACCTCTCCCTCAGTTGAAAAATGCTTCTCAAGCTCTCTCTTTGTGGTACGGGTTGATAATCCTGTTACATAGAGATTATTCCCAGGATTCTCAACACTTGAGTCACGGCTCCTGCACACCGTTAAAATAGTAGACACAGAAAACATCCTCAATAACACCAAACAATATCTAAGGTTTGGTATGGGAACCAAAGAATCAGTTTTTTCATACCCAAACCAAACCTAATAGAATACTAACTAAAGAGAGAAGAAAGAAATATCGGCACACCTTGATCTGCTCCTTGAGACTGATATTGACCTCGACACAGACCTGCCATATCGCCCGTATGGGGAAGGAGATCGAGAATACCTGAAAATAGATGCGTCAAATAATCAGTTATGCTACTGATGACAACAAAAGCTCAAACCTACAAATAAAAAATATATATATATATAATACAAACCTTGATCTTTTGGAGTACGACATCTAGGATAAAAACAAAAACCAAAATGTTAGTACATGGAAAAGGAAGATTAAATCAAATTTTTGAACTTGATAAAACAGAGAGAGAACAATAAACTCAATATTTTAAGCAACAGACTGAGCAAACTACAGTTAACAGTGGCTGCTGCATCATTAAAAAATTTCCCAATCCCCCACCCTCAACCAAAAAATTAAGGAGCATAAAAGCCCCTGGTATAAAGCATATGTTTAGCCGGTATTAATTTGTGTCTGTCTGGCAGTCACAGACTCCCAACCACTACAATATAAGTTACCAGCACTCCCTTCTAGAAGATGCAAATAGAACTCCAGAGAAAGACCAGATATGGACTTAGAAATTAAACTCAGGCTCAGTTGGGATACGGAGGGATTTTAAATGAATAGATTTACATTAAAATTGTATTAAAATAAAAAGAGGATAACTAATTTATGTTTTTTTTTTTAACAAATAAAAAAAAGAGATATCTGAAAAGTACCAAAACCACAATTATGAAGCATTTTCCAATAAATACTTCTTTTGTAATTAATAAAAACACAAAACCATGATGAAATGCATATCTAAACTAAAAAGTTACATATGTGCAATTCTGATTAAATAAATAGGAACCCGGAGTATGATCTAGTTATCACATTGTTTTGCATCTAGCAAGCTTCCTTATGTTTTCAATAGCTGACAAGAAGTAAAGGTCTCTGACAAGCACGGGTGCCTATCAAAAATTTATCCCTTAGTGCACACCATCATCCAACAGACGGACCATTTAGACTAATAGACAACAGGTTGATTTTGTGTTAAACACAATCATCTTGCCTGCTCAAAATCCAATCCTATGACATCAAGATAACAGATAACAAGAAAACGAGTAATGGTTTTAAAATCAACAATGACCGGAAAACGTGTTACTACCACATTTCACATATCATTTTACGCCACAAAAGTAACAATTGCATTAGCTATCTTCATACTCTTTGGTTCGAGATTCATAAAAGGAAGTCGATAGAAAATTTTAGTAGTAGAAACATAGAAATCTCAGAGCTTGCACCATCATTTCAGGTCACTTTCCAAAATTTAAGAGGCGCTTATTTTCTGCAAATAGAAATAAATTTATTTTTCACCCGGCAAGAAAAAAAGGCCAAACAATTCTGATATCCGGAAACATAGAATTTAATCAGTTTGTAAGAAAAGAGGGGCTGAAGCCTGAAGGTTCGTCAGTTTGGTGTTTGATGGAACCCTACTCTTCATACTAAATGCAATCTGACTGGCTTCAACCCTGGGAATGTGCAATTAAAGGTTGCAGGGTATGTCCATAAAGAAGATGGTGAAAAATAATCATAATTTAGAAACGAATGATGCTATGCATTACAGCATAATCCAAATCTAATTTAAATATATATATATATATATATATATAATATATATATATATATATATATATAAACATATCACATCTAATTAAAAATTAATTTAAAATAAACATATCAGAGTGCAGGGTTTTCAAATTTTGTGTGCTTTATATAAATATAAAATTAAATTAAAAGTAAACTAAATACATCCAAAAAATAATAATAAAAAGAAAAGCAAATTAATTAAACCAAGTCTATAACTTCAATTCCATTAATTCTTAATCACATAAAAGAACACAAAAAAAAAAAAAATGAAACTAGAAAAAAGATCCGTTCAGAAGCAGTCCCAAGAAATCATAAAAACCCTTAATAAATTTTTGTCTTCATGTAGATCAGAATACATATCCAAACCAATACCATCTTAGAAAAACTAAAGGCAAATCTTACAATAATTTAACACAAATTTGTTGCTCAACCATAATTGGCTACCAAAACGATAGAACAGACATGATCGAATCAAAAAACAAAATAAAAAATCTTCTCCAAACAAGATTTCGATCGTAAGATGTAAAGCATCGAAATCAAAGGCTTACGATAACAAATCGGCACAAACACAGTCGATGCTCGGTCTATGGCTCCGCTCTGTATACCGCTAGGAAAAACCCGCCTGATATCTTAAAAGCAGCGAGTACCACAACCGCTCAAGGAGAGGAATATATATATAGTAAAGGCAAAAGAGAAGTTTCTGGAGAGAACCGGACGTCAAAAATAATTAAAATACAGTTGATTTCGTCCTAGCTAAGGCTCCGTTTGTTTACAGGGTTGAAGGAAAAGTGAAAGGAAATAAATTTTAGGGTTCGCTTCGTTATGGGAAGGCTTTTTTTTTTTTTTGTGTGCGCTTTTTTTTTTTTATCTAATTTTTTATTAAAATTTAATTTTTATAAAAACTGTAACTTTTTAGCGTTTTAGTCATATCCATAAAAAAATTAAAAAATTTACATCTGTTCAAATAAAAAATATTTATCTAAGTTAAAAAATAATAAAAAAATTAATTTTTTTCTATTTTTTATTCAAATGAACATGAATTTATTTATTTATTTTTCTAAATAATTTAAATTTTAAAAAAATATTTACATAAAATAAAAATTTTAAAAAGTAAAATATATGTATTTTTTTAAACCAATTGAAGCCTTAAAAATACATTTCGCGTAAAGGTAAATAGAGTGAAATAACTGCTAATTTTTTTACACAAATATAGAATTAGAAAGTAAATGTTAAATAGGATAATTTTAACGCTCAAAACAAAAGTAATTCGCTAGGTGATATTTGGTTTTTATTTTTTTTTATTTTTTTTATTTTGAGATTCATATTTTAAAAATATTAAAAATATATTTAATTTAATATTTTTTTTTATTTTTCATGTTTTGAAATTTTTTTATTCAAAAGACGCAAAATGATTTTTACGAGTTTTTCATTTTATACAAACCCATTTATACTATTTTTAAACAGATTTTGAAAATATAAATGATCGAATACATTTTGAATTATTTTTTTTATTTTCAAAAATATAAAATAAAAAACGAGATCAAAATAGATATAACAAATGAACATACTCTCTTTATTCTTTAAAAAATTAATTTAAAATAATTATATAACATCAAATTTTAATTTAATTAAAATAACTTCTATTTATTAAATTTAACTTAATTTATAATAAATAATAATTTATTGTTAAACCGATTTATTTTACTAAAAACCAATTACTATTAAAATAATAATTTATTTTATTAAGTTAAAATTTTTTTCGACAATTTGGGTGATAGTTAAGAAAATAATTTTAGCGAACATGAAATTTTTGAATTTTTTTTTTTTTACAAATACAATTGACACATTTAAAAATTATAAATTAAAAAATTAAATAAGAGGAAAAAATTATAAAAAAGTAATATATATATTTATTCAAACAAAGCCTAAATCTAAAAAAAAAAAAAAAACTTAGGCTCCATTTGTAATAACAAAAAATTCTTAAAAATAATAAAAATACTATAAATTTTTAAAATTTATTCACTTGCTATCTTATTATACAAATTACAAATTCATAATTTATTTTACTTTATCTTATTTTTTATTACTTTAAACGCACCCTTAATATCCAAACAAACCCTTGCAGCACGATACTCTTTGTGCGTTTTACTCCGGTGGTCACGGACTGAAATGCACCACCCACGTGCTGGAAGGATTTTTGGGAAAATTAGAGGAGACTTTCGTAAATTTGAATTGCACCCGAGGGAGCCGTGACGAAAACAACAAAAAGAGTTGTTTGCGCCATCTTGGTTGCGTGAATCCCGTTATCGGTGGAGGAGAGGTGCTGGTAGTACTTTATTTATAAAAATAAAAATATAATACGAGATTCTTAAATAGTTATTTTTATATAAAATTTAAAATGATGAGTGATTAAATGGCATTGAATTTGGTTTAATTTGGAAAAAATTTATTATTTTTTTACAACTGACTACTAACTAATTATTAAAAAATTAAAAAAAAAATTTTGTGATTCGAAACCCTACCAGTTTATTAAAGCCCTCAACGGATTTAAATTTTTTATTTAAAAATAAAAAAATTAAATGTCATTTAATATGTCTGATTTAGATTTATTTTTCATTTTACCTTTTTTTTAAATATTAAAAAAAATATATTTGGTCACTCACGTTTTTAAAATTTATTTTAAAAAATAAAGAATAGATTTACATATTAAATGCAAAAATATTGTCGTTTGAGCATTTTTTACTCAAAATAAGTAGAATCTTAAAATACAAAAAATAAAAAATATCAAACCAAATACGTTTTCTATTTGCTTTCTTTATTTTAAGATTTTCAAAATATAAACCCACAAAATAGAAAATAAATAATAGAAATGTAAGTTAAATGTCACCTTAGTTTTTTTTAGTGACTAATTTTTTATTTTTTTAATAATTTAATAATTTTTCCTTCATATTTAAAAAATTAATATAAAAGTGTAAATTTGATCGTTTAAAGAAAATACTAAAAAACTAAATAGACCAAAGTTGGGATTTTTCAAACCGAGCACAGTAAGTATGTATTTGAAGTTTAAAAAAATTAAAAAAAAAAATTAAAAATTAGCGCATGAAATTTAATTAGAAGAAAGTTAAAAACATTTTTAGCCTATTTGAAAATTCTGGAAAAAAAATTAGGCCTCCAAACGTAAAAGTAACCTTTTTAATTTTAGGGTGAAATACCATTTTCTGAACAACGAGCACCAGTGTGAATGGCAAAGACGAGCCAAGCAATGCCACTGATGGGGGCAACTGAAGCGGTTCGAGCTTCTAAAAACTTTGCCAATTATTTTCTATTTTTTGAATTCCAGGAAGAAGAAAAACCAAATTAACTTCGGTTCAACGGATCTGATCCGATCCGATCCGATACCCTCCCCCGATCAACTCTCACTCCTCTTTTTCTCTGCAACTCTAATTAATTATTACTTACCAAAAAAAAACTCTAATTAATTATTAATCAATTAATTATTTTATTTATTAATATTTGGGGAGCTACGCTTTCTTCAACCTTCCTGTTTTCCATATATATTTCTCTCTCTAAAATGCTGTCTCCACCACCTGAGCTTCGTTCAGAGCACTAGGACTTTATTATTGTTATTTAATAATTGTTGTAATAAAGATATGGGTCTCTTGCATTGACTCGCTGACTCACTGTTTGGTTTTTATCGCTTCATTTACTACTTGCTCCCACACTCTGAATTCCCACAGGGATCGAGAAATTAGAAAGATGCCCAGCAGCAGAGTCTCCAATTTCTCCGATCTGATCCAACGTGTCACCGCTTCCTGTTTGCTTCACCCGCTGGCAGCCGTCCGCCAAGATGCTGGAGAAATCTCCGAGGATCGTGCCGGAGATGAGTCCGAAGACGACGGATATAACACTGGAGAGGAAGAACATGGGGGGGTTGAAGATGGAGGGAGGGAATGGGAGGACGGGGTGAGGACGGAGAGGGTGATGGAGATGGAAATGATGATGGGCGAAGTGTTCGAGGCGGTGTCGGCGATGAAGAGGGCGTACGTTAGCCTGCAGGAGGCGTACAGTCCTTGGGATCCGGACAAGATGAGGGAGGCCGACGTGGCGGTTGTGGCGGAGCTGAGGCGGCTGGGGGTTTTGAGGGAGAGGTTCCGGAGGAGGTGCGCTGGGAGGGAATGTGATGGGGGGAGAGGGAGGAGGAAGGTGGGGATGGAGGGGGCGACGCTTAGGGAGGTGGTGGCGCCGTACGAGGCGGCGGTGGAGGAGCTGAAGAGGGAGGTGAAGGCCAAGGAAGTTGAGGTGGAGAACTTGAAGGAGAAGCTGAAGACAACAGCCACTAACCTTCGCGGCGGTGGTGGCAGCGGCGGTAAGAAAGGGCGGTCTCATCAGTCAAAGAGAAAAGTCAGCTCCAGTCAGGCTCACCAAGGTACCCCCTCTTACCTGCTCTTTACACGCGCAAAATGACAAAAATGCACATGCCCTTCTTCCAAAATTTCCAAGGCTATTATCGTCAATGTAAGTTTCACGGAGCAAGAAAGAAAATTTCTCGCGCGGACTCTAGCTATTCATATTTTCCCATGGCACGAGAGGCGCTAATATTAATAAGGTTTGCAGTGTGAAGTTTAAGGCCCCGCTTGGATCCAAACCTTTTACCCGGCCAATAGGTGGGGCCCACTCTTTTGCTACGATTGGCTAACTTAACTTACTCCCCTCCCAGGATTTTACTTTCTCTCTTCCGCGGTCATCTCTTGGTTAACTTTTGGATGCGCTCGATCTTAGCCAAAATTTATTAGGGGATAATGACTATTGTTTTGTTGTTTTTAGCTAATCAAAATAAATATAATGTTAGTAAAAAATAATATATAGACAAACAAGTCAAAATAAATATAATTAAAAATAAAATTAAATAATAACTAATTATTTAAAAGTATATATTTAAATAAATTTATAAAAAATTAAATTTTCAATGAAATAAATAATATAACTTCAAATTGTCTAAAAATAATTAAATAGAGTGAGTTTTGTAATTTAATATTTAATTTAATGGGTAATCAAATTTGGGACACCACAAGGGTAAAAGAGTCATTTGATTATTTTTTTTATCATTTAATCCCTCTTATTTATAAAACATCCAAATTAAATTAAAAATTATCTCCCTCCATAAATATCACATCAATGTGGGTCAAACCTCTAAAAATAATACTTCCTCTTATCTTATATCCCTTCTAAAATTTATCTCCTGAATTTTTAACATCATCCAATCAGACTCTAAGGGTTAAAATTTATTTACACTTTAATGTAATGTAATCTTTCACATTTATATTAAGTGTGATTTAATTAAAATATTTTTATTTTTATTTTGAAAATAATTTTATTTAAATTAAATTGGAACTATTATGTTAAATATAAGTGAAAAAAGTTAATTTTTTTTATTATTTCTCTAGATAGATAGTTATTAAAAAATTAAATTTTTTGTGTTAAAAAAAGTTCACTTGTTAGTAGTTAGTTTTAAACTCTTTGTTAATTTAATATTTTTCCTTCTTAAGTCTTAAAATAAAATTAAAATGCAACGAGATAAACTTGGTAAGAGTATAAAAAGCCAAAAAAGTCACGGGTTCTCAAACGAAACTTAATTGATTCGGGTCTGCGAAAATGGGTATTATGGTCATTTCGCTAACAAAAAATTTCTGTGACAGTTGTCGTGGCACCGGCGCCGGAGCTATTCGAAACCACCATGAGTTCCGTAATCGAAGCATCGAAATCCTTCACGGCACTTCTCCTCTCACTCATGCGCTCTGCCCACTGGGACATTGCGGCCGCCGTCAGATCCATCGAAGCCGCCAGTAACACCGCCGCTACGATCGACACCTCCGCCGTCGTCGGAGCCCACCACGCCAAGCACGCGCTGGAGTCCTACGTGAGCCGCAAAATATTCCAAGGTTTCGACCACGAGACCTTCTACATGGACGGGAGCCTCTCCTCCCTCCTCCACCCGGACCAGTTCCGTCGCGACTGCTTCACCCGGTACCGGGATATGAAGGCCATGGACCCGGTCGAGCTCCTCAGCATCCTACCCACCTGCGACTTCGGAAAGTTCTGCTCCAAGAAGTACCTCGCCATCATCCACCCCAAGATGGAGGAATCCCTGTTCGGAGACTTGGAGCAGCGCCGCCAGGTGGTGGCCGGAAACCACCCGAGGAGTCAGTTCTACGGTGAGTTCTTGAAGCTGGCGAAGGCGGTCTGGTTGCTCCACTTGCTGGCCTTCTCGCTGGACCCGCCGCCGAGTCATTTCGAGGCCAGTAGGGGTGCGGAGTTTCACCCGCAGTACATGGAAAGTGTTGTCAGATTGTCCGGTGGGCGGGGGGCCGTGGGCCAGGTCGTGGTGTTTCCGGTGAGTCCCGGGTTCAAACTCGCGAACGGATCAGTCATCAAGGGTAGAGTTTATCTGGTGCCCCGGACGTGATGCTTTTCCGGGTCGGTTGTTTATGTCAAATAGCTAATTATTTGCGCAAGAACACCCCCCCCCCCTATGGAGTATGGAGGGACTAACTAGGATTAGTAACCTCTTACAGTGTTGATGTGAACGGTAGCTAATTAAGAATTTAAATTATGCCGTTTTGAATGACTATTTTTTTCTATCCTTTTTTTCATAGTTTATTTTATTTATTATTATTATTTTTATTATTTTTTCAGTACATCATAACTCAATTGGCAGAGAAAATTTGTACAAACCTTGTACGCTTAACCGACGTCAAGCTAATGACCATTTCGAAGTTCACCGCATGGAAGTGCGGGTGACTGCAAAGGAAAGAGCCTTTTGCATTTACTGATACTAATAAAATTCTTACTTTCTTATTTAGAATATTGTTTAAATGCACCCATACTGATACAATGGAGTGAGGCGGTTGAATTATACAAAACTAGCAGTGCTCTGAACAACGTAATTCTGTAATCTGGAATTGAAGATCAACTAGAAAATTCACCAATGGGAAATTACATGACCCGTACAATAACATTAACAAAAACAAAGAATTAAAAAAAAAAATGGAACATATAATGATGCTCCAATGTAACCTCTTGTGAACTTACAATATCACTCTCAGGTGACATTATAACTCACTCGCTGGTAACATTTTATCGCGTGGCCTATTAAATGGGAATTAAAAATCCTGCAAATTATTGTAGATTTCACTCATTGAAGTCCAATACTATGACAAGGCAGATTGGAGTGAGGAAAGCAGCTTGTGCTTCACAGATGGGTGTTCGCCGCTGCTACCTTTGAATGAATCAAGTTGTTGGGTTGGTTCAATGGTCCCAAAAGACCTGAATCTTGTACCTATTGGATTTGAAATGAAGTGGAAAATAGAAGAAGGGGACCTCGTACCCATCTTAGAAGAAGCTTCTGATGGTTGATGCATATTACAAGCGATGGCTGCTGCCTATTTGCAAAATATGATAATTTAGGTGTTCTGTTTAATCTGCTGTTACAAAGAATTTCTTGGCCTGTCAAGAGAGACGAGAAGAAATATGAGAATTTCTTGGCACCTCATAGAGATAAGAAGAAAAATGATAATTTCAGGTCTTGAGAACA
This sequence comes from Vitellaria paradoxa, assembly GCA_019916065.1. Lineage (NCBI taxonomy): Eukaryota > Viridiplantae > Streptophyta > Magnoliopsida > Ericales > Sapotaceae > Vitellaria > Vitellaria paradoxa. The sequence goes on along the minus strand of CM034243.1, from coordinate 7,378,082 downwards.
CAAAGGCCCTATTCAAATTGCTATGGGTAGTTTGAGATAAGGGCTCACATTATATCTATAGATACATATATGGCCAAACAAGGTTAAGAAAGGAAAACAATTGTTAAACCTGGAATTTATTGTAAGATCCCCAACAAGGCATAAATCATGACAGCACAGGAAAGAGTATCAGGAGGCAGCATTGAGTACTAATTTATTAGGTAAATTGTAAATGTTCCATGATTTATGAGATCACCAGCTTGAACCTTAAATCTAATAGCAATTTATTGTCCTTGTACTTCAATTGCATGAGTTTTTATTTATCTCTATTACCATAATAAAGCACCACTAGGAGCATTTGGTGAAACTTCCTATTCCTTCCCAAAATGGCCGTTAATTACCAATTCTGTTAAGGATTGTGTAAGAAAATAGTCTGAAAACTACCATTCAATTAAGTAATTTCCCTTTTAAATTTGGAACCATCAAATAATTTCTCATTTTTATCCTCCAACTACCTAATTGGACAATGAAACTACTAAAGTTATCATTTGCGTTGTGCATACACCCCTCTGGTTTAAATTCAGCATCACAAATAAACTATAGGTGGAACTTCGGCTAAAATGGACCAGAAAAACTCTGGGTAGATAAAACTACAAGACAGTAGGTCTCATTAACGAATGCAAACCCCAAACCAAAAAAGTTATATTTAACTTCCACAAGCACATTTCATGTGTGCCATTATAGGAAATAAAATTGGGAGTTTAACCAATGGATGGGACCATCACATGATCCACACCTTCCCTAAGGGAAATGATTTAGAAGGCTTTTGATTGTATCAGGTACAGATTGGAAATAGTTTCCCAAAACACTTCATTGCGCACATAAAACCCATTACTCATATTATTGTTATTATTTTAATAAATAAAAAATTGGGTAAATTACCTAGTCTTAATATTATTATCATTATTATTTCTTGGGCATTTCTCTTACCATTCATGTACCGCCATTAGCAGGTTCAAGACAAAGAAGATGGACTGTCAATCTAAGTTTTAGACTGTTTGGAAGGTGTCTAAATCAGAGAATTTCGAAGTTAGATCACATTATTATGTGAACTTGATTGGAAGAGAGGAGAAATATTTTCTTTGGAAGAATATTTGGTGTTTTGTCACTCCTCCAGCAGTAGCCTACCTTGTTCAGTGTTTAGTTCGTGGCAAGATTCTCACCATTGAAAATCTCCTTGTAAGAAAAGGACTACAGTGAATTGGTGATGTCTATGTAAAGAGGATGGCAAATCCATTGATGATCATTTCCTACATTGCTCTTGGTCTAAAGAACTGTAGGATATCATTATTTGCTGTTTTGACATGCATTAGTTTTTCCAAAGGAGGTGATACAATTTTTCAACATGGTGGGGCACTTGAATTGTTAAGAATAAGAATAAAATATATAGGATTATCCCCTTTGGTTTGGTATGGTTAATTTGGAGATGAGGAATATAAGGTCCTTTCAATGTATTTAATTTACTTTATATATATTGAAAAGATATTTGCTGCCAACGCTGCATGGTTGGATTTGAGGAGGTTGAGAATTGGATTTACAAAGTCTTTTCTCTTTTATTGAACACATGATATTAAGGATCATTTTTGTACAAGGGCGGTATTCTTGATGCCTTCCTTATTAATATATTTTTAATTATAAAAAAAAAATTATTAGTCAATACACTGTCCCTCCAATCATTTTTGGTGTCCTGTTTAAGTCAGTAAGGAGCTGGGTTCTTTTCTTTCTTATTCTTTTGTCCATAAAGCTTCTTGGTTGAGCACCAAACGAGGGTTTTAACCCTAAAACAAGATTTGCATACCTACTTCGAGATTTAACCAGAAGTTGGGTATGTTCCTTGGTAAGAAAACTAGTTTGTTTCTTTTGAGACCTAGTCCAATATTAGGATTTCTGTTTCTGGAGATCTAGGTGTTCCCTTCTAGTTATGGATTGATTAGTATCCATATATTTCCTAGTATTTCAGGATTGGATTTTCTGTATCACCTTTCAAGGTTTAGGGTGGGAGGGATAATGACCTCTTAAGGTGAATCAATAATTTCTTTTAAGTTAAAAATGAATCAAGAATTGCCAGCCTCTCTCTATCCGCCAGACTGTCATCATCCTGAATCATTTTTAAAATTTGACCATAAGTCAACTTACTTCCCTAGATCTGAATATTATTATTCTGATTGTCTCATTCAAGAATTTAAAATTCATCCAAGTTCTAGCCACATTATAAGCAGTTTCCTTTTGGGGAAAGCAAACTTCCCATTCCTATTAAGTTTAGTCTAGATGTTTCTAAAAAATAGTTCTAGATAAGTACAATTCAGCCTGCGGTATTTGCCTAAATTTTCATGCTAGAAAATTGTGCCAAAATGAAAAAATATGAAAATCGTACTTGCTCCAGAGTCAGAAACATGATCACATTCCAAATTCCAAGCCGACCAAAATTTGGGAGGAATCCCTTGTAGAAAGCCGAGGGTCCCTGCAAAATGTTAACTAGCATAACTAAATGGAATCAATAGCTTTGATACTAATACCTATTGTTCACTCTCAAATTCTACATAAGATCAGGCAACACCTCAAGAAACAGAGAACACTAAAGACAACAGCACAAGTAGGTCAGAGGATAAAGTCATTCACACGATAAATTCTCTTACAGTACGTTGTGAACGAGAAGCACTAGTGAACTTGAATTCAACTTATAGGACAAGAAGGAACAGTAACAGTATCACATAACCGGAATGATATCTAAGTCAACATTAGGCCTCAACGAAGACAAACAAAACAATCCAATGATAAATACAAGGGTGGGATTAGTGTTGAGGTAAAAGATATTAGAGTCTTGAATGGTGGGACAATAATCATTGAATATTACAATACACTCGAGTTCAAAACCATTTATACAATTGTTTTGACTGGACAAAGGACAACATATGAGATGTAAGCAATTAAACGAGTTATGATATCCTGTTATTGTGCACATAGAAGGGAGCAAGCAAATATTTTAGTAGGGGAATTGAAAATTGCTTAACCAGAAAGACTCGTGTTTGTAGTAATCAAGGTGGCTAAACAACAAAAGGCCTATTCTCTTAATTTTTTACAACTGGATTAAATAGAACATCAAGCTTTACCGTCAGAGGCAATTTGAAAAATCTGTCCTCCTCACATTAAGATGCTATATGGGCTAATAATACCACAATGGATTATCACTGTTTACTGTCAAGTGAAAAGCTGAAAAAGGATAAACGTACCTCAGTCTTCAGTGTTCTGATGAAGCAATCTAAGGTGCTTTTGTAGATAGAGTCCCCCATCATTCTAGATTTAACCTAAATATAGCCAGTAGAGATCTAAGCCAAAATTGAATATATAGCCCATCCATCAGAAACTTCACCAAATTGCTCTATATAACTAGAAACAAATGGACATGCATGAATCATGATTCAATCACCAAACAAGAGATAGTAACTGATGTAAATTTCATAAAAACTGGGCGGGGGTGAAGGTACAATGTGATGTTCACCGTGGGCAGATTTGATGAAAATCACTTAAGAAATGCTCATGGCACCTTTAAGTGATAAGCGCCACAAGTTAGTCAGCACACAGACATACAAACACTTTCCCAAGAACAATCCATCAATATAACTAAATTAATTTCATGATGACATATTTTTAAGGGGGAAATTAGAAGCTAGATCCCCTGTTAACTACAGAAGCCGTATCTCCATAAAACAAATCTCTTATTGTCAAAAGTGAGCTAAAAAAAGTAGCCCGCTATTGGTAAAATGAGAGAAGTTGTGATGCATCAGCGGGGATGTGATCGGGTCAACAATAGACCAAGCGAGTTATCTCCGAGGTGTGGTGAAACACTCCTACCCAACATCGCCAAAGTAGAGTAGAGTAAAATACTATATATGTATAATTTGACATTTCTATAATACAACGCATTTCAAATTGTGAGGGCAACAAATTCCATTAGATATCTACGGTTAATCGTGCTTAGGTGATAGTCATACCAAGATGAGAACCCTTTGGAAGTCCTAACACTATACCTAATCGAGCCCAAATCAGCCAATATTGTATTGTTAAAATGTGGATGCTACAAATAATATCAAAACCAATATCCAGTGGGAAGTGTGTAGCCACGTGAGGGTGCAGACCCGAAAGAGGAGGAGATATGAGATCAATAGTAATATGAGCGAGTCGATGAGAAACTGGGGGAGTCACTCTCAAAACCAAGTTAAACACTCCTATCCAACATCCCAAACATAGAGCTAAGCGATATACTATATATGTATAATTCGACATATCCATTGTACAAAGCATCTTAAAGCCATTCAGACAGTAGATTTTATTAGAACTTCATGGTTAAGTGTGCTTGGATGAATGTAATACTAGGGCATGTAATCCTTGAGAAGTTCTCGTGTTGCACCTAACTGAACTTAAAATGAACAATATTGTATTGTAGAGATGTGGACCACTAAAAAAAGATGTCCAAACATATTGGTCAAGTGCAACGTAGAACGATAAATTCGGTAATGTGAAGGAGTGAATGGACCCGAGTCCAAAAAGCTAAAAGGAAAAGAGAATTTTGTGACTTTCCGTGGATATTGGTTTAAGACATCAAACTTAATCCAAAATTATTTGCTTTTTAAACAATGGCAAAAAAAGAAAAAATGGTTGCTTTCTTGTGGCAGAATCCTAACATTATAGGTCTGTCAATGGGACGAATTTTGTTCAGATCCGACGCAGACTAGATCCAACAATATTAGACCAGATCTACCTAATTAAATACGTGACCCAACGAATCTAGATCCGTTGGATTCAAGAACTAATGTATCTAGATCTGCATAATCCGCCAGACCCATTATTTCTAAAAATAAAAAAATAAAAATTTTAAAAAATATTTTTTATTGTATACATATTATATATATAATAAAATATATATATTTTAATAAGTTTTAAAAATACTTAAAAATAAACAAATTACATATGAATAAAAAAATTAATTTATTTGAAAAAAAAGATAATTTTTAAATTTTTAAGTATTTTTTTCATAATTTTTATAATGTGAATAATATACCCGAAAACTATAACCAAACCAAACCAAACCAAACCAAACCTTTTCCCACTAGCTGGGGTCGGCTATATGGATTTGTCAACGCCAATTAGATCTGTTTAAGGCTATATCCTTCGATAGATCTAGGTAGGCAAGATCATGTTTAATAGTCTCTTCCCAACTTCTCTTGGGTCTTCCTCTACCTCTCCTACTCCTAGCAATCTCCATACTTTCACACCTTTTAACATATGCCTCCGCTGAACGCTTTCTAACATAAACAAACCATCTTAATCGGTTTTCTCTCATTTTATCTTCAATCGGTGCTATTCCTACTTTGACCCTAATCTCCTCATTCCTAATCCTATCTTTCCTTGTAATCCCGCACATCTACCTTAACATCCTCATCTCCGCAACTGCCATCTTCTGATCATGATTATGCTTTACTGCCCAACACTCTGATCCATATAGCAGCGCTGGTCTAACCGTCATCTTATAATACTTTCCTTTCACCTTGAGAGGGACTTTTTAGTCGCATAAAACCCCCGAAACACTCCTCCATTTGGTCCATCCGGCTTGAATCTTGTGACTTACATCAGTATTAATCTCCCCATCTTATTGCACCATAGATCTAAGGTACCTAAATTTATCTTTCTCTACAATCTTTTGTGTGCCTAAACTTACTTCTATACTACCCGTTATCCTACTTTGACTAAACTTACATTCCATATATTCCGTCTTGCATCGGCTTAGACTAAAACCTTTGGTCTTTAACGTTTCCCGCCACAATTCTAGCTTAGCATTTACTCCTTCTCTCGTCTCATCTACTAAAACAATATCATCTGCAAATAGCATACACCATGGCACCTCATCCTGAATATATCTTGTAATCTCATCCATAACTAAAGCAAACAAGAATGGGCTTAACGTTGAGCCTTGATGTAAACCAATCGTGATAGGGAATTCGTTAGTCTCACCACCCGTCGTCCGTATCGATGTCATGGCTCTATCATACATGTCCTTTATCACCTCAATATATGCGACACACGCTCTTTTCTTTTCCAATACTCTCAATAGAATCTCCCTAGGAACTCGGTCATATGCCTTCTCTAAATCAATAAACACCATATGTAAATCTTTTTGACCTTCTCTATACTGTTCCATTAACCTCCTCAAGAGAAAGATAGCCTCCATGGTTGATCTTCCAGGCATGAAACCAAATTGATTCTCTGAAACGTTTGTTGTCCTTCTTAGTCTTCTCTCAATAACTCTCTCCCATAATTTCATTGTATGGCTCATCAATTTAATCCCGCGGTAGTTCGCACAATTCTGAATATCTCCTTTGTTCTTGTATATGGGTATAAGGATACTTTTCGTCCATGCATCAGGCATCTTCTTACTCTTTAGCACTACATTAAAAGGTTTTGTCAACCAACTTATGCCATCCTCTCCTAAGCACCTCCAAACCTCAATAGGTATACCCAAAAACTATCAAATAAAAAAATTTGATGGCAAAAATACCAAACTCTAACTTTAGAAAGAAAATCAAATTTACCAAACTAAAGCCTTTTTTGATTAAAAAAATAATAAAAATAAAGGAGAGGAAGACCCAACAAAGCTCCGCATACATTGAACTATCAATTACTGCTACTGATTTTTATATGTTCACATATATATAATAAATTACATATTACAAAAAAAAAAAAAAACAGCTGCTGTATTTTTTATTTTTTATTATATATATATATATAAACATATATTATATATGATATATTTTGAATAAAATATATCTTTTATTTTCATGAAATGATGGCTCAAAAAAAATTATTTTTCAAAATAGGTTGAATCCGTTGGGTATATGGATCTAAACTAGATCTTACAAGTCAGATCCAATTATTTTTGGATCTGGATCGGATCCATTATAATTGGATCTAGATCTACTGGATATGATCCAGATCCGCCCCATTGACAGGCCTACCTAATAAATTTGGCAACAAAATTTAGTTGACTTGAAAAATTGAGTGTTATAATTGAATATCAAAATTAGGACAAGAAAACTAATTTTTGTATGGTGATTGGGGACTGTTAGGTAACTTGCAGATTTCTAGGCAAGAAGGTTGTAGGTTTTAACGTCTCTTGTACATTAAGACATTTTTCTTTATACAATTGATTTACTTGACAAAAAAAGATGTATAGTCTTTGTCATGAACAAGTCTAGTCTGCTTCAGGTTGAGTATTACAAGTAGTATATCATAAATTCATAATTAGCCATTGTGTTCAACTCTTTGACAACATGAAAAAACCATTATTCAACTCTTTGATACGGTGTTGGCATTGCAATTTCAAGAGAATCCTTCACTCTAATCAGACTGGACTGGCAAAATGTATGAGCCCTTCAAAAAAATTTCCCAGGGAGATAAATATGTGAAAATTATATGTTATTTGAGATTATGGGTTTTCAAGTTGTAAATATGCTCACAAAACCGCACAAATGATGATTATAACATACTGTAAAGCTCAGTACCTTCCACTGTTCATTGTTCACTACCAATAGATTACCGAAAAATATATGTATCTATATATTATGAGTCTGTTTGTCCTTTTAATTTTTATTACTGCCACCCAGTCCTGTATATTTACATGAACTTCTATTGTAAGCCTTCATAAAATTTTAAAACCTGCAAACAATGTCTATAAATATAAATACAAGTCCAAGAACCTCGTGTTAGTACAAAATCAACCAAAGCAATTCTAGTCAGGTTAATCAATTAGGAACTACTAAAGAGCGATGAAAAAGTTTACCACATCTACAGGAGAACCGATACAGACTGCAAAGAATCCTGCACCTAACCCGGCTAGTAGATGGGTGAAAACACCGTCCGTGAATCCTGGAAATTTCAAAATTGTCTGCACAGGCAGAAATAAATTAAAATAGAACTAGCATAAACATGCTAGACATAAAAATTGTAAATAACAAGATGAGTAATGCAAAGCTGTCTCTACATCATAGTATTACCTGTTTCACTTGGTCGTAACTAGCTAGTTCCGCAGCATTTATAATAGCATTCCGTGCAATGTTAGGCCCGAGCCCTGTCCATAAAGCTGCCAGTCCTTCCTACTTCTTATCTTGTCAGATTGCACATACAGAAAGGACAGATAAAATTAGATGGGAACATTTTTTGTTAAATTTGTACCTGTTTCACTATGGAGTAATAAGCATTCAGGGCTCCAGAATAACGCCTTGGCATTCCAGCCATTAGATTTTCAGCTTGAAGTCTAACTTTCACAAGGTCTGTTGGATTAGCCACTGCAATTGCTAAAGCACCTGTTTGATACGTCCTCAATTATAAAATCAGAAGTGAAATGAAAGGCAAAATAGTTTGTTTGGAACACTTCTGTCATGTATACAACTGGAGAAAAAGTTGATTCCAGTTGAAGCTATATTCTGCATGTAAACAGTAAAAAGATAATTTTTCAGGATAGTTATGAAAAGCAACTCACCGGTAAATAGAGCTGCAAGTATCTTCGGGAATAAAGAAACATCCCCAACATATTCACTGCCAACAAAAAAGGCCTTGACCTGTAAAACATGCAATTATAAAGACACAAAGAATGCACCGCTATGAAAACATAAAAATTAATTGAATTGATTAGAGAAAAATGTTCACAACGTACAGGCTCATATAATCCAATCCTTAAGCCTCCATATAGAAACTGTCGATGGAATCCTGGTATGACACCATTCCAAAGTGCAATTAAACCTTCTTCCCTGGCAATAGTAGCAACAGTACCCAACATACCCCTGTATTTAGAAGCACCAGCTCCCTCCTCTATGTTAGCTTTCTTTTGGAGCTGAAGCCTAACTTTAGCAGTGTCTAAGGGAAGAGTACAAAGCTGCACAAATTCACCACATTAAGGGCCCATTTGGGGCACCCAAAAACACCAAAAAACTCTGAAAGACTTATAATTCTCTACAAAACTTTTCCAACCTCAAACTACGCGAATCTCTATAAATTTATATATATCTACAAATACCAACAAATTTTTACAAATCCCAATAAATTTTCTACAAATTCTAATAACATTTCTATAAATCCCAATAATATTTCTACAAATTTCAAAAAATTATGACAGAAAAATCAAAAGTTTCTGTCCAAATCTGCTTGAACAGATTTTCGTCTGGTCTTCTCTATTTTTTGTGATTTGTGGTTTACGCTCCAAATGCCAAAATTTAATAAAAACCACATTTTATCTCAACTTTTGTAGCTCGAAACGCCCCCTAATTAAAAAAGGATTCATTAATTTCTCGCACTCAAATTGCAAAAGCCAAAAACAGGCACTTCTATTTGTGACATTAGAAAAGGAAAGAAGAGCACTTCATTGTCCATGAATCTCTTCATTCACGAAAAAACCAATCAAGTTAAATCAACTGAAAACAAATTGACACTTTTCAAAAAAAAAAACTGAAAACAAATTGACTGTCTGTTGAATTTTATAAAACAAATAAACATGCTTCGTTAGACCATGAAGCTAATCATTCAACGAGAAACCAATCCATTGAATCTCAAAAATGATTTATCTTCCAAATTGGACTGACATACCCAATTTAGTAATTTCAGACTTGACAATAGAGGGGCTTGACAAATGTTTGGAACCATGATATAGATTATGCAACGAAAGTTAAAAAAACCCAAACTGGCGTGATAATGGCGACGACAGCTGAAGAATGGTAAAGTAATGAATCAAATGAATGATTAGTTTCAAATCGAAATGCAAAACAGAAACAACTTCTGCTTATGAAATTAAACACAGAATCATTCTCGAGCTCAAAACAACCACCACGCGACAAATCATTCGGTGGATCCATGATCCACGAATTAAGTTACTAACAGATCAATTTTCACAACGAGCTGAAATTGCGAAGTAATTAAACAAAAATGTACTGAAACCAGAACAAGAAGGCATTGAAATTGAAGCGGTGGAAGATGCATTACCTCGGCGAAACAAGCAGCGAAAGCGCTGCTGACGAACGTTCCGGCGAATGAGATCTCCGTATTGGGCCTGAGATCTGCCATTGCGATGGGTTGGAGTCCTAGACACAATGGGCGAAGATGCGAAAGTGTTGACTTTAATGGAGCAGTTGGTTAAAGTTGGGGTAGTGGGTTTTAACCATTTAATATTTAGTCAGTCGTTTATTTAATAATCTTTCTTTCAAAACAACTCTTCTCGTTACTTCTGATTTCTTTTTTTTTTTTATTTCTAAAATTTAAAATGTATTTAAAAGTAAAATGTGTCGGTCCTTTTATTAATTTTCACAGGATGTTTGTTTGGCAAAACTTTAATTAAAAAAATATGGTAAAATATAAAATTTTAATGTAAAAGTAATATGTGATTAAATTTGATTAGGTTAGGATATAAAAAAATTAATAAAAATTAATATTTTTTAATTAATTTTAACTAATCAAATATTTGTACGGAAATAAATACAATTAATAAGATAGCACGCGTTCTCGATTAATAATATAAATAGAAATGAATAATGGTACGGACAGCTTGAATGTCAAGAGGGGAAAGGTGATGGCCATGAGCAAGCAATCATGTATCACATTTTACCGTTTGACATGAAATAAAATTCTAAAAAATTTTATAAATTTCTAACAATCTCTCTATCTCTAATTTTTTTACCATCACTAATTTTAATAATTCTAATATTTCGTTAAAAAAATAAAAAATTTTGAAAGTAGGTTAACCAAATGTGTAAATTTTTTAGATAATTATATTCTTCGTGTCGAAAGCTTTTAAAAGAGTACCATTGTTGTTATTTTTTGTGAATTTTTTTGAATCCGTGAGAACAGATTTGAAAAACTGTTCCCACGGTTTGTACATTTTCAAAAAAAAAAATGACGTCAAAATTAATCCTAAATTACATTTTATCTCAATTTATCTTATTTTTTCTTACTCTAAACTGAGCCAATGGCCTGCGTGAGCTCCAACTTGTTGGGACACAACTCACTAAGGTTACTATATATATATATATATATATATATATATATATATATATTAGAGAAATTACTTGTATAAGAAATTGTAATATGTGCAGTGGGATATTTGTATTAATATAATTGGAAGATAAATTTATGTCTTTTTTGGTTTTTAAATCCAATCCACTTGTGGTAAAACTTCATATGTATTCGATATGGTATTATTTTCAACCAGCAGTTCAGCATTTAAGGCAAGTTAAAATATATAGTTGTAGATAGATTAGATCATAATTTTATGATATTAATATGATGTTATTTTTATAAAACAAATTTAATTGTAAATTATTGCTCATTTTATATAATAACTATGAGAAGTTCTTTTCTTTTATATATAAATTGATTGGATCATAATTTTTCATGTTATTTTGATTTTCTCTCTAATATTAATTTATGAAGACGACAAGCAATTACAACTGGTAGAACAAAATTACATGCAAATAGAAAAAAATTATATTTTTGTATTATTCCAAACTAAAGGTGATTATAAGTTAGGAGATTTAATCAATTCAACTTTTTATTTGAGTAGGTGTTTAGATGCTTTTTACATTATTTATCAAATGAGTTTGAACGGAATAATATGACTAAATAGTTTTCGAGATTATATTTGGATTTATGTAAATAATCTCGATCTTGACCCTACTTTAATTTGATGTATTATTTTTTTTTTTTTTTATTTCAAAGTCATGGGCAAACTTGGGATTTGATTTTATTTTAGTATCAAGCTTAGGCTTTTTGAGGACCAGACTGGACATAGCTTTAATAAAAAAAAAAAACTATTGCAGTGTTATTTGGGCCCAGCTCAATGAGCGGCTTTGATTGTCTCTAGGAGTTGAAGTATCCTCAGCGGCCAGGTCCATTGGAATGGTAGACGATTGGGTTTTGTCAAAGATGGGATTCGAATTAGATAATGGGCCATTCCAGGCCCATTTGAGCGGTCCAAATTCGAAATATCCAAAATTATGGCGGGAATGGAGTTTTTACTAATCCCGCCAAAATTCTTCCCAAACCCCAACCACCATATAAACCCCAAACGCGCCCTTCGCTCTCAATCCTTCCCACCCTCTCTCTTTCAAACCCTAACCCTAATTTTCCCGGAAAATCGAAACACTTGCCGGTAAAAATGTTGGAGCTAAGGCTTGTTCAGGGCAGTCTGCTGAAGAAGGTTATGGAGTCGATCAAGGACCTTGTGAACGACGCCAATTTCGACTGCTCTGCGACGGGGTTTTCGCTACAGGCGATGGATTCGAGCCACGTCGCCCTGGTGGCGCTCCTCCTCAGATCGGAGGGCTTCGAGCACTACCGATGCGATCGGAACATATCTATGGGGATGAACCTCAGCAACATGTCCAAGATGCTGAAGTGCGCCGGCAACGACGATATCATAACCATCAAGGCCGACGATGGCAGCGATACAGTCACCTTCATGTTCGAGAGTCCGAGTAAGCTTTTCTACCCAGTTGTTTCGGACTTTTTTTTTAATTCTCCCAAAATTAGGGTTTTATAGAGAAAATTCAAGGAAACGTACCCTCTGAAAACTTTGGTTTTGATCGAAATAGTTAATAGTTGCCATCCGATTGCACGGTTACGACTAATCAACATTTTTTGCTATGCTTCTGTAAGATTTGGAATCACCTATGTTATTTTGTTAAATTTCATAATTTGGAAGTCAATTTTCGTTGATATGGGGTCTGATCTGTTGTGTATAAATCTTTTACTCTACAGCCCAAGATAAGATTGCTGATTTTGAGATGAAACTGATGGATATCGATAGTGAGCACCTTGGAATTCCGGAAGCAGAGTACCAAGCTATTGTCAGGATGCCTTCATCAGAATTTGCTAGGATTTGCAAAGATCTTAGCAGTATTGGTGACACTGGTAGCTTTTATTTATCCAATTGTATCTAATGTTTGTTTATTTGTCTGTAATTTTATTTCTTCAATTTACTGTATGTTAGTTTTGTGAGCTGTGCCAAGTGTTAGTCATGACTGTATGATCATGGCTGTTTATTTTGGTGGGGCCCATGAGATGGAGGGTTATGATTGCAGAGTCACAACTGAGCTATGGTGCTTAGATTTTTTCTAGTTCAATTGGTGCCTGTGAAATCCTTAGCATTTGATTGATGTATGCAGTTGTGATCTCTGTGACAAAGGAAGGTGTCAAGTTCTCTACAAGAGGTGACATTGGAACTGCAAATATTGTTTGCAGGCAGAATACCACAGTGGATAAGGTATATGTCTTCTAGCTATTAATTTTTGAGTTGGTTAAAGTGTAACCTTTATTGTCCCCTTAATTTCATGATGAATTGCATGGTTCTGGTGTTTGTAATGTTTTGTAATTAACAGCCAGAGGAAGCTACTGTAATAGAGATGAACGAGCCAGTGTCTTTAACCTTTGCTCTGAGGTACATGAACTCCTTCACGAAGGCAACTCCATTGTCAAATACAGTCACACTAAGCTTATCATCAGAGCTGCCTATTGTGGTCGAGTACAAGATTGCTGAAATGGGTTATATCAGATTCTACTTAGCTCCTAAGATAGAAGAGGATGATGAAGAAGCCAAGCCTTGAACTTAAATTTTTGACATTTGCCTGCAGCCTACAGCTTTGGGTCATGTAATATCTGCTGATTCGTTGACTAGAAAAATGTTTCTTGTGAATTTTTCTTGAGGATTTTTCGCTGGAGGTGAGCAATTAGTAGTAGTTTAGATTGATTCTAAAAAGAATATCAGTCCTCCTTTTTCCTTTGTGCTTGTTTGTTGGCAAACTGTGTCTGTAACTTTACTTGATGCATTGCTTTGAGCTCTTTTAGTTCAAATCTAAGCCTTCCACCGCCATGCCATCTCCTTTTTGTTTGTTTGCTTATATATCTTACGTTTTGTGAGGTAGATTTATTTATAGAGATTCAGAGCAGAATTCTATGGTATTAGGTGGTGTTTGAAAGACAACTAGACCCCCAACACCTGGAATTTGTACAGGTTTGGTTCACCTTGGCCTTCTTTTGTATTGAATTTATTTTCATACATACAGTATATGTATGTGTGTGGTCTTTTGCCAATTTGGAGTATTGATCATGAGTACACTGGACCATTAAAATGGCATAACATATGACAAGAAAATGCTTCTTCCCTAGCAACAGTCATGGCCCTACTCTTTTCAATTACCATAACTACTTTATCAAAATTTGTTAATTTAGAAAATATTTTGAAACTATAGCCAAACTTTTCAAGGACATTGAACCACTTATTCAGTCTTGTTAGACAATTTTATGAAAGTAATTTGTCAATATGAAATTTCACGTTTTGAGAATTTAAGACATTGTTGAGCAATTATAATTAATCATTTGAAAAAATAGAACTGACTTCAATTATAATGTTTTTATTATTTAAATAAATTATTTCTTTTGAAATTAAATATATTCTCGCGTTTAGTGGCCTGAGGATTTATAATTACAGCAAGTAGTACTCCTGTATGTTTTAAGGTAACATATGTGCACCAGTGGCTTTGTACTTTTCTGCAAAAACACACAAGTAATTTTTTAGTTAATAGATATTTTTTTAATACATTTTATTCTTGGCTCCATTAGGTAGGAAAAATATTTTTTTTTACCTGTTTAATTATACCAAAAGTTATGTTTTGCCTGCATGGCAAGTTATTAACACCAATTTTTTGTTTATATAGCAAGAAGTCTAATAGTCATTTGACTTTAATTCAATTCAAAATTAAAGTTATGTCTTGCCTGTGTGGCAAGTTGTTAACACCAATTTTTTGTTTATATAGCAAGAAGTCTAATAGTTATTTGATTTTAATTTAATTCAAAAATTATTAAAATTTTTCTCAAACATAAAAATTATTAGAAGTTGTTAAAAATTTTTATCAAATATTTAAAAATTGTCAAAAATTACCTAACTTTGCCAAAAGCTGTGACTTTTAAATGAGAACTAATTACACGAGTAAGATGATACCTAAGCAGGTTGAGGAAGATTTCCTCCTATCTAATTTGAAGCTAACTATCATTCTCTCATACTCACTACCATTGGTTTGATTTGGTTGAGTGGCCCCCTACTCATGCCACAAGACATGTTCACCATCATCTCTTTCGGATGCAGCCCTCAAGTGACCAATTCATCACATCATATGAATAAATTCATTATAGTTTGCGGGTAAAAGTTAGCGATGCATTTGGTTTGATGGTCACAGCAGCAGTTCAGCTATCTCCGCTACCATTTGTACAGTCCAAAAACAGAGTGGTAACAGAATTTCACCCTTGATAATTAATACTCCAATTTTCAGAAGTCTGTGGTCTTTTGGCAACATGAGCAGAATTGACCCCATAAGACTCAAATTTAAGACCATTTTTTTTAAACAAGTAACAGCGATTGCTGATGCTGTGTAAATTATACAGAGTTCTCTGCAGTATGAAGTGTAGACATATGGAAACTTTCTTAGGTAACCACAAAAGCACTAGATGAACCTGTAAAATGGCTAATTGACCCTATAAGACTCTTAGCCGCGCCAAAATGCTTTATTCTGTATACGCCTGGGGTCGCGGAATGAGGGATTCTCCATTCTATGGTTGCTTGACTTTGTGGACTGAGTTTAGCTGGTCTCGACCACTTGAATTGGAGGCAAAAATCATCGTCGTCGTAAACTGGAAGCCAAGAGTTCTTTCCCCGAAGAATCTCCACCAGAGAAAATGTCCCTTCGGTCATGAGGTCGTTTCTGGGGCAAGCCGACCAGAAAATGACTGTCACCGTGTCACCCCTCTTGAAGGTGGAGTTCTGAGGGACGTCAGATTTGACATCCCCGAATTTCACGTCAGCAGGGGTCGAGTCCATAACAACTGGAGTTAGTAAGCTTATTTGCTTGTTCAGGAGATCAGGGGGTTGTGGCCCTGGTGAAACAGATTGGCCGTTGACCAAAGCTGTCGCAAGCTTTTTGAACTCCTGAATGTAGGCACTGAGTGTGTGGGGACCAAATAGTGTGGAGGCACCCTGGGAAGTATGAGAGGCAGGATATTAGTAATTGAAGGTGATATTTGTAATTGAAGGTGACTAGAAAGGTAAAATTGCAACAATCTGAAAATGAAAGGCATCCCCTCATTTGGCCTTGCCATTGCAATAAATTGCATGTGAAACTAGTTTTGCAGCAAGAGTTATGCTGAGGACAGTCGCCTAGTCATGTCTGTCCAACCTCCACCATTGATCTATGTGGTTCCCATGTGGACCTCACACAAATGGACAATGGAGATTGGTCAATTGCATCTGTAGTGACTGATGCTAGGTTCGCTCTTGCAAAAATCCTTAAATGGGAAGGCTCTTTTGAATGTCATGCTGCAACAATCCCGCCCAAAATGATGAAAGCTAAGGATGCAAAATTTAGGCCACTAGTGCAATGCTAAATAGCATAGCAGTTGCATAACTCTCTGATAGCCTCACAGCAAATTTGAAACCCCCCCCCCCTTCCCTTTTTTTTTCTTTTGTTGAGGAGGGGTATTCAGAGGCAAGACGTGTGGACTAGGGAGAATATTTTTTCTTGCTGACCTCATATCTTTGGACCTGGTACTCCTCAAAGGTAGTCACATATTGTGAATATGTGTTAGTCAGCCCTGCTATTACAACATGAACATTTTTATCAAATTCTCCATGTCTTGCACTTGTGAGAACTGTCTTTACAGCATCTCGAAGACGTCTACCCGCCATAGTGGTGAATTCTGCAAATGAAACAACAACAAATAAATGTTACGAGCACCCAAAAAAAATGTCAAACATGAAATGCCTTTAGCTCCATTGGCAAATCATGAAACACCCTGAATCAGACATGGATCCAGCCCCAGGGTCCCAAAATTTTGAGTTAGTTGAAGATGGACGTGGCACTCGCCGATCGCCACTAGTATGGCCAAAACAAAACATGAGTAAAATTTGATTTTAGGGTGTGTTTATAATGATTTCTAAAAGTATTTATTTTTAACAGCCAAAGAAAGGATGCCTAAAGATGCATTGTGTTCTTGCCACTTGCTCAAATACAGCTCAACCAATGACCTAGTTCAGAATATAAACATGATGATCTTGACCAGGAGAGTATATCAAGATACTGTTTTAGAATAATTCCATGCTTCGTTAGTAAACCATTGATCTGACTTACTCCAGTATAATTTAGTTTTGGGAGTTCTCTCTCCCAGCCCCCTTTGTTTAAAGTTTAAACCATTTTAAATTGAGTTCCTCTGCTTTAGGCAAATGGCAAATGGAATTTAGAGCCAGAAAAACTCGACTTATTGTCGATGCAACCAGTCCGGACTCAGTCAAGTCCAAGTTGAACTTGGCAATCAGATACAATGCCAGTCATCACCACATTTGGTGAGAAAGCTTTATAGTTTCTTCATATTATCAGCTTAAAGAATCACTCAGTTGGGAACTTCTTAACTTTCTGGAGGGATTGAAAATTAAACTTGGACAACTTAAAACAGGTATCAAACTCGAAGCAAAGTGGAAGGAACACAAACAAAGCAAGCCACGTACCTCCAGGGACAGTGAGAATGACTAGCTGCCCTATCCGGAGGATTTGAATTGGAAGAATTGAAGGCTGCAAAAGATAAATAAAAAAAAACAAACGTGTTAGTAAGGCCATCTGCATACTTCTAGTTTCAAAGACAAACACTGCTGATATGTGTATTCAGGAACTGCCCAGAAGCATGGAGTCTGTTGTTGGGTTGGGAGAGGGAGGAATTCAGGGATATTCGTTATCTTTTAACAAAAGCACAAGATTTATATGGTTACACAAAGAAGGCAGACTACAATTTATTATCACCTCCTTTGCCATGAATCAAACAAAACAGATCAATGTGAAATAACAGTATTTATACTTCAGAAGAGGAGTTAATAATATCAAATAATTAAACCCTTCATTAAATGTTCCTATTCTTTATGAAGTCCCCAAATAAAGTGCCTCACATTACAAATTTTGCACATGCACCATGTTGTATATATACATTGGTTAGCATTATTCTGCTCAATGGTGAAATGCCTTCAAACCACACGTGTATGCATCAAAATTAGAGGCTTACTTGTGCAAGTCCTGGAAATTGCATTGATAAGTTGCACCAAATTATTGTCAAGACAAAAAAAAATTAAGAAATCGTCCATTGTTGATAGTATACTGTTGAAGCAGTTATAATAGAAATGCAGTTTTCTTGCTGCACACATAAAGTTCACTTTAATTTTATTGCATGAGAATCTCTATGATGATTTCAACTCACCGCCCAATCATACGGCAGCTTCATTTCACCAGTATCAAGCAAAATTGGCTTTGGGTGTTGACACGCTATTTGCTCCTTGTCTGGCGCTTTAAGTAAGTTGCGAACTAACTTCCAGAAAGCATTTCCCTGAAGTAACATTAACAAAAATTATAACCATGTCAAGACAGGTATGCGTTATACACTAAAAGAACCTAGAGTTAGGGGAACATTGCAGTACTGAAATCCTTGCTACCTCATCATCTCCTTGCTTAAAATCAAAAGCTCCTGGTCCATCAGTGGTGCCTGCAGCAAATGCAAACCCCATTGCAGCAGGGCATGTTTTAACTATTTCACTACCTCCTCCCTGTTTAGGAAGTGTCACCTCAAGCTTGGAGAAGTCCACATAAGTGTGACGATAGTCAACCTTCCCTTTCAACTGTTCAGAGGCTTTGTTGAAAAGCTCCAAAGCTTTTTTGAATTGCCTTTCTCCAATTATACGTGTGCTCTCGAATTCATCTGGGTAACTGCAATGTAATAGATAAGATCAATTTCATATAAAGTACGCTACAGAAAATCATATCATACAAAGTAAACCATACCCTGGTCCTCGACCATAGCACAGTTCATTCTTCCCATCGCAAGTGCTTTGGTTAAAATCACAAGGCAACCCAGTATCCACACAAAATGCACCAAGCACATTTGGACTAACATCACCACAGTTGGTCTGACAAAATGCAGATAAAAATCTAGGCTTGTCAGCCTGCCTGAGAGCACTTCTGACACGTCTTGCAACACTAAGAAACCTGGTTGCTCGTTTACCAGAAGACGATCGAAAAGAGGCTGCAAGCTCCAGCAACTCATGATCTGCATTCAAAAAATAATAATAAACAAAAAAAATCAAGTATTTTAGATTTAGTAGAAGAAGTTATTTTTCTTCGTTTTGTTCTTACTTGATGAAGTTTGGTTGACGCAACTGCTATATTTCTTGGATCCACCAAATTTATCCTATTTGTGTAAACAAGATGAAGGAAAGGAGGTACAAAATAAAGTCTGGATCATCCTTCTACCTTACATTTTATGGATGCGGTTGA
Organism: Vitellaria paradoxa; assembly: GCA_019916065.1. Taxonomy (NCBI): domain Eukaryota; kingdom Viridiplantae; phylum Streptophyta; class Magnoliopsida; order Ericales; family Sapotaceae; genus Vitellaria; species Vitellaria paradoxa. The sequence goes on along the minus strand of CM034243.1, from coordinate 7,358,649 downwards.
GGGACTCGTGGACCAATGCAAGACGAGCGTCTTGTGCTGGGAAGTAAGAGATAGTCACTCTTTTGGCACTCGGCTAGTCACTTGAAGGGTGAGAGGAAGAACAAGGTAGCCGAGAGAGAGAGAAAGACAGAGAAGCTCTAATAGTTGGTGAACATTCAATGTCCTTGAATAAATGAGATTGATCAAGGAGTATTTATAGTAGTTAAGAGTGTCAAAGAGATAAATCAATGACTTAGTGCCAAAAAGGGGGACAACCTAGGAGAATATTTGGGAGGTCAGAGGTGTTAGAATGGCTCTGATGAGACTAAGCAGTTTGGCTGGCAGTAATGGGATGTGTGTCCCTTTGACAGATGGTGATTGTGGGCATTAAATGCTTAGTAGTTGGGCACATTAATGCACAAGTAGGTCTCTCTATCTTAGTAGGTCTAGGCACAGTCCCCCAAGGGGAGGGGTTCACCAGCTCAGCGAGCCCTTACTTGTGCCTCCATTCCACAGGCCTTTTGCATGATCCTGAGTAAGTATATCAAAGGAGATCTTCTATACTTAGGTGTTTCTCTTAGATTAGAGGATTGGCGATGAGACCTCTCAAGGGGAGAGGAGTTTGTCTAAGGGAGATGCGAGTTTGTCTAAGGGAGACGTTTACTCAAGAGAGCAACTGTCCCATAAAGATGCTCATTTGAGCAAGTCTTCGCAGAGGGTGACTCATTCAGGCGAGGCATGCTACACTCCAGTCCCTACCCAGCTTGGAGGGTTAGGACTTTTGCCAAGTGTCCCTTCCTAAGCTGACAAGTGGACGAGTGAGATGGTGCCATGTGGAGAGCATTTAGGGGTACGTACACATTTTTCCCACCATATTTTCAATTTTCTAATCCCCTCAGATAATAGATAATTTCAGCTCAATGCCTTCTTTCTTGTTAAAAGACAATTTAGACAATTAATGCAACATATAAAACTATCTTTTTTAGCTTCTCTCCCCTATTGTGTGTTTTTCCATCATTATAAAGCCTAAACTTATGACAAGCCCTGAAAAGATAGCATTGTGATTTGTAACATAATATGTGGCATATCTTGAACTAAGAAATATTGATATTACATTATCTAAACATTCATTTCGGAACTAACAAAATTGATTATTTAACAGAGTACTCAAGAAGGCCAACTGGCCCATTTGTGAGTAAGATTCCACATCTCTCTACTATCTCGCCCTAACAACAAGATATGCTTTGGTTTCTATAAGGGCCAGGCATAATACAGTTTCTATCAATGGTAGTGGTGTAGACAATGCAATTTCCATCTATGACACATATATGCAGCCCATAAATAACCAAAGTTCTAATCATTTTTTTTTTCTGAAATTAATGTACTGTAGCAAACTAGCAGACCTAGTTACTTACGATTGTCATGAGCAACGTGAATTATGTTTGAGACTCTTCGAGGTATTACTTCAGCTTCGGAGTCATCAAAAGCTGCACTTTCGACACCATTCTTATTAAACCAGTCTTCCATAAATCGTGCAGCAGCTCCTTTGTTATCCCCACTTATTAATGAGTTTGTACGGCTCATAGAGGTTCCATGAGTTGCAAACCAATTAAAGCTACCAACCGCACCCCACTCGTCATCCACAAACTTTAGAAGAGTCATTTCCTTATCAACATCAAACTTGTATTTACTACGTTCTGTTGCAGAATTATTTAGATAAGCACTAGGGCTACGGTTTACACCAGCATCAAGAATCTCTCCTGCCATTGGAAAACACAAAATCAATAACTAACAATAAATATTGTAAAAGTCATGATGTAACAACTTCTTTTCAAGTTCATAAAATTACAACTGCAGAATGGTCCATAGCAAGATGATAAGAATGCAAAATATCTCAAGTTTCCTTAATATTGGATGGTATATTGAGAACATAAATACTTCATATATTATGAAGCCATCAAGTGTTATAGTTAGGGACACAAAGCATTGTTCAGACAACTGCATGATAGTCCATAGCAAGATGACAAGAGTGCAATATATCTGAAGCTCACTTGATAATGGATCGTATATAAAGAACATAACTACATGAATTAAGATGCTGTCTTATAAGGCAATTCAGGAAGCAAAGCCTGTTCTGAAAATTCTGTCAATTCAAGTGGTAGAAAGGAATTTTTTAGGAATTGCATGGACGATCAATAGAATCAAATCCCCACAGCACTGCCCAGGGAATCCTTAATGTAAAGAGATCACAGAAAGATACTTATTAATATATTCAAATGCATCTAAATTATTTACTTGAAAATGAGAAAGGGACCAAATTTTAAAGATTTTAGAATTAATTGCTTCCACAAAATCCTCCAAAAAAAATATTTAGACCAAACCTTTTTTATTATCTAATACATACATCAAATACAAGGCAAGACAAATCACACCCACACATAACATGGCTTGAAACATAAATACATGGTGAGACCTTTTGGGCATTTCAAACTGTTATGGCAGGGGCATGAAGTTCAAGCATGCATTTGTAGTTATTTGTTACCGTAAAGATTTCCACTATCTAATGAGGCCATATTCCAAGGAGTCAAGGACTAATGCTCTAAGCTTTTAGCGTGAGGATATCTGGCAAAATAGAATCTCAAGACTACTAAAGATAACATCCACACAACTTGAATATGGTATAGGCAAGGAAGGGTAGAGAGAGAGAGAGAGAGAGAGAGAGAGAGAGAGAGAGAGAGAGAGAGAGAGAGAGAGGGAGAGGGAGAGGGAGAGAGAAAGAGACCTTTTAAAGTGCTGAATAACTTTTAAGTTCTCAGAATTTATACGGCCCATTCAAGTAATTAAATTCCATTAAACAAAAACCAAGTACTTTACTTTATATTTCTTTATGCATCAATACACAAATCCTCTACATATGCTGATCATGTGCTTTAAGCTCAGACATGAAGAAACGCGTGAAGTTAACATGCAGAAAACAAATCAGTTAGAGAAAAGTCATTTTCATTACCTTTATTCACAAAAATTGATGCTGGGCGGAGATTTTCATGAGCCTGTATGATGCTTTGCTCAATCCCATCAACAATTACATCAAATGACTGGCGCACAAAACCAAGAGATGTTACAATGTACACAACATATTGTAGATAACCCCCAGGGCCAGCATGGGTGTGAATCCCACTAATAGCAACATTATTTTCTGTATATAGGTTACCATATCTGGAAAATTAACAACATATAATTTCAATTAGTAGCTAAAACATGGAAAATATTCTGACAAAGGATAATACAGGTTGTCCACAACAAAGTAAATTTCATTCAATTAATCAGTTTAAAGGCCCTTGGTACTAAATTGCTAGAACTATGAATAGTGGCAGTAGCACATTTTTTGGCATTTTAAAAGGCAAATGGATGGATTGCTTGAAAAAGACTCTTCTATATAATCTCCAATGGAATTGACTATGCAGTAGCTAAAACTTAATTAGATAATAACTACCTTGCCTTCAACCTCTCAAGCACTTTGATTGTCACAAGTTGAGAGGCCATGCAAGCATCAAGATTTACAAAGACTACACGGTTACCATTTGGCTCTGCCACAATAAATGCCCGAGCTCGCAACCTGAAGTGAACACCAGCAGCAATCTGGTCTGTGTTCGCATATCCCATCATATTTACATCAGCTGCAGGTCCTGTTATATCATAGCTTCCCAGCCCAATTAAGTAATTTGAAGCTGAAAGTATTCCTTTGCTATTCTGTAGCAAGACTAACAGTGAAATCAAAAACCATATGATAGCACATGGTTTCTGAAGATTGAGCCAAGCAGAAAAAACCTCCATTACTGCTCTGCCAATGGGTTCTTATTTTCCTTCATCAAAGAGAAAAACATGTCAAAAATCCTTTTCAACAAACTACATAAATAATTAAATAAGTTCCAGTGTCTTGTAACACTACTTAAATAGGGCATGAAAATTGCCACAGGCCCTCAAGTAGTCACCACAAATGGCCTACAAAAGATTAATTGTATTCGTGAGCAGATTATGTATATATATCATAAATGCACAAACGGATTACTAAAAAGCTTGAAATGATTTCCAATAAAAATAAGTAACATGTAAACAGTTATGTGTCCTAAAGTGCATCTCCAATGACACCAGGTAGTTTCTAATTACAATCAGTCACAATAGACGGTTTGCAAAAGGAAGCAGCTGAATCAATAGCAAGAAATGTGCTAGCATTGCAACCTTCAAAAAATTGGGACAAGAACAAGGTAATATATTCGATCCCCACAATTTGAAAAAGAGCAGTGGATCGAGCCCTTCCCCTCCTTATACCCAAGCAGCTGTAAATTTTTTATAAGTCTTTCAAAAGTTAAAAGACAATATTTCAAATACTATGTCAGGCTTGTCAGCTCACTTATTTTTAAAGAAGAAACAAGGATGAACAGGTAGGAAATTCACAAACCATGTTGTCATAAAAAAAAAAAAATGAATGAGAGTAACAAAAAATTCTCAACAAACAATATTCCCAACTGTAAATTTGAACATTTGATTTATATAGTGTTTATTCTTTCTTTAAACAAGCTGTGCACATGAAAAATTAGCAAATTCATTCAACAGGCAAAACTTTAGGCTCTGCTTGGTTTGGAGAAGGCAAAAAAATGAAAATGGAAACAAACAGGAGAGAAAATAAGTTGGGTTACATTTATCATCTCCCTTTATTTTCTACCCTAAACTCAAAACCCAAACGGGAAAGGACACTAAAATTTTGTCCATCTCCATTTCCATTCCCACGGAACCAAACAGAGCCTTGGCATAATACAACAAATCATGATCATTGATTGTTATATCCTGTTGCCTAACATGCATTTAACGCTATTTAAGTAATCAAAGTTCACTTATTCTTAAAGATAACAGCCACGCTGACAAAAAAAATAAAATAAAAACCAGGCACCTGAAAAAGAAAAATAATTATGCTCCACTATATCCGATCCACACTAATGGCTTTTACCAGAGCTATTTAACTAATCACACCTAACTACTGGTGAAATCTCCACAAGCGAAATGAATGATCAACACTTGATACATTTGCATATATATATATGTATATATAAACCCTAAGAACAATGCAACGTCATCACCATTCCTAAATCTTCAAATTTCTTGTACCTCAACAAAACAACGCGTACCAAAAAAGCACAATATGCAATCCGATCGCAGCAGGGAGTCAGCGATTCTGCTACATCAGTTCATTTTCGAAAGAAGCAATGAAAGAGAAAGAGGGTTTCGAGAGGTTTTGAAAGTTCCCAACTACAATTCTCAGTGATGGAGGAATCATAGAAAGAAAAGAGAGAAGGGTAGCTGGGAAGAGAAGGGCCGACTTTTTCTCGCAGTGGGAAGCATTTGCTTCGAGCTCAATAGTATTTTAGACTGCTCCGGATCCAAAGTAAGCGGCCTCGATGGGTGCACGGAATCTTCCGTGCAATCTTGGTAAGGTTAATGTGGCGCAATTATGAATTCGTCATAACGGACAAATTCCCGGTAACAACCACTCTATTTTATTTTTTCAAACGGTAATTGACTATACCAGTATTTAATAATATATCATATGCCACGTGACCTGAATTAAGTTTGATGATTCACGAAAAGTTTTTAATACAACAAATAAACAAATTAATGTAAGAAAACCTAGTATCGAAGATAAGCTTCTCGCTCGGGGTCAAATTAATATAAATGTACGCGAGTCATGTGATAATTTAAATGTATTGATCATTTATACTTTAAGTGTTCATTCTCTAGAGAATTCAAGAATGTTATAAGTCAATTTTGCACGATTAATCAATAAAATCAGAGTTAGAATGCAAAAATAGTGTAGGTCATTAGTTATTTTAGTGCGAAAAACTATCAATATAATTAAGAAATTGACTTTGACTGCAATGATTTACCACATTTGGATGCAAATAAACTCTGTAGTCTTCAATGAAATACCATTTACTGTAGAAACAATCAAGGACGAAGTCCAACTGAAGACGATGCAGTTATCAAAAATAAAATCTATTAGCATAAATGTAATTTATATACAAATTGAGAAATTTCAATTTTTGTATAGATTATAATGTATAGTTTTGTAATACGAGGATATAATCTCAAGACCATGTACTTTTCTCCCATTAATCCAAATACAAATATCTTACTTACCAAAAATAAGTAAATAAAGATACAAATTAATGTTGATCAATTCTTTTTTTTTATTTATTTATATGCGTTTATATAAGTTGTTTCATGTGACAATTTTTTTATCTATTATTTGTGTTCGTGACTTCACATTGGTTGTACAAATTAATATATTTGGAGTTTTAAATTTTCTTAAAAAAATTAAAAATTTTTAATTTTTTTAATTAAATTTTATAACGTATAACTATTATATCACTTTAACATTAATTTTTAATAATTTTTTAAATTATTATATCACTATAACTTATGAGTTTTGCTACTCTCAACCGGAACTACGCAAGTAATGCAATTGAATTCTTAATTTTTGATATTTATGGGATTAAATGGCATGCATACGGAGTAATAACAGAGGTTGATCATAGATTTTAGTATGTCTTTTTTGGTAAGTAGATTTTAATGTTTTTGTTAATTGAATCTACAAGTTGCACTTGATTTGCAATTAGAGGTGATTATTGGCTAAGATGTTTGGCCGACCAATTATCTCACCTCATTATTTGAGCTGTCTTTGATACACATTTACGGTGTGTTTGGTGCACTAAAGTTTGATGAAAATCTTTGAAAATCTCTATAAAATTTTATACATTCTCGCCTTCTTAAAATTCAAAAAATGTTCAATATCTAAAAAAAAAAAAAGTAGATAACTAAAATTCGATTAATCAAATAGCAAAAATTTTTTCATCATTCTCACCATGAACTCTCAAGCTACCAAATGATATCCACTTTAACTATTTTTTGTGACGTTTTTAAAATCGTTCCAATGGATTGTAAAAATCGTTCCGACGAAATCGCGCTGCCAATTTTCATCCAAACGGTTTCTTATGACTGCCTAAATTTTGAATTCATCCAAACGGAAATCTAATCAGTTGGAACGAAATTTTACTATCCATCTCCAAAAAATGCGGTTTGAGCGGTGTGCACCAAACACACAAAGTTTTTTCAAACCAGATTTTATCTCATTTTTTCTCACTTTTTTATGCACCAAACGCAGCCATATAGAGGATGGTGTTATAAAAAGAAGAAGAAGAAGAAGAAGTTGTTTAACAAAATTGAAATTTTTAGAATTTGGATTGTAAAATGTTGTTTAGAATTGATGATTGGTGTTTTTATTTGATAAAGTTTTAAAAATTATATAAAGGGATATGTAATAAAGTTTTAGTAGAGAATCTTGAAAATTTTTGGAGTTTTTGTGAAAATTTTTTGATGCAAATGTTAGTCTAATTTTTTAAAAAATCGATCAACATTCATTGAAACGCATTATAATGATTTATTCAAACAGATTTTGACAAATTTTTTAAAAATTTGAAATTTTTTAGAGTTCGAAAAGTTGAAACTTCCGATTTTTTTTTGAAATTTTTTGATTTTATTTGAAATTTTTTGAACTTATTTTGAGTTCCAAGTGATCCCATAGACTAAATTGGGAAAAAAAAGGTTAATTTTTTTTATAGATAACTAAATAGTTTTTTTTTTAGAGAAAAAAAAACTAACTTTTTAATTTTTTCGTTAATTTAACATTTTTATCCTTATTGTTTAAGGGAAGTTTAAAATAAAAGAAAATAAATTTAATAATTTCAAAAAAATTAAAAAAAAAACTGATAAGTTACAGTGTTTTTCTAACTGAGCCATAATGTCCAAAGGATGAATTCAGACAAGAAATATATACACAGGTCTGACTACCGTATCATATGATCATGTCGAGCTTGGGTATCGGATTGGCTCGATTTTATTTTAAAATAAATGTAATTTACATTTTGGTATGTATTATTTTAGCTTTATATATTATGTATATAAAATTTTTTTTAATGTATTACTTTTTATGTATTTTATTTTATGTCGTGTCTACCAGCAAGTTTGAGATTTGTTTTCTATTTTAGGGTTAAAATGTTTTTGAACGTCCAAATCACTTGACTGACTGATCAAGCTTCAACAAAAATTGAAAAAAGTTAAGGAGGTGTTTGGAGTGTCAAAAAAAACTTCAAAAAAATTAAAAGTTAGTATTGAAGGAATTTAAAAACTTTTAAAGTTTTTTAAAATTTTTAAAAAAATTTTAGAGCTCCAAACGATTCTTAATACTCTCATCCGATTTCATTTTTATCAAAATTCACCCTGTTATTTCTTTTAGTGCTTGTTTGATCAACCAAAAAAAATAAAAAAATGAACATAAAAGTAATATATAACGAAATTTGATTAAAAATTTGATAATTTTGTAATTTTTGATAATTTTTTATATATTTTTTTCGCCAAACAATCCCCTAAAAATTTGTACGAAGAACAAGAACAAGAAATTATTCAAATCTCGTAAGGTTGCAGCAAAAAAAAAAAAAAAAAGGATTTGACCTCGAGAGATTCACTTCCTAGGCCAAACCCTTAGAAAGTGAATCTCTTTTGGTTTGTGCCACACATACCGGCCCCTCAACATGTATAGCGGTAAATCGCGAACTCGCGTAGCGGCGGGGAGTCGGACCTACACCCAATAACTGGATGCGGTTCGTCCAGCCAAGGAGGCTCGTCCTACCAACCTTTACTACGCTTTGCGCCCTGGAGGCTGGCCCCAAGTTTTACTAAAGAGGAGACTTGAACTTAAGATCTTGGAGTGGTAAACTCCTAAGTCCCAGTCCAAGATCATCCCATCTAATCCTTGGGATTCGTAAGGTTGCAGCAGCATGCGGCTTCTTCCGATGGCGTAACCGCAAAGACAAATTCTGCGTTTCACGGTACATATCCAGTTGATAATTGAACCACGCTAGCTGACATGAATTTCAATCATGCCACGGACCATAATTCACGTAGTTTTTAATGTCTTTTTCTCTTTTCAAAATCATTAATTTGATCTTGTGGGAGAAGGACATTGTTGAAGCGGCGATCGTTTCACACCCGTGCAAAAACGTGAGTCCGATGTGTCGTCTAGGAAGTATCCTTGAAACTGCCCTTTGGGCCCACCCACCTTTCTGTTTGGCCTCTTGTCCAAGGTTTTGTTTGGTTACAATAGCTTTCTGTTAGGAGTGTTAATCACGTTTGTGAAAATAAAAAATCGAAAATTTTATGTATGTACGAATAAAATTTAAAAAAATAAAAGAAATTTACTTTTTTTAATCTAAATGGACAGTTTTATCCAAAGAAATGTAATTTTTTCATTTTTTAATTTTTTACGAATATAATTAACACCTCTAAAAGTTACAATTTATAAAATAAATTAAATTCTAGTAAAAGAAAAACATATAAGACCCCAAAAAAAAAAAAACTAAAAGCCGTTTTCTTTTCGTAACCAAACAAAGCTTAATGTATTCATTTATTTATTTATTTTATATTCTGTGGTTTACTTTGCCTTGGTGAAAAAAAAAATGGGAAAAAAAAGGAGAGGGAGAAAAAATGCAATTCTCAAGTATTTCTAAAACAATGCAAAGTTATTTCATCAAAATTAAGTTTTTCTTTGAGAAAATAACTAGCACGGATACGATCATAGTTTTTTTTTTTTTAAATCAAATTGTATTCCATTCTATTAATTAAATAAAAGAGTGATGATAAATATTAAAAATATTTGATCTTACTCAAATTTCAATAAACAAAATAAAAGAAAAAGTAAAAATTATATATATATATATATATATATATTAGTATCAACGCCGTAACTAAAAATTTGACGATCTTAAGTGAAACTGTTTAGAGAGGCTTAACTTATGTAAAAATTGTATAAATATTATCCATTTGTGAGGGTTCTAAGCGACCTCCTCCTTCGTCTAAGAGATACCACAGCCTTGAGTAGTATGATAATAATATATTAATAACAGATTAAGTGCCTAACTCATGATAAAAACTATAACGATGGATTTAGGCTTTATTTGCAACCCTAAATTTTATTAAAATTTAAAAAAATTATTATTTTTATTCACTGTAGGAATTATGAAATTATAATTTTTACTAACTTTTTGTCACTCTAAACGCATCATTAAGATCTAAAGCTTGAAATATTTCATCAAATAATTAGGGTTCAAATTTTTAGACAGCTACGCTATTTTTTTGAACTGTTATTCCCTAACAATCAAGGTTGGCACCGTACAAAATTATTTAACACATTAAAATGAATATCATATTTATATAGGGTATTTATTTAATATGTATTTTTAAATATTTTAAAATTTGTGTCAAATACATTAAGTAATATTTTAATTTTTGTCAAATATATAATTAAGATAGATGTAAATTTAAGTAATAAAACATCTCATGATAAAAATTTTATTTTATATTTTATTATATTTTGCGCATTGAATTATTAAATTTATTTGACTGCCCCGAGATGGGCGTTTTCCCATTTCAAACTCCCCCCAAGCCTATGGAAACATAGCCAATTTTGTTATTTTTTTCTTTTTCAATACCTTGACACGATTTTTTAATTTGATATACATGATAATCTAATTTTTCATGAAATTTTAGTTTTGTCTTTGCAATTGAAAGTTGGACGAAGAGAAAATCTAGTCCTTTGTACACCTTCAAATTATAATAATTATTATATTTTCTTGTTGTATCTCTATCGAGTTCGTTTTTATTTATTTTTTTTAATTTTTATTATTTTATATTCATTTTCATACTTATATCGTGTCTATATTCAGTATTCTTATTTATGTTCCCAGGATTAGTTCATATTATTATTAAAATTTTATGTAAAAAAACATTAAGAAAACTTATGCAAGACACACCTTTTACCTATTAAAAAAATAATCAAATTTTTAGAGAAATATTCTCAAAATTTCCTTCTATTTGAGTGACAATATTTTTTGTTATGAAAACGTTATTATTACATTATTTTAATATAATTATTTTAAATAAATTACAGCTTACACTCTTAAATTTTTTACCAAATCTCATACTTCACAAGATTTTTTAATTGCAAGAATTAAGAGTTTAAAAAATTAATATTTTGCAAGGTCAACACACCAAGAACTTCTGTTAACATATCATACACTTAACTAATTATCAATGAGTTGTGCTACCATTTAATGGAATGTCGATTTAAAAATTTAAATTTACAGGTGTTACAATTAAGAGACTAAATTCTTCAATAAAATTTTGAAAAAAAATTAATACAAATTATAATTTATCCCCCTTTTTCTTTCCAACGGTAGAACACTTTTCAAAAAAATTAATAATATGTGGCTAAATTAATTGAAAAATTTTGATAATATATGATTTTTTTTCTGGTGTATAACAAACAAGACAATCAATGGTCACCAACTCACGGGTTCCAGGATACTGTAGTGAATTTTACACTGCAGAAGTTGCAGTGAAGCATCTAAAGGTCGGGATTTAATCAAAAAATTTAATAAATACTATAATAAATATTGTTTAATAAAATTAATAATTTTTTATTAAATCCTAATTTTTAATATTTCACTGCAGCCCCTGCAGTGCAAAAATTCATTGCAGCATCTTGAAACTCCCAACCCATCTCATTTGCCGATCCACAAATAAAAAAAAGTGGGTGGTCGGTGATGTTGCACAATGAACCTTGTCGTCTTCCCGAGGATGAATGTTTTTCTATAAAAAAAAAAAAGAAAAAGGAATTTATCAAAATAAATTATGGAAGAACCTAAAAACTTTAATAAAATATATGAACACCTTTTAATTTTAAAAATATAGGAACCGAGCAAAGTTTTATCGGTTTTGCACACTACGTTGACGTATAATACTATTTTTTAAGTGTCAAGTGTTTGTTAAAAAATTAGTAAAAGATAAAAAAAAACCTGTTAAAAATTAGAGAAAATTGGCTTTGTGTTTTCGAAGGCAGTTGGAAAAAATTAATTTTTTTATAAAATTTAATAAACTAAACACACTGTGATTATCATATTGTTTTAACAACTAATTCTGATAAATTTTTATTACAAATAAATATTTTTTTGGGACCAGCTCTAGCGGCGCGGGGTTAGCCGGTTAGATGCCGTGAGTTGGGAAAGTTGGTCCATATGTACATTACAAAATAACTTTCATTATAATAGAAGTATTTAAATAATAAAATTATGACTTTTATGAGATGGGACGGGGCATTCTCAATTACATTTACCACAAAAATGCTCAAAAAATGAGAATAATGTTATTTTTATCACAATTTACGTGTGAATGACACTTGTATATTAAAAACTTATTTTAATTAATTTTTATGAGATAATTACATTTTATTTTTTTGAGATTTGATCCAAAAATACTAAATTAACTAAATTTAATTGAATTTGTGTTTCATGAGTAAAAATTAATTAAAAAAACTTCAAAAAATTAGATATATAGATAGAAATACATTTTTACTCATTTTTATATTAAAATAAAATATTATTTTATTTTTAAAAAGACTTGATTTATTTTTTTTAAACGATAACGTATGGTTCCGTTTGGCATGCATGACATATAAATTTGATAAATTTAAAAATTTTTATTGATTTTATATTTTATTGAATTACAAATTAGCGAATTACTTTTTTATTTATAAGATGTGTTTCGAATGATAAAAAGTAGGATAGAGTGAGATAAAATGAGATAAGTTGTAAGTTCATAATACATGCAGTGAAATAAAAAGTGAATAATTTTTAAAAATTTTTAAAAATTTTCATTAATTTTTAAAACTTTATAATAAATTAATCGGAATCGTAATAATTAATTAATTGTAGAATCACATTATTTTGATAATTGTTTTTTATAGTCACTGCAAAAATAAACGGTTTAATCAAACCGAATGCACCGCAAGCAGGTGCGCACCGTAATCGTTAAAATGTCTCTCATCTCGTGCCGTTGAAGCAAAACAGTCTTGACAGAGCAATGTAATTATTATATCCACTAAGAATAGAAATATAAGCTTATCCACATTGTCCTCACTGTGGACTTTCCGGTGGTGGACCTGTGTTATTAATCTTCTTATATTGATTTTTTTACTTTTTTAAATGATTAAATTTATATTCTTATATTTAATTTTTTTAAATTATAAATGATAAAAATATTAAATTAACAAAAAAATAAAAAACTAGTTACTAAAAATTAATTTTTTCTCTTTCTAAACAGAAAAAAAAATACTAACTTTTTGATAGTTAACTACAAAACTAACTAAAAATATAAAATATAGTAAAATATAAGATAAAGTAAAATATTTAATTATTTTGGGAATTTAAGCTAATCAATACTAGATTTTGCCAACTTATGTATTTAAAAAATAATAAAATAATAAAACACATTAATAAATATGTCTAATACGTATTTTTTTAAAATATTCAAAGAGTATTTTTTTAAAAGATTCGAAAAGTATATGGATATAATACTACTCCAACACGAATAGAGTGAACACACTTGCTTCGTAGGACGTAATTAAGTTATGAGTTTAAGCCAATTATGATACAAAAAAATTAAATTAAGGACAGTGACAGAAACAATAAAAATCTAATCATTGATTTAAAAATTTACAGTAAATTTTAATTAATTTTGTTCTTATTTACTTAAAAAATTTACTTTTATATTATTATTATTTTGTTTCCTTTTATTTTTATTTACTTTAAAAGTATAAATTAACCTCTAATTACTACAAATTGTCAAGAATTCATGATCAGTAAACGATGTCGAACGCAGATAAGCACCACACATGCAGAGGCAAAGGTTAATTGACAAAGAAACGTGCAAATATATATGCACAAACATGTCGCATCTACAGCAGAGAGTGTGTTGGGTAACCATAAAAAATTGAGCTTTGTACTAAAAATTACTAATTTAGGGTGCGGGAGTTTTGGCGACCTCGAAGAACGATTGTGCAATAGTCCATTCTATTAGGGGTGAAAACGAATCGAGCTGTTCGTGAGCTACTCGAATTTGGCTCGAAAAAAATTCAACTCGAACTCGATTCGTGAATTAAACGAGCTCGAACCGAGCTTGACTTTTGGCTCGTTTTGGGTTCTAGTTCGAGTTTGAGCCTTGAGAAGTTCGGCTCGAAAGTTCGTGAGTAGGTTCGGTTAGAATAATATATATATTTTTATTATATTTTTTTAAATATATTATATTTTAAATCAAAACGACGTTATTTTGGTTTAATCGAGCTATTCGCGAGCCTAACTGAGCCTAAATTCTTGTTTATCGAGCCGAGCTCGAGCCTATATAAAAGCTCGAATCGAGCTCGAGTTCAGTATAAAAAGCTCGAGCCGAGCTCGAACATGTTAAAACTCGGCGTGGCTTGACTCGTTTCCACTCCTACTTTCTATTGATTGGTATAGTAAAAAATATTATGTATTTGTCAACTCTTAAGGAACCCTATAGGTACACCTCTCCCAACTCAAAACCCTTATTCTATAAAAGTAAAGTAAGAGTTTGAGTGGGCACCCAAGGCTAGCTTTTATGGGAGTTTTTGTGACCTTAGAGAGCGATCATCCGACCGGCGACCTTCCTCCTACTCGGCATAGTCGAATGTATTGTGTATTTGTAATCTCTCAGGGTGCGCTTCTTTCGACTCGAACCCTTGTCCTTTAAGAGTAAAGTAGGAGATCGAATCCTTGTATTTGAGCTATTTTTGTTATTTTCAAAAATATAAAATAGAAAATGAGCTCATTACAGGTATACCAAATGGCATATTTGTGTTTTTATTTTTCGTTTTCTATTTTATGTGTTTTATATTTTGAAAATTTAAAAATAAGAAAAACAGAAAAATATATTTGTTTTGACATTTTCTATCTTCCGTATTTTGAGACTTTAGTTTATTTTAATTAAAAACGCTAAAACGACTTTTTACCATTTTATATTTCATGTGTAAACTCATTTTCTATTTTTTAAAACAAAATTTGAAAATACAAGTGACTAATGCATTTTGAACTGTTTTCTTTATTTTCAAAGTTACAAAAATAAATCAAACTTAAAAACAAGTATACTAAATGGTACTTTAAATTTTTGTTTTTGTATGTGTGCAGTGGATTATTTTATTATTAGTTGAATATTTAAAATATTTTTTAAGTATTTAAACATTATATGTTTTTACATAAAATGTTGTATTACATTTTATATAGGCTTATTTTTCATTACCCGTAATTTGAATATATTACAAAAATTCAGGCAAAATATTCACGGCGTGGGTTTGTCGTGACACTCGTCCTTGCTAATTCGGGATTTTTCCAAAGCTTCTAGGGTACATTTTGCATTTTGTATTAATTATTTTTGGGCTGAAAAAATTGTTGGGCCCAATGCATTGCGAAGTAAGGTGGGAATTTTAGAGCAAGCCCAAATGTCTTGGCCGTTTAATTTCCCTCTACCATCAGCAAGGAGAGACATGGATGAGACACCTCAAAAAAAAAAAAAAATTTTTTTTTTTGAGGGCGGGGAGAGCAAATTTAGGCGCCTGTAAAAAATTTCACCGTAAATTATGGATATATTTAAAGTGATAAAAAGTGAGATAAAATATGATAAAATGACATAAATTGTGAATTTATATACTTTGTGCAATAAGATAAAAAAGTAAATAACTTTTAAAATTTTTTAGTATTTTTATTTTCTTTTTAGAGTTTCTTTTACTCCAAATGAAACCTATATTTGATTAACAAAAATAAATTAATAAAACATAATCAATATATAGTAATGTATGACCAAACAACAAGTTTTATATAAAACCATTTAAAAAATAGTTTCATATAATTATCTAATCATTTATCGATTAAATTGACATCTAATGACATATAGCGTCACAAAATTTATTAATGATTAAAATTGTTGGAAACTTTTTTATGATTTTTTTTTTTTTTTGGGATGCATACAAACAAAGATTTTTTTAAGAAAATCATATTTTATCTTATTTTAAAACTTTATTTTAACAATACGCGCAAAGAGTGTTGGGAATTGTTTCAATTTGTAAAAATTGCAATCTTGTAATTTAGACAGTTAATAGAAAATTTAAATTTTAAAAAGATTTGTAGAGATTTAAAAAAAATTTACTCCAAACAGAGTCATAATTAAAAATATATGCTTCGTGGTTACAATAGAAATTGACATTATTTTATTTTTTTATTTTCCTTATTTATTTTATTTTTGTTTCATCTTCTTATGTATTATTTGATGTTGAATTGTTCATAATAAGTTTTAAAATATATATGTTGAGAGTATTTTTACATGTTAAATTCTACAATTATTTAAAATTTAGATTTTCTTTTTTAGCAGTTTTTGCGCTATTAACAATAAGTGACGGATCGAGTTTTGTGTTAATGCTGAAATTAGTTAGGTTACTATAATTATGTACTATATATAAAAACTAACAATTGTTCGTATCTGAAGGTATAAAAATATAATTTGACGTGTAAATAATTTAAATTTAAATTTATGAAGCAAACTTACATATAAAAGTGTAAAAATAACATATAAAAGTGTAAAAATAACTTATAAAAATCTTACAAATATTGTTACATTTTTTAAAATATTAATTTAAAATCTTTTATATAAAAAGTATTCAAAAAAATAAGAAAAGTGAGAGAAAAAAATAATTTTAACCATTTAGCAAATTTAACCGTTGAAAATATCTCAAATACAAAATCTTAAATTTCCTTATTATATAAATGATACGGAGTGTAAAAGTGTATATAGCATTTTTTTAAATATTAATTTAGAATCTTTTATATAAAAAGTATTAAAAATATGGGAAGAGTAAGGGAAAAAGAAAAATAATTCTGGCATTTAGCAAATTCAACAGTTAAAAATATTTCAAACTCAAAATTTTAAATTTCCTTTTATATAAATGACATATAGTGTAAAAATATATATATTTAAAATTTAAGTTTTAAGCACATTAAAATTAAAATTTTAATTTGAATAAAATTTTTAAAGATTTAAAATTCAAATATATTTTTTTAAATAAAAAATTTAGTTGACTTTGTTTAATAGGTATCCATATATTATTTAATAATAATAGATAATATAAGTAAAATATAATTTGCACACTTTTAGTTTTAGCACCGTTTGGTGTGCTAAAAAACAAAAAAAAAATCTCTGAAAAACTCTGAAAATCTCTAAAACTTATTCACTTTTATCTCACTGCACAAATTACGAACCCACGACTTATCTCACTTTATCTCATTCTATCTCACTTTTTATCACTCCAAACACACCATTTTAATATATATATTTACTAGCAATTGCCCGTGCCCAAAGGCACAAAAATATAATTTAACGTGTAAATAACTCAAATTTAAATTTATAAAGCAAACTTATATTAAACAAAGTGTAAAAATAACTGATAAAAATAAAAATCATTAATCAAAAGAGGTTAAAGTATAAAATTTTATTATTTATTACAAACATTATCACATTTTTTAAAATATTAATTTAAAATCTTTTATATAAAAAATATTTAAAAAATTTTTAACTTTCTTATTATATAAATAACACATAGTGTAAAAGTGTATATATTTAAAATTTAAGTTTTAAGAACATTTGGATGTGACGTTTACGTGCATGTCAAGCGGACATGTTGCAGTTTTGAAATATATTAATCACATTCAAAAAATTTTAAAATTTTTAAAAAATTATTAAATAATTAAAAAAATAAAAATAATTTTGTAATCACATTTTAAAAAATTTTCATATAAAGTGATCGAAAAGACAATTAAGTGGGAAGAAAAAGAAAAAAAATAGTTCAAACCATTAAATAAATTCATTAATTAAAAAATGTCAAATTCTAATTCTTTTGCTTGTGCTTAAATATACAGAAATATTTTTTTCTTTCTGATATATTTTACGGAAAATTGTATCAAAGTCATACTTTGTAATCTTTTAAAACTATTAGTCACACCCAAAAAAAAGTATTGCTTTTAAGTCACATTAATGTGGAAAGTTTTGTATTTAAGTCACACTTTTGAGTGGGTCCCACGAATTTGTTTTAAATATAGTTTTTAATATACCGATAATATCCTTTATTTCTATAACAAAGTTACACAAGTTATTTCCAAGAATTCCGGGAATCACGTGAAGATATGTTTACCAAGAATCACGCTTCTTCCGTTTTTTTTTCTTTCCTTGTTTTCAGTTTCATTATTTACAGTTTTAGTCGTGAAGATATTAAGAAGATATAACTTATTTGGCCTATCTTCTTCATAGATTGATTTTGCCGATTGGCGTTTTGAGCTATTTTCAAAACAGTACCGGTACTGTTTCAAAAAATATGATGATGTTGACTCGTATGGTTGGTTTATATTATGTATCGATTGATGTTTTTTAGGCAGTATGAAAACAGTACCATGAATTATAAGTGGATGACGAGTTTTAAGGGTAAGAGAAATCTATTGGGCCGATCAACGTTTTGAGCTATCTTCAAAACAGTACCGGTACTGTTTCAAAAAATATGATGATGTTGGCTCGTATGGTTGGTTTGTGTTATATATCGATTGGTGTTTTTACGTAATATGAAAACAGTACCGGTCCAAAACAGTACCGGTACTGTTTTATCGGTACTGTTTTCAACACAGTACCGGTACTGTTTTATCGGTACTGTTTTCAAAACAGCACCATGAATTATAAGCGGATGACGAGTTTTAAGGGCAAGAGAAATCCATAGGGCCGATTGGTTTTTTGAGCTATCTTCAAAATAGTACCGGTACTGTTTCAAAAAATATGATGATATTGGCTCGTATCGTTGGTTTTTGTTATGTATCGATTGATGTTTTTTAGGCAATATGAAAACAGTATCGGTCCAAAACAGTACCGGTACTGTTTTCAAAACAGTACCGATATTGTTTTCAAAATAGCACCATGAATTATAAGCAGATGACGAGTTTTAAGGGCAAGGGAAATCCATGGGGTCGATTGGCGTTTTGAGCTATCTTCAAAACAGTACCGGTACTGTTTCAAAAAATATTATGATGTTGGCTCGTATCGTTGGTTTGTATGATGTATGGATTGATGTTGTTTAGACAGTATGAAAACAGTACCGATTCAAAAGAGTACCGGTACTGTTTTATCGGTACTGTTTTCAAAACAGTACCGGTACTTTTTTAAAATAGCACCATGAATTATAAGCAGATGATAAGTTTTGGACAAGAGAAATCCATAGAGTTGATTAGTATTTTGAGATATCTTCAAAACAGTACCGATACTGTTTCAAAATAAAAAAAAAATAAATATACTTAGGAATGATGATCGATTTAGGTTTTTCCCAAATAGTTTTGATTTTGTTTCCAAAAATCGATTTTACTTGCTTTGTAAAGAAAATGGAAAGTCGCGGAATTAGGTTTTTCCAAACAGTTTTGATTTTGTTTTCAAAAATCAGTTTTGCTTGCTTTGTAAAGAAGATGGAAAGTCGCGGAATTAAGTTTTTCCCAAACAGTTTTGATTTTGTTTCCAAAGATCAGTTTTGCTTGCTTTGTAAAGAAGATGGAAAGTCACGGAAGTTATGAGTGAAGTGTACACTATTTTCGGATAAAACTGGCAGTTTTGAAATGTGGTGAAAAACGCGTGATGTCCTTTTTTGTCTTTTTGTTGCAAGTGTGACTTATTTACAAACAAGTTTTTTGGGTATGACTTAAATCCTTATAAGTCCATAAATAGTGACCGGCCTCCAAAAACCCCTATATTTTATTATATAAATTTGAATTTCAAATTTCAAAATTTGAAAAAGATAGCAGTAATAACATGACAAAGTTTTAGCGATAATTGGAACAGATACCAAATCATAAGTTATTTCACATATAAATAACTCCATTTTGAATTCATAAAACAAACCAATATGAAAACGTGTAAAAATAACCTATAAAAAAATCACTAATCAAAAGAAATTAAGCTATAAAATTTTATTATTTATTATCACTATTATCACATTTTTAAAAGTTTAATATCAAATATATTTTATTTAAAAAGTATTCAAAAAAATAGAAAATTTGAGAGAGAGCAAAATTAATTCTAGCCATTAAAGAAATCCAAAATTTAAATTTAAATGTTTATTTTTTAATAAAATTTTCAAGAAAACTGAAGTTTAAGTATTTATTTTAAATAAAAAAATTAGTTGACTTTTCTAATAGGAATCCATACATTGTTTAATATTCGTCTATCATTTTTTTGTTTATATTTTCTGTTTTTATTTTTTGCTATCTTTTTTTTTTCTAAAACGAAAGCTGAAACTGCTTTTGGAAATAAATTATTGTCTACAATTAGTTTTTAAAAAATTAATTGGATTTAATAAATATATTTCATGTTAATTTAATTTAATTATATTGTTTATTAATTAAATTAATTTAATTATGATATAATTTAATAAAATATATTTGATATTAAACAAATTAAATTAAATTAAATTATTAAATAATTTAAATTATTTAATACAATTTTAACATTTATTGAAAATTTCAATAATATATATTTCATATTAATTTAATATGAATTAATCAATTTCATATTAAATTAATTAATTATTTATTTATCTAATTTAAAACTATTTAATTTAGTTATTTAGTAAAAATAAATAAATTAATGAATATGATACATATTAACTATAATAGGATACAATAAAAATAAATAATTCACTGTAATATGATACAATAAAAATAGACAAAGTATTAAAATTGACAAAATATTTACAATAGAAAATATAAAGTAAAAAAAATTTTTACTGCTTTTATTTTTTTTAATATCCATTACTTAATATCTGTCTATCATTTTTTTTATTTTTTTTTGTTTTTATTTTTTGCTATTTTTTTCTGAAATGAAAGCTGAAACTGATTTTGGAAATGAAATATTATCTACAATTAGTTTTTAAAAAATTAATTGGATTTAATAAATATATTTTATGTTAATTTAATTTAATTGTATTATTTATTAAATTAAATTAAATTATGATATTTATTAAAAATAATTTAATAAAATATATTTGATATTAAACAAATTAAATTAAATTAAATTATTAAATATATTAACTAATTTAAATTATTTAATATAATTTTAATATTTACTGAAAATTTCAATAATATATATTTCATATTAATTTAATATGAATTAATCAATTTCATATTAAATTAATTAATTATTTATTTACTTAATTTAAAAACTATTTAATTTAATTATTTAGTAAAAATAAATTAATTAATGAATATAATACATATTAACTATAATATAATACAATAAAAATAAATAATTCACTGTAATATGATACCTAAAAATAGACAAAGTGTTAAAATTGATAAAATATTTGCAATAGAAAATATAGAGTAAAAATATTTTTTATTATATTTTTCTATTTAAGTTTAAATTTTTTTGAAAACAAAAAAATATAAATAAATTTAACAAATATTTTTCTGTTGTCAGTTTATAAAAATTTATAAACATAAATAGAAATTTTAATTTAAATGTTTAATTTTAAAGGGTATTAAAATCTAAATATATAATTAAAAAATTAATTGATTTTGTCTATTAGGTATCCATCTATTTTTTAGTATTATCATTTTCTTAAATATTAATTTAAAAAATTATAATTTTTGTGCCTTTTATTTTAAAAATTAAAATTAAAATATTATTTTAAATAAAAAATATTATTTTCTCTGTCTGGAAACCCCCACCCTTCCCCATTTTTTTTTCTTGTAAAGAAATATAAATTTATAAAATAAACGTACATAAAAAAACTGTATAAATAACCTGTAAAAATAAAAATTATTAATCAAAAGATATCACATTTTGGAAAATATTAAATTAAAATTTTTATAAGAAAATATTATCACATTTTTAATATTAATGTAATAATATTTGTAATGAATAATAAAATTTTACACATTTTTATTAATGATTTTTATTTTTATACTTTTTTATATAAATTTAAATTTAAGTATTTGTAGGTCAAATTATATTTTTGTACATTTATTTAAATTTAAAAATTAAAATTAAAATATTATTTTAAATAAAACCTCTCGTTTTTATGCCTTGAAACCCCCTTGCCCCAACCCAACTCCTATCTCCCTCTCTCCCTCCTTTGTGCCCCTGGCCCCACCCCATCTCCCTCCCCCATCTCTCTCTCACTCACTCTCTTTTTCTCCCCTGCACCCCCGCCCCACCCCTTCTCCCTTCCCCATCTCCTTCTCCTACCCCTCTCCCTCCCCTCATCTCCCCCTCTCTCTCCTACACCCCGGGCCCCACCCTCTCTCCCTCCCCCATCTCCTTCTCTCTCTCACTCACTCTCTCTCTCCACTACACCCCAGCCCCACCCCCTCTCCCTCGCCCCCAACTCTTACTCTGCACACCTTCCCCCCTCTCTCTCTCTCTCGTTGACACGTATATAACTATTCAATCAAATGAGTTAAATTATAATATAGATTTGAATTTTAAATTTCAAGTTCAAATGATATATTTTATTATATAGATATATAATAAGTGATGATGTGAGCGAAACTTTAGTGATGATCGAAACAAATCTCAAATCAAATAATATGTTTTATTATATAGATTAACAAAAAATATAAATATAAATAAATAAATAAATAAATAAATATATATATATATATATATATATATATATATATATATATATATATATATATTACGAAGGGTTGGTACACAGTTTTCCCAATAAGTTCATACGTACTATTAAGTATTTTTTCAAATCAAATAAAATCATTTTTTTTTCAAATTTTATGAAGGATTGCCTATAACTTATTATTATTATTATCATTATTATTTTTTTCCAGAAAGCTATATGCATTGGAGGCGTTTTTTAAGTCGAATTAGACATTTTTTTTCCAAAATTTACGGGCATCCACAGCTTTCTTTTTTTTTTTTTTTATTTTTTTGCTGTAACATTTACACGTAGTAGTGTTTTTTTTTTTTTTTTTTTTTTTTTTTCCAATTGCTTTTTTTCTTTCTAGTTCTTCATGAGAGTAGTTGAGTGTCTGCAAGATGGAAAGAATAAACCATAATACTTGTTATTTTATTTATTGATTTATTTATTTTAGTAACTCAGAATATGGGATGGGTAGATCCATTAAACCCACACCATCTTGCCAAATTAAGGACGAGCGACCGACTCTAAAACATCACCAGTTTAGTCATGGATTTGATTTTAGCGCGGTTTAAACTTTTGACCTCCAAATATGCGGTTTTATCATTTAAGTCCTTTTTTTGATCACTAGGGTATCCCGTGGGGGACACTTGTCGCTTTATTATTCAGTATCTCAAGTTGGTAGTAATCTGAAGAGTTTATCTTGGTAATGATGGCCCTTTGGGCTTGCGCGTGAGGGATTCGATATTTCTTGGCTGCAGGTGCTGTGGAAGGTTAAATCTCGAATGTTAGTTTCTTATTTTCTTCTTTGATTCTTGCGGATCCGAATAAGTTGGTATAAAGTTGTTCTCAATTGTCACGAAAAGTTTATTGCTTGCATGTGGTGTTATAAGAGGGAAATTGAATTCCATGCATGCATGAATTGATAGAATACGGGCTGAATTTGTCTATTTGGTTGTTTTCCAAAAAAAAATCAAAAAAATAAAAAATATAACAGTTTTATATATGTTTTAATTTTTTAGGTGGCATTTGATTTATTTTTTTATTTTTTATTTTCTATTTTCATTTTATGTTTTAAGAATCTCAAGATAAATAAATAAAAAATGCACTGTTTTCATTATTTTCAAATTTTTTTTATTTTGGATTAAAAACACTTAAAATGACTTTTTGTCATTTTTTATTTTATGTGCAAGCTCACTTTCTGTTTTCTATAACAATTTTTTAAAATACAAGTGATCAAATGCGTTCTGAACTTTTTTCCTTATTTTCAAAAACGTAAAATGAAAAATAAATTCAAAATAGAAAATAGAAAACAAAAACGAAAAACAAAAAATAGAAAAAGAAATCAAATAAACCCTTATAAATTGGTGGAAAAGATTCATTTGGTGATGCATTTTTTTGCTTTCATTTTCTTAAAACCAAAGTTAAAAAAAAAATGAAAATTGAACAGTAATAGACGTAGTAATACAAAAACATAAATTTTATTATTGCTTAAAGAAATTCTTCATAAATGGATTTTAATTCATGATGTACATGTTTTTGTAATGCATTATTTACGTCTATTGGCAGTTTGACTTTTACTTGATTTAGAAGATTCTAATTTTAATTGTTCAAATCGTATTAATACAAGAATTATTTAAATTCGTAATGATTTAAGAAATTTATCATAAAATGTACAGTGATGATTCTATGATTATGATTTTAATTAGACTCTATTTTGAAGCATGCTAGATGAACTAATAGCATGTAACATTATCCATCTTCATCTCCACCTCTATCTTTAATGTAACTTTAATAATGGAGACACATAAAAGTTATAAGATTAATGTGCAAAATAAATATGCACATTGTAGTTTTGAGAATCATCGTGCAAATTGAAAATCAAAGTATTGATTTTGAAAGCATAAATCAAAATCAAGAATCTTATAATATCTTATCATTGTGTACAAAAAAATCCAATTATTTGAGGGAGCTGGAGTTGATAACACTACTCATTATAGAATTGATTAGTGATATTGATAGAATTCATGAGTTTGTATTTGTATCTCGTGAAGTATGTAAACTAACCCATGAAGAAAACAATTTTTACGTTAGAATTAGAGAGTTTGGAATGATTAATGAACAAAATATTACAAAATCAAATGATGGCTTTAATTTATGGTCATATGAATGATTCGCCAAAACTCTATAGGAGTTGGGTTGACTACCTTAATCATGGTAGAATATTTCTATGATGTTAATGAACAAGACATACTTATATTTTCAATAATATCTTATAATTTGTTCAAGCAAAATTCAAAGCATTTGCCTTATTAGGGTAACGTTTAGAGCAGTAAAAAAAAAAAAAAGGAAAAATATGGTTCGGGTTAACTTTCGATGTTTGGCGTTTATAATTCAAATTACGTCTTTTTTGAGATGACTATTATAACTTTTGGACTTATACAGTAAAAAGTTTGAGAGAGAAACCATGAGAATGGTTTTTTAGATTCGTTCCCACGGATTTATATCAGAATTTTTTTGAAATTTGTTGAACATTTTGACTAGGTTGGAGAGAGAAACCGTGAGAACGATTTTTTCAATCCGTTCCCACAGATTTATGTCAGATTCGTTAAAATTTATTGAAAATTTATTGGGTGAAAAAAGTTATTAGGATTCATGTAAAAAAAAATATTGGAATTTGTAAAAATTATTGGGATATGTAGATAAACATACAAATTTATAAAGATTTCATGATGTAAGAAGTGACCAAAATGTGTTAGAGAGTTTTAGAGATTTTCAGAAGTTTTTAGAGAATTTTAGAAATTTTTGTTGGTTTTTAGCAAACCAAACAATGTGTGGGTATGATCCTCTTTGTGAACTGTCAATCCACTCTTAATACCAAAAAATATATATCTTTTTTACAAAAAAAAGTTATTTTGTAGAATTAATAAAGGGTGCATTTGATTTGCTTAAAATTGCTGAAAAGTTCTAAAAACCTTTGAAAATTTTTAAAAATTATTTATTTTTTATCACGAATTATGAATCTATAAATTATATCACTTTCGGTGTGTTTTGAGTGATATAAAGTGAGATAAAGTAAGATAAGTTGTAGGTTCGTAATTGATGCAATGAGATGAAAAGTGAATAACTTTTAAAGATTTTTAGCGATTTTTAGAGATTTTTAAAGATTTATAGCAAATCAAACAAAGTCTTTATCTAATTTTTTGTTACTCCAAACGTATCCAAATTCAATTTAAGCAGTGTATGTTTCTACAAATGAGACTGACCCCTATTCTTACTAAGATGTTTGTGCATTTAGGGGCTGTTTGAATGATCAAAAGTGACAAAAAATTGAAAAAAAGTAGAGAATGTCAATCACTTTTTAGTGTTTGAAAAACTAATAAAAAGTGACCGAAATAATGCATTGGAACAGTTCAAAACAAGCCGTTTCAACAGTTTTGATCAAAAAATAATAGTAAAAGATGACAAATGTTAAAAAAAGTAGGAGAAATAGGTTATTTTTTGTAACTTTTTGTAAAAATTTGAAAATTTTAAAATTTGAAAATAAACGCACAAAAAATAAATATTACAAAAGTTAATAAAAATGGATAAATATTTATAATTTTTTATAATTTTCGGTAGTTTTGGACCAACCAAACGGTCGTTAGATGCTACTTCATTTTTATTGAAAGAATCAATTCTCAGATGCATCAGTCCAATAGTTGATGCCAAGTTATCATCTATTCGAATTCCGTAAAAATTTTAAAAATTACGTATGCATGAAAAAAAAACAAAACAAGTTCAACTATAGTTTCATCTAAATGAGTTTTGCATTTTTTTTCCCAAGTGTAACCACTAAATGAAAACTTCGTTTAAATTTGAAACTATAAAAAAATGTTTCTTGGAATACTTTTAGAAAAGAAATTCAAAATCTACCGAGAATAATTGTAACTAAATTTTGTTTTCAACAATTTAGGGTGTGTTTGGAATGCTAAAAAGTGAGATAAAATTCATAATTTGTATAGTGAGATAAAAATAAAAAAATTTTAAAATTTTTTAGAATTTTATAACAAATTAAATAGAGCATTGATTGATTTTAGGTTCAACAAGTTATCTCAATCCCATTTTATTTGAACAAAATCAAATAAGTTGTTGAAAAGTTTTAGTTTATTCTACAAGTAAACATTGGTAATTTAAGTTAATTAATAACTAACAACTATTGTCTATATACATATTTCTTTGAAATATAAAAAAAAAAATCCTCTAAATTTTAATTAATAACAAGTAGCTATTGTATATATACATATTTCTTTGAAATACAAAAAAAAAATTTAAATACTAATAAATTTTGTTAAAAATAATATATAAAAAAATTTCACCAGTTTTCATAGTAAAAAATAAACGGAGTTGAGAGAAAAAAAAAATAAATATATTTTATTTTTAATTTTTCATGTGCCAAAAATTAATATTTATTGTAAGAAAAAATAAAGTATAATAAGTTAGAAGTGAATTGTATTTATCATCTAAAAAAATAAATATTTTCTCCCCTACCTTTTCTGGTAAGTTTTATACAATGATTCCGTTTGAAGTGATAAAAAATTTTAAAAAACAATGAAAAATAACTTCAAAAATTATTTACTTTTGATTCTAATAATATAAATTATAAATTCATAATTTATTTTATTTTATTTTTTTGTCACTCAAGACACAACTATTATTAACATTTCCAAAATTCCATTTTAGACATAAAAATATGTGAATTTTACACGGCTCGCGCGAAGGAGCGTTAGGGTAAGCATTGACGCCGTTACCAAAGAACACCATCTGACGGAGCAGCATCGCCTCTAATCTCTTTATAAGCACTGGCAATACGGCAGATGTTGGCTTGCTCTCTCTCTCTCTCTCTCTCTCTCTCGAGTAACTGGAGCTCGTCACTCTAATACACCTCGAAAACCCTAAAACCTTTAGTTTCCCCCCGAATTTGTTCCGTTTGGCTCAGGGAAATCTCGAATCGCATTCCATCGCCATTTCTGCAGATTTCAGGTGAGAGAGATCGATGGATACATATAGGTTTCGATTGTAGTCATGGTTTTGCTCGCGTCTTTCTAATCTTTTATGCTTCTGCGTTTATGTGTATACGCGTATGTTTCTTGATTTAAATATTATTTTCGATGGTATTGTTATTGTGACCCCGGCCTTGATTCTGTCATCTGCGAGTTTCTCTTAGTTTGTTGCTATGCTTGTCTGATTTTGGATGCTGAGCCTTCTATTTCTTTGTTTTAATGTAACATCTGATCGATTTTGGCTTTTTATTTTTATTTTGTGTTGAAGCATTTATGGAATCTGTGTGGGGAATTGGTTTCCTATTCTATTATGGTTGATTATAGATGTTAATGTTCATTACATATGTTCTTTTATAGCCTCCTGAAGTTTTTTTTTTTTTTTTTATTTCTTGATTAATTTTCAAGTTCCTATATGCATGCTTCCTAAATTTTATGTCAATTCACCTTGTATCAAAATTAAAAACGAAATTTGTTTAGTTTGTAAATGTTTTTGGGCATTGTATCTACATTTGTTAATGGGAATCAGACATTTAATCTGCGTTTACATTTTATATTGACAACTGTACATGTTTGTGCATTAGGATGTCACAATTTTGATTGACATTTATGAGTCATTATTTGTGTCTCTGGCTTACTGGTCCGATCCGACCTCGGACTGGATGGGGATTCAAGGGGCCATAGAGTCCTGGTGGTTACTCTATTCTTCACCCATTGTGCTGGTCTTTTGGTTGGATCCCCAAACTGGTGTAAGAGCCTACCTGGCTGGGATTCTATACCATGTCAGGTGCAGGAGGAAAATAGTAGCTAAGGTGGTCTGTAGTGCAATGAGAGTGTTACGGATTTTGTGTGACAATCCTACAATGGACCTGGAAGCGGATATGGGGGGTGGGGACTTATAAGTCTAGGTGGTTAGTCATGACACTTGCATCTTTTTGGTTGGACCACAAGGTTGTATTAGAGACTACCTGGCCAGGATCCTATTCCATGTCAAGCGCAGGAGGAAAAGACTAGGTAAGGTGGTCCATATTGTGATAAGAGCATTACAGGATTTTGTGTGACAATCCCACAATGGTCCCAGAAGGGGATATGGGGGGTGGGAGCTTATAATTCTAGGTGGTTACTCGTGACACTTACGTCTTTTGGTTGGACCCCTAAAGATTTATAAGAACCTACCCGTCTGGGATCCTATTCCACGTCAAGCGCAGGAGGAAAAGAGTAGGTAAGGTGGTTTGTATTGCGATTGGAGCGTTACAGATTTTGTGTGACAATCCCACAATGGTCTTGGAAGGGGGATAAGGGGTGGGGGCTTTTAAGTCTAGGTGGTTACTTGTGGCACTTACATCCAAAATGGAACTTACCAAAATGTGGAACGGATTCGCCAAAAGAAATTCACCTAACTGCAGTGTCGGCTTCCTGTAGCAGTATAGAATAACAAACATATCTATAAAAGACCTGGCTCAACTTAGCTCAACTCAACTTAGCATTTTTCCCAACTAAATGCAGTTAGCTACATGGATCCTTTTTCCTATGATACTTACATGTAATATTTTTTAGTTGATATTTTTCTGCAATTTTGCTCTTATGACAGGTTTTGGGAGGAGTCCGATCGTCAGTTTTGGTTGTAACTATCCATCTATGGTGTCTTAACTTCATTTTGTATATCAGTGGATTGAAAACTTTGCTACACTATGTGATTGGATTCAGTTTATTGAATTTTGAGTTGTGGGCTTCCAATTTTATGCTTGCCTTAACATGACATAATGGACAAATATTTTTATGACGGCTATGGTCTCTTGCTTATCTAATGTCAAGCTTTTGCAATTGTTATTCTTTCTTGCTTTTGTAAGTTAGTCTCTTTTGACATGAATACTGCACAAAGTTTAGATCTAGATTGACATGATTACCGCACAAAATTTGGATCTGGACTATTTCTCCAGCTTTATTTTTCATCCATTATTGCTCTATGAATAGAATTTGTATATTACCCGTCTGTGGGCTGTTATAAGAAGCATTATTGGGCAGTACATGTTAATTTTTTAATCCTAGTGCAGGCTGTGCAGCTGATATAAACCCTGTCTTCTTTCTCCTTTAGATCCTCGTTCATGTTTGGTGAGATTTGAAGGCATAATTCCTGAACCGTCATGGGTTTCGATAATGAGTGCATACTAAATATTCAGTCTCTTGCTGGAGAGTACTTTTGCCCAGTTTGTCGTCTACTTGTCTATCCAAATGAAGCCCTTCAGTCACAGTGCACACATCTTTATTGCAAGCCTTGTTTGACATATGTTGTGGGCACCACCAGGGCATGCCCGTATGATGGATATTTGGTGACAGAAGCAGATTCAAAGGTTAAGTTTACTGTTTACTGTTTATCATTTATTTGACTCAGTCACAGTCACTCGCTGGCCTGCTTGAGTTTTACCTTTCTACTCTAAACTTATTTATTAACCCTTCCTGCAGCCGCTTATAGAATCAAACAAAGCTTTGGCAGAAACTATTGGCAAAATTGCTGTTCATTGTCTCTATCACAGGAGTGGATGCCAGTGGCAGGGTCCTTTATCTGAGTGCACTTCCCACTGTTCTGGATGTGCTTTTGGAAATTCCCCAGTTGTATGCAACCGGTGTGGGACCCAAATTGTGCATCGTCAAGTGCAGGAACATGCACAGAACTGCCCTGTGAGTGATACGCGGATACGCCTTGTGTATTTTATAGAATTTCTTATTATGTTTTGTGGGTTAATAGTTCTTCTTTGTTTTTTTAAACTACAGGGTGTGCAGCCTCAGGCACCACAAGTAGAAGGTGTGCAGGATGCCACAGCCACAGCTACGGCCGTGGTCTCGGCCTCTTCAAATAATGCCGAACAAACCCAGACTGCTAATCAATCTGGATTGTCTACTTCTCAGGCCAAAACTTCACAAACTGTAGCTGCCCCTTCAACTGGACAGGTTTCCAGTCAGCAAGCTAATGCAAATTCTCAGGCTCAGGCTGTGGCTCCAGCTGCTGTGCCAACTCCAGAGCAATGGTATCAACAACAGTACCAGCAGTACTATCATCAATTTCCAGGATATGACCCTTATCAGCAGCCTTATCAAAATTATTACCAACAACAGGCTATTCAGCAATACCAGCAGCATCCTCAACATGTGCAGGGGCAGCACCAACCTCAGGTTTATGCCCAGTCCCAACCCCATCCTCAGTCTCAACCACCGGTTCAGCCCCAGTCCCAGGCCCAGGCCCAGGCCCAGGCCCAGCCCCAACCCCAAATGCAACAGCCACTCATTCAGCCTCATGTGCAGCCTCAACCTCCTCAGCATGTTCCAGTAGCTGTCCAGGGTTCTGTCAACCCACCACACCAGCTTAACCCTGCAGTGCAGCCCCATGCTCAAATGCAGTCACAGGCTCACCCATTGATGCATGGGCAACCCCAACCCCAGTCATACAGTCAAGGTCTGCCCCATGCGCTGCCCAATCCAGTTCAGCCTCATCAACAGCAACACATACAGATGCCCGTATATCAGCAGCCCCACTCTCAGCCACAGCCTCTGCCACAGACACAGCCCCAGCCACAAATTCAGCCTCAGCCACACCCACCGCCACCACCACAAATTCAGCCTCAGCCTCAGCATCCTCTTCCGCAACTACAGTCGCAACCTCATCTCCAGTCCCAGCCACAAGCACAGCTTCAACCTCCCCACCATCCTCGCCCCCAGCTTCAGCCACCACCCCAGACCAACCAGCCCCTAAATCCAGGTGCTCAGTCTCAGGCGCAACACCAACCGGCCCATGCAGTAACAGGTCATCAATCTTATCCACAACCTCAGGCTCACCAGCAAATGCAGTTGGGAGCCCAACAACCCCCTCATATGCATCCCCAGGTTGGGCCTTTGCCTCATCCCCCCAGCCAAATGCACGGCCAATTCCCTCAGCAACCGCCTCAGATGCGTCCACCCCAATCTCATGCTCCCATGCCAAATCAACAACAGCCTGTTATGTTACCGTCACAGGGGCAGGTCCCAAGCATCCCTCCAGCTCAACAACCAGTTCATCTACATTCTCATCAACCTGGTCTTTCAGGCCCCCCACGTCCTGTTATGCAGCAGCCATTCCAGCAACCAGGACCCCAACAATATTTGCAACATCAACAGTCATTTCCTGTGCAAACATCAGGTCCAGTTCAGAATCAATTATATCCCCATGGCCATTATGCACAGCAGCAGCCCATGCAGTCTCAGGTACGCCCCCAAGGCCCGCTTCATTCCGTGCAACAAAATTCGCAGGCCTATATGTCATCACAGCAAAACGCAGCACTTTCACATGGCTTGCCACCCCACCAGCCTCAGAATTATGGTGCAAGACCAATGATGCCAAGTCATGGGGCACATCCACATTCCTTTCCTCACTCTTCTGTTGGATTTTCTAGTGCATCTCAAGTTAGGCCAATGATGCCTGGTGCAAACCAGGCACTGACAAATCAAAATTATCCTCAGAGGAGTAACAACCAGCTGCCATCGTCTTCTGAACAACAAACTGTGCAATCTGGTTTGACCTCAAAGCCTATGGTGCATGAGAGGCAAGTTGATCATATACCTGAGAAAAGTGATGATAAAAAAGAAGGATCACCTTCTCAGAAAACTGCCCAAAAAGAACCAAACGATTTGGTTTCAATATCTGGTATTGGAGTTGATTCAGTTCAGGGAAAAAATCTGAACCCTGATACAGATTTGAATTCAATAAATGCTGTAGAGAAAGCTGTGGGTGAGGAGGAAGATGAGAATAGTCAGCTTGATGTGCAAGGCAGGGATACAGACTCTGAGTTGCATGCAGAAGGTAATGCTTCTGCTGATCCTGCAGTTAAGCATGTGGTTAAGAAGGAGGGCCATGACAGTAAGTTGGAGTCTTCACCTGGTGGTAAGTCCATTGAAAATGTAGCTGTGGAACAGAAAGGTGCAAATGTTGTGCTTCAACAAGGGGAGCATTCCATTGCTGGTGATACTTCATTGGAACAAGCAGAACCTTTGAAGGAGCAGGGTGGGAAGTTGCCAAAAGATGAAATAGATGGCACCCAAGCCCATATCTCTGACAGTACTGTTCAGTCTCAGATTCCTCGTACTGGTAGAGATGGTTTGCAGCTGGGTGCTCAGCAAAGAAATTTGAGTCAATCCCACCCTACAACAGAAGGTCCTGGTGTCGATGAATTTAGAAGCTTCTCTCATGGTCAGGCGTTGGGCAAGGGCTTTACGCATCCTGCTCAACCATTTCAACCAACCGATCAAAGCAGGCATCAGCATATGCCAATGCATTATGGACCATCTGCTCATCAGCAAATCCCTTCTGGAGCTGCAGTGGTACAATCAGCACTTCCTCCTGGACCCCCATATCATGCACAAGTTCCAGGGCAACCCACTAACATGTTAAGGCTGCAAGGTCCTGGACATTTACCTCTGCCAGGACCGCCTTTGAACCCACCTGATCATTTCCAGCAGCCTCATGGTTCATTCCATCCTGAAATTGTATCGGGTGGTATACCCGGTCCAAGCTCAGCTTCGTTTGGTAGGGGACCTAGTAATTTTGGTCCTCCTGAGAGAAGTTTTGAACCTCAATCTGTCACTCCCCGGGGACATCCTATGCCTCCTTTACAATCTGGGCTTCCCAGGACTTCTCAAGGTGAACCTCTTGGCTCTTCCAACTCATTTGGTGGAATTATGGGAAGGATGCCACCACATGGCCCTGAAGGGAAGATTGGTCAGCAGAATCCTATTAATCCAATGGAAAGTGAAATCTTTTTGGACCCAAGGTCCCGTCACTTGGATGATAGAAGACCAGATTCCTATTTGCTAGGCTCTTCAGAAAGGGCTCCATTTGGACACCCTCCCAGTACTGAATCAAATATGATGAGGATGAATGGCCCTCCAGTTAATGAATCCTTGACACCTGGTTTGTGGGATGAAAGGTTCAAGCGCCTGCCAGAAGAGGGTTTGAATCACTTCCCCATGGAGCCAGCTCAGCACATTAACCGAGGTGAGCTTGAAGAAATCTGAATCAATTTCCTAATAACCCGTTTTTGGATTCTGATCCTGTACCAGATTTTGTGATTTTATTTTTCTCATCGAGGCCTAATTATAGGGGAATTTATCATTTTTCTGTTGATGCAGTATCAAGGCCTCTTGACAAGGCACCTCTTGGATTCAACTATGATGCTGGATTGAAGTTAGAGCCAGGTGCTGGTGGTGCTCCTGCATTTTTGCCTCCCCATCATCCTGGTGGTTACAAAGATTCTGGAGATAGAGCACGGCTAGCTGGTCCTGATGGGAACTTTGGTAGAGTTGATTCTGCTCATATGCGCCCAGATTTTCTTGGACCTGTTCCTGGATTTGGTCGTCATCATATGGATAGGTTGACTCCTAGAAGCCCGGGTAGAGAATATCAAGGCTTTCCGACTCATGATTTTGGAGCTCTCCCACGTAACCAGTCAGGCCTAGATGATATTGATGGGCGGGAATCACGTCCATTTGGTAAAGGACATAGATCCTTCAACTTCCCTCCAGATCCTGTTGGTAGCTCATTTCATGAAAGTAGGTTTCCTCTTTTGCCTGGCCACTTGCCAAGAGGTGAGCTTGATGGGCCAGGGGATGTGCGTGGCAATGATTTAATTGGGCAAGATATTATCCCTAGCCATTTAAGGGGCGAATTTTTGGGCCCTCGGAACTTACCTGGTCATTTACCTTTTAGTGAGCCTGCTGGTTTTGGTGGTTTTCCTGGTCATGGACATATGGAGGAACGAGCTGGTCCTGGAAATTTCCTGCATCATTTACCTTTGGGTGAACCGTTTGGAGGTAACAAGTCAGTTCATCCACGTCTTGGTGAGCCTGGATTTAGGAGCAGTTATTCCCTCACAGTAAGTGCTGTATGCATTTCTGCGGATTATGTTCTCCTCTCTCTGTGGCTGTATCTGTCTGTTTTATATGGATATTATTTGTGGCATGCAAGTCTGTTGCATGCAGAATTATTGGTCTGTTAATGTATGTGTAACTGTGAATATGTTGTGTGTCTCTTTTTGATTGCGCGGATATCCTTAGGGTGGCAAGGATCCTTTTGACAATTCAAGGAAGCGGAAGCCAGCAAGCATGGGAATGTGCCGCATCTGTAAAGTTGATTGTGAATCTGTAGAAGGGTTGGAGCTGCATTCACAAACAAGGGAACACCAAAAGATGGCTATGGATATGGTTATAAGCATAAAGCAGCAGAATGCAAAGAAGCTGAAGTAAGTTGTTGTGGGTATGTCAAACTGGGTGTTTAGAATTTTAGAACTTATTAAAAGAAGTGTTGTAAATTTTAGAAACCTGACCAATTCTTTTGCCGTTTTTAAGAACTTCCAACAATCATTCTACACTTGAGGAGCCGAGCAAGTCAAGAAGTACTGGTTATGAAGTTCGTGTCAACAAGGCTTGAGTCGTCGTCCCATTCTGGAAGATAAAGCATTTCACTTTTGATTTGGGATTGAAGTTGTGTCTCGGTATTGTTTTAAGCAATATTGGTGATTCATCTTT
Source organism: Vitellaria paradoxa (assembly GCA_019916065.1). Lineage (NCBI taxonomy): Eukaryota > Viridiplantae > Streptophyta > Magnoliopsida > Ericales > Sapotaceae > Vitellaria > Vitellaria paradoxa. The sequence goes on along the minus strand of CM034243.1, from coordinate 7,323,393 downwards.
CTCTGTCTGTCCTCATTCCAGGTGGTTCACGCTAGTTTTGATTTTTCAGGTTGCTGTTCTTTTAGTGGAGGTGGTAGTTTGGAACTGAAGTTTCAGTTGCAGTTAAGTTTGTTTTTGATTTTGTTTTTGTTTTAGTTTTTGTTTGATGTGACATGGTTTAGTATTGGAATATTTAATGTCTAGTCTAATTAGTACTTTTGTTAAAAAGTGAATATGCACCATACAGTATTTGAGCAGTTTTTAGGTTCTTTTTCTATTAAGTATGGCATTATTGTAGATGCTATGATGGGGCTATACTTTTTGGATGCATGCCGGGGATTTGGAACAACAGTATATTGTCATATATCTGCAAATATTGCTTGTTACTGGCTTAAGTGATTTTTGCTTGGAGCTTTTATGTTATTCTATTCCCCTCTATCCAGTGCTAAAATTGGGATCAGATTTTTGCCATGTTTTCTCTCATTCTGTGTCAGTTTGCCTGCTCGGACATTGAAATTGCCATGTTCCAATTAGGACTGCAAGATGAGGACAAATTTTGTTCTCTCTCTGCCTCCCACTCTTCATGGACAATTTTTCTTTGTCTGGAAAATGTATTTTAGGACTAATGTTAATGCCATTCCCTCATAGAAAATAGAATCAACCCCCCATTGCGACATTTCACAACCCCTTTTAACTGTGGAAAATATATTTTAGACTAATGTTGGAGCATGCCATTCGCTCATAGAAAATAGAATCAACACCCCATTGTGACATTTTGCAACCCCTTTTAACTGTTGGAATGCCTACATTCTCCATCAAATTTGTCTTCTTTATGGATGGTTCCATTTATTCATACTTTCAACCATATTTGCAGCACTGAAAATAAAACCGAAACAGGTACTTGCTAAAGTGGCTCAGATTTAATTATTACTTTAAATAAGACTGTTCAATTTTTTTATATGGGGGAAAGAAGGATCTTGAGATATTGAACATGATCTTTTGAAAGAGAAGTACGCTCTAACTTTGCTAAAACTCAGTGAGTTGTCTGTGGATTTTGTTGTCAAAGATCTTTTTTGGGTAGTACTTCTACTTACACACCACCCCCCCCCCCCCCCCCAAAAAAAAAAGATTGATGGAAAAAGAAAATGAATGATCTTTTCCATCATCGGGTTTTCAAATAGGATGAGGGATTGCAATATGCAAGGAGGGCGATGAGTTCCATAGTTATGTACTTTACCTTTATAATTTGTAGGACTGTAATTTGTTCAACGTTCCATTTATAATGAAGATTCTTTGCCACGTACATTTATTATCTAACACAAATATGAACGTGTGGGTTCGGATCTCTAGGGGACTCTAGTATTGAAGAAAAAATTGTCTTTAGCCTCCTAATCCATTTATATCCAATGGGTGCCAAATGCTAGTGCTATATGATATCCCGTTCAGAGAATTTTTTCCAAAGCCTTGCTTGGAGGCATATCCGCCTTGTGTAAATGTTCAATATTTGTTTCGCACAGACATGCTGCCATTGGACTACGTCTATTTAGATTGATATGCTAACTTATAATGTATTGGTTGTAAGATGATTTCATGTGGTTTGGGATTGGAACATTTATCTTTTTGAATTATCCTATTTTCTCCCATGGAATTGAATTTAATGTACCTTAGCAATAGATGTTTATATTCATCCGCACCTAGTATTTGTAATGGTTTGGGTTTCAAGGGAGGTTTCATACTTTAATAAATTTAGTGGAATGAAGAATGTCAACAATTAGAGAACTTGAAAATTGGAGTTACATCCTAAAAATTAAGGTGGCGTGCTGAAAATAATTGGACGACTAAAAATCATAAAAGAGAAACAAGGGAGGACAGCGTTGGAATAAAATGCCAGCTGCAAGTTCAACCAATGGTTAATCACTTGTCATTTTTTACTTTTACGAGGTAACTTTGAAGTATGTTTCTGTAATTGGGTTGTGTGACTCTGACATGACGTATTCTCGAGTTCATTAGCTTCTAAAGTCATCAGCTCATTGGTATCTTTTATTTATTTTTTATTATTATCACTATATGTATATATTTTTTCTCCCTTTTAGAGATTACCATAATTGACTGGTCTGGAATATTTATCATTTATGGTGGTCAATCTGGATCTTCCACAAGTGCTAGGTTTTAGGCCATTAATTGCCCATTCTTCTTAGTAAACAAGCTTTTCTAGGTGTCTTGCATGGATGTATAACATTAGATTAGTAAACTATGTTTTAAAGGAAACGAAGCTATTCTGGCTTAGCCTGAACAGAAACCCTGTTTTTATCTTTGTGCATACGTGCTTGAATTGCATTCACTTTCCACTGACCCGCTTACCCTCTGGCATTGTGTGTGGTCAAGTAACTTAAAATAATAAGTGAAAGTCTTAGGTGAAGCAAAATGCAGATCAGTTATCTTTTTTCAGAAAATTATTACATTGTTTGTGGTGGATAATGTGTGGTTGCTGTAACTTGTAAGCCTGCTTGCAAGAGGGTATTCATCATGTAACTTGCAAGTTAATTCTGATGTATGGTTGTTTTTGAGACGGATAACTGTCAGACTCAGCTTAAAATTCTTGGTTAATTATTGGTTGCCTTTTTAATACATGGATTGACTTGGTACTGGTTAATAAGAATCTGTATAAACTAGTTATCATCACACACTTACAAACAAAGGTCAACAAGGAAAATATGTAGAATCAAACATATGGGAATCAGATATTGGGATAGGGTCTGGTGAGAATAGTTATATACGTACATTTGAAGTCAGTTGTGTGTTGCTAGTCTAGTTTTTGATGATCCCAAATTTGTATTTCGGCATAAACACAAATAGACATGTCCTGAACACATCCCCGTCAACCTGAATTGTCACCCGTATTTTTAAACATAATTGATCCTACGAATTGAGTAAATAATGAGCTAAGCTCGATTATAGTATAAGCTCGAGAGCCTGTTGAGTGGAATCTTCATGTGTTCGGATTCTGTTCGAACTTCCTTATAAACCTTAAATTTTTTTTGAATGTGGTTCATTTGCTTTTGAGCTTGTTGGTTTTCCAACATGCCCTGAATGAATGTTCCAATCCACAACTCGTTAACCAAAAACAGTAGACGACCCATAAAATAGTAAATGAAGCTGGACCATTATGGCTGCCCATGTCCAGCATGCCCTAAAATAGCTAAAATAGGCATTATTCATTAAAAACTATTGAACATAAATATTGTTGTTCGCCTACCTCATTTTTTGATCGTTACAACACATTTAGCACCTTCAGGATAGGATTTACTCATAACGTTCTGGTTTCCTACTAGTGTCTTCGAGCGATTACCTTTTATGGCATTGGTAAAAAGTGAAGTTGATTCTTGTATATTCATTAGTACATTCTATTGTTTATAGCAGTAGAGCAAAATTAATGTTAAATTTTCAATTTATCATGATTAACTTAAATTGTTGAGGTTGGTCTTTGAAGTTGATTTTCTTTTCGGTTGAAATTTTTGTCTTCTATAATAGATCTTTACAATTCAACGTGTCTTTTTTCGGCGAAGCAGACAACATAAAGGCTGAAAGTTCAGCAGAAAGGTTTACTCGCAAATTTTTTGCATGGTAAGAATACGTTCATTGCACAAATCTTGTTTGCTAGCAAAATTTGCCATGCAATTTTGTGGTTGTGAATTAGGTTGTTTGGAAATAGTTATAAACTCATAATATGTCAAGATGTCTGGATGAGCTGGCATTTGATTGTTGGAATTTTAGGCTGATTTTCATTGTCTGAGGATATTTTGGACAGTATTTGTCCTTGATCGATGTGATTCCTTAGGTTAATTGCCACAACTAAGTATTGGTTTTGACTACCTGCTACCTAGTGCATGTTTGGGAATTGGATTCTCTCCCCTCTATTGCATCTGGTTCGGAGTGTGTGTGGTTGCTAGCCGACTTGTAAGAAGCATTCTGAATTATAAACTATTATTTCACGGAGGAACTCTTGCATCATTTCCATCTTCTTGAATGGCGGGGTGGGGGTGATCGATTGATGTTAGAACTTGCATGTGTAAGGATTTTAGGTACTTGTTGAAGTGACATGCACTTGGAGTTCTGAGAGAAATATGTTGAAAATGGACCCATTTTTAAAAGTTATTTTTACATAAAAGAATGTTGTGTTGTCACATTTGGGGAAGGAAGAAAATGCTTTTCAAATTCTATTCAATAATGCAAGTGCAAGCTACTTTCTGAATTATAAATTCATTTGAAGCAAAAGAAAACAAGTAGTACAAGTGTTATGAAAGTGCGGTTTTGCAATGGTTATTAGGTGGGGTTTGTTGAAACATCGAACTCAAAATCAATTGACAATTGAGTGGGGAGACCTATAAGGGTTTCATAATGGTTTGTGTGTGGAACGGTTAGGTAGTGATTTTGTGTGATGGGAAAGGAATGGGTGATGCGAAAATGGTGATACACAAGCTTAAGATAATATCAATTCATTCTTTTAATTTCGGATTTCTGGGGAATTTTTGGTTATTTTTATCATGTTGATTCTAATTGGAGTTGTATTTTGGAGTGACAATTTTTAGTGTTTGAGTTTTTTATGTACCCCCTCTTTGTACCTTGAGTGAATTTATTTTTTTCTTAATTATTGGGTTTAAAGTATATTCTGTGGTAAAATTATATGAAATTGTAACTAATTAATTGTTTCGTTGATTAAGGTTATATAGAGCACATAAGTTTTATTTTATTTTGTTTTATTTTATTAAACTTATATCCTATTTAAGCCATTTCATAGGAAATTCAATCCCATATATTTGAGATTTGGTATTACATGCGTGCTCATAACTCACTGAACGTAGGATTTTATAAGTGATGGAATACCATTCCTATCTTACCAGAGTATCCCACCAAACAAACATACCCTAATACACATAATTTGAAAGGATCGCCAATTTTTTGAGAAAAAAATAGTGACATTTGTTAAAAAAAATTAGTTATCTGTTTATGTTCATAAATATATATTTTAGATATGATTTTTGTAAAATAACATTGAACATAGAAATGTATCAATAACCTTTTCATGTAGGAATATGATTATGCCATATTATTCTGTACGTAAATTTTGTACGACAATTCCATACAGTTGTTCGTTATCTTTATAAATAAGTTATCTCAAGATTATTGCCACCCCTTCCTACACACTGGAAATAAGTTATATTTTAATTCAACGTAGCATTACGTGTCTGTAAAATAGTGGAGAATTTGAAAAGTGAATTTGTTTCAAATTCCTGGATTTGATTGGAATTCGTTTTTGAATTCGATGACTGGAGCATGATCCACAACCCCTGGGTGACATGCTTGCTTTCTGAACATGTATGATTCGGGGAAAAAAGGTGGAAAAGAGCGCAATAATAGTTTGATCACCAAACACATTGCTTACTTACAATGTTCCTCTTCATTTTTCATTAGATTACTTGTAATATTGTTGTCCCTTTGAATCCCCCGTTCGCATTTGAAAGTGCTGTTTATTGGAAGATTGACATAAAACTTGTGTGAGCTTTTTTGGTGCTGAAGTTAACAGCTTATGCTGAGCGGTTGCCTATTGACCTGGGCTTAATCTTATCATCTTGTGTAAACCTTGTGCTAAAGGAGTTTGATATGAAAGCCCATGCAATTTTGTTAAAAAAAGGTGTATAAAATGATAGTGCAAAAAAAAATTCAGCTCCTGCTTGGACTGAATCTGGCTGCTTTTTTTTTTTTTTTTCACGCGGAAGAGGGTACATTAAAGTTACCCGGATTTATTGGATGATGGCAGTTTAGATATAAAGATGCTATTGTGATTGGGACAAGGGTTGATAAAATTTCTAGTTCTTTAGATAACAAGACTTGGCCCTCAAATAATTGGCAATACAATTAGGTAGGAAGCTCTTCTTCAGTTGTCAAGAGGTTGGAAAAGCTTTAAAGGCCCTTCCATGCGGTTATTTAGGGGAAGAGTTCAAGTATCATCTCGTTGTGTTTGCCATAGGCATTCTAGCGATTGAAAAACCCAATAGGGACCATGATCTGTTGGGTAAGTGGTTATGGAGGCTTGCTTCTGAAAGGGAGAGATTTTGAATGATAAAGGTGGTTGCTAAATATGTTTCATCTTGGGGGGATTGGACCATTCCAGCGGTTATGGAAATGTATTTGAATATTGTGACTTGACTTTGTTAGGAATTAATTTTTGGCAGTCATAATTGGCATGGGGAGGCAAGGAAAGAGGAAATGTTTCTGATCATTTTTCTTTGATGGTGGATGTGGTAGCTGTGGCTGATTATGTTTATATTTGTCAATGGTCAAGTGTTTTGGGATATCTCCTTGCGAAGGGACCTACAAGATTGGGAAGTAGTAGAAATATGGTGGAGTAAAGCGTGTTGTATTCTTTAGGATTGATGTGGGGCATGATTTGATGCTGTGAAATACTCTATAGAAAAATGGAATTTTTGCAGCCCATTTGTATGGGAGTGAAACGCGAAGAAAAGAAGACAAAAGATTTCATAATCCAATCCTTGCTTGTGACTTTTTTTGTTACGGAAAGAAAAGAAAAGAAATGCGAAGAAAAGTGACTGTTAAAATTGTAAAATTTTCATCCTCCCAAACGTGGGTGAAAAAGGAAAGGAGAGAAGCGAATTAATGAGACTATCAAAATAACATATTTGCTCATAAAATAAAGAATAAGAAAACTGTCCTATAACTAAACGAATTGATAATCCTCCAACTTTTCAAAGGATTTAATGGTAAAATAACAATACACACTTTTTACCAATACACACTTTCTCTTCAATTTTTTTCTCAACTTTTAAACATGGAGAAAGAAAGTCATTATCTTTTATCTACTAAACTCTGAAATGATAGAAAGGAAACTATTATTATTTTTCTTCTTTTATTTTTTGCACCTAACTAGTGTTTTCGTTTCTTTTCCCCTCTGTCCTAAACTCACAAGTGAAGCATTAATGTTAAAATCTTTCGGTATGGCTCTTTCAGGGAATAGGTCTATGCCCTTCACTTGAAAGAGGATTTGGTCTTCGGTTGCACGGATGATTCTCATTTTTTATGTGGTTTGTTGTACGTAATAAAATCGTTATTGTGGATATAAGAAGAACGGTGATGGTTAATTGGTGTTATCTTTGTAAACAAGACTCGGGGTCTGCCTCACGTTATGGTTCCCCACACTTTTGTCAGGAGTTTCGGTTTTTTGCCCTTTTTATCTTTGGAATGTCTTGAGTTATGTATTCAAGGGCTTCCAGAGGCACTTCTTGGTGGGGAGTTCTTGTGGGGAAGAGGAGAATGATAGCCTGGGAGCTAGTACCTTATTGCTTGAGGTGGTTGATTTTGGGGTGAAAGTAATGGAAGGTTTTTCCAAGATTGTGAGAAACCCTTATATAAAGCTAAAGAGTCTTATGGATAATTTTTTTGCTTTGTTGGGGGTGGGGGGTGGGGTAGGGTTTTGTTTAGCCTTTTTCAGACCCATCCTTTACGGGATTTTAGTAAAGGACTTTGAGCCTATCTTGTTACTCAGCATATCCCCTTGATGTTCTTAATACAATCATTATACTTATTCCCCCCCCCCCCCCCCCCCCCCAAAAAAAAAAAAAAAAAAAAAGAAGAAGAAGAAGTTGGAAGCTATTGCAAGTATTTATATCATCAGACCACCTGCATTTGTGTAGTTCAATAGCTGCAATAACACTAGTATTCGTTTTACTTTTGATGGGTACTCTTCTTGAGTGATGCAACTTTTAATTGGAGACAGATTTATTGTACTTTTAGGTCTCATCTGTTGCATTTCCTTTCTTGCAAAATGTTGGACTAGTATTGAAGCTTCAGCGTAGGCTTTACCTTGTTGGATGACAATCTTGGACTTCAAACGTTGCTCCTTCATTGTGTTTAAACCAGGTTTGCTGTATATCCCGTATTGTGAACTTTGAAATGCTTGACTCTTAAAACCTCATTTCTTTTTTGGATTGCAGTAGGTAGTTGAATTTCTGTTTTAATGTTTTAAGTTTAGGTTAATTTTTGTGACCAATCTGTGCTGTTAGTTTTGCCAACTGTCATGCCTTTCTTGAATTAAGAATCTAGGCCCGTACTTTTTTTTTTCTTTTTTAAGAGTTGGGGTAGTGTGGTAGAAGCAAAATGATTTGAAGATCCAGTTGAGCAAATAATTTTTTTAATTCTGGATGTTACTTGTAATAACCAATGGTGAGTGGGAGGACTCTGAGAGGGTGGTGAGAACCAATTAATTGTAATGGTACCGGTTGAGGGTAATGCTGAGAGGGAGCGCCAGAATTGGCTTTTGCACATTCTGAGGCTTAGCAGAACAGGAAATGAGTGGAGTGGTGTAGAGTACATTGAGTTGAGTTTCCCATACATTTCAGGGAAGGACTTGTGGATGGTGTAATGGTGCGGAAGTTGACGGACGCATTCCATTATTGTTAACCAATAGCGACTGGACGCCAATGTTTTGATTCTAGTAATTGTCCCCCCCGCCGGGCGGCCCGCCTGCGCCGGGCGCTATTTTTTTCTGTTCTTTTCTTATTGTGGCTTTTACCTTCTTGTTTTGGGGGTTGTTTTCTTCTGTATATCCTTTTTTGTTTTACTGTTGGAGCTGCTGTTTTAGGCAAGTTAGAATATGATCTCACTAGAGGAGGTAATGGACATTTTGTTCCCGTATCGAATTTCTTCTCCCATTTTTTGCTATGTCATTTGAAGTTTGGGATGCGCCAATTCCATTGCATTCTGGCCTTCAAATTGCATGACATCAGAGGGTGGAGAGATGAGGAAAAGACGGAAGGGGAAGGTTGGTGAAGGTGGTGGGAGGGAGGCAGACAAATAAAGTGGCAAAGGGGGAAAGATGGAGAACATGTGGCAGAGAGAGAGAGAGAGCGCTTGGGGCTTTCTCAGTTGGAAAGACTATGGTCATGAGATTTTGTCATGCCAAAAGAGAAAAGATCGAATGAACGATTGGTAGCTGTTTTTAATAGTTAGGGGAACAACCAGTTTCTTCAAATGTTTTCAGCAGGTTTCCCTTCAAAACAGTCATTTAGAACACCGATTATTTCAAATGCCTTAATAGAGTAAGTTAAAAATTGTTCATTAGATGATAGATAATTCGTTAAAATTCATTTGCTTGAATAATTAGGTTTCTTTAGTATTTTTGGTCCTTTTCATTTAAGATGAATTGCGCAAATATAATTTCGTTTATTGACACTTTGTTTCATCATGAATTTAAGGATGTGTGTGGTTTAACATGATGGATCTGAGACTTCCATGTAAAAATAGTTTTTTGAAATCATTCATTGTAGTTAGGGGCTGATTGGATGGTGCTAAAATTTCAGAGGGATAAGTTTTAGAGGGAGTATAAGATAAGAGGGGATATTATTTTTAAAGGGTTGGCCTACATTGATGTGATGTTTATGAAGGTGGATAATTTTTGATTTGGTTTGAATGTTTTATAAATAAGAGGAGGTGAATGATGATAAAAAGAGTCAAATGACTCTCTTGCCTTTGTGATGTCTCAAATTTGGTTACCCATTAAATTAAATTTGGCTATCCAAATTTAATTATATGTTTATGTTAATTATATAATGTGCAAACTAATTAGTATAAATTAATTTTAGACAAATTAATTATAAATAAATTATGTTATTAATAAATTAAAATTTATAAAATATATAAATTAGTTTCGTAGACAATAATATCTTAATTTATCCAAAGCTTCCTCAATCGTTTATTTTTTTCTCCTTATTAAAAAAAATCAATATATGCGTAATTTTATATAAATTTACTAAAAAATTATATTATATTTGCTAAAAAATAATATTATTATTTTAAAATTACATCACCTCCTATTTGAAAAAAATATATTTTTTTAATCATACGAACTCTTTATTTGGAAAAAAAATATATATTTTTTATTTTAATTAATATAATTTTTAATACATTTTTTCATTAGAAAAAAAAGAATTTATTTCTAATATAAAATATATTTTGTAGGTGGGAAGGGGCATAATGGTCCAATTTAGTCTATGTTAGGTGGGGATAATTTTTAGAAAGTTCAAACCCTCTCAAAAAATAATGTACCTTCTTCCAAGATTAAGAAGGGAGGATAATTTTTAGAGGAGAGAAATTTTACTTCCCAAATCAAGTAAAAAACATCACATCAAAGCTTGTAAGGGGTGTATTATTTATGGAGGTCATATTTCGTTACATCCAATCGGCCCCTTACTTCACTATTTTAGGCCCCTTACTTCACTATTTTAGGAAGGTGTTGCTTCACTAATTTTGTAGTAATTAATATTTTTACTATTTTAATAAATAGTATATTATTAAAAATATATATCTATACGAGGGATGCTATCTAGTAATTTTAAGGATCTTATCTTACTTAGATTAGTCTTCTCTTTAAATTGAATATTGGGAAATCATAGTTATCCAAATGGAGCCTTGATTGAAGTTTTGAGGTGGGGGTGATTGATCCCCAGTTGTTGATCAACATAGTGGGAAAAGAAGTTGAAAATTAGCTATGGGGGTTGGGAAAAGAAGTTGAAAATTAGTGCTTGCGGATGCCTATGGTGTTGAGTTGACACAACATTTCAGTTTCTTATCATAATTTTGAGCTACGAGAAGGTGGATTTTGTAATAATTTTGGATGGGCCCTATAAATGACTAGATGTGTGTACGCACTGTGAATTTTTTTTAAAAGTAAATATATTTATTTTATTGTAAATAAATTACTAAAAAATATAAAATCAAAAATATCGAAACGCTTGTAACATATTAAGGGCCTGTTTGGCGCGCTAAGAAATATTTAAAAACTCTGAAAATTTTTAAAAATTTTGGAAAATCTTTAAAATTCTCTAATACATTTTGTACTTCTTATATTCTGTGAAATTTTTATAAATTCATAGATATTTACATATCCCAATAATTTTTTTACAAATCTTAATAAAAATTTTTTACAAGCCCAGTTACATTCTACAAATTCCTGTAATTTTTGTATAAATTAAAAAATTTTTTTAATCATTTTTAATAATTGTTGATATAAAGTCGGAATAATTTTTGATATAAAATCGTTTTGACGGAATAAAAAAAAAATAGTTGGGACGGTTTCTTTTTCAAAAGACTAAACGTAATAGTTAAAATGTTTATTTATTTTTGAAACACGTAATTTAGTGGTTGCGTGTCAAACGTTAAAAAATTTTTCAAGTCACATTTTTTTTTGTTTTTCATTATTTTTCATTGTATTAAATGGATCCTAAATAGATAGTTTTAAATGATACCGAAATAATAATTTGTAATTAAGTGATTTAAAAAAGATAAAAAAATGTAAAGGTAGTTAGTGGTTAAAAATGACATTTAAGGAATGTCGAAAAATATAAAATTAAATTTGCTTAGCATGTGTTTGGAAGTGAAATTTTTTGGAACTTTTTGTGAATTTTTGGGTAAATTATGTATATGACAAAATGAATAAAAATATTTAGTAACTTTTAGCAAATTTTGAGTATTTAGTAAAAATTTCGATAACTTTGAGTAACTTTTAGTTGTTTGGTAAAAAGTTAGAGAAATTTTCAAGAATTTTTATGAACTTTTGGTGAAAAAGTTGAAAAAAATTTGAGGAATTTTTAGCCATTTTTGAGATGTTGCCAAATGTCAAAAAAAAAAAAAAAAAAAAAAAAAAAACAAAACGAAAGTTGCTGAAGATTTCTATCCTTTTATTTTATTTTATTTTATTTTTCTTATGAAAATTATTAGTAGTACTGGGAAGTTCAGAGGTATCACTGGAAGAAGGTAAACAGTTTTGCCAAAATTGAGACTTTATTAATTTTAGACTTCACCAAATACTCATACTGTTTCTTTTTTTATTGTGGTATAAATAAAATGGATAAGTTTGTTTCTAATTTGTTTAAAAGTTTCACCAAGTAATTTTTGCTCTTAGTCTGATCTCTTTCGTCATTCCAGTTCCCTCTCTGTTTGTTGGTTGGTTGGTTCTTTCTTTCTTTCTTATTTTTTTTTTTTATTTTAAATTCTCCCTATGTCTTTTAGTTGGTGTCTACTCTTGGTAGTTCAATTTGTATTACTACTCAGCTATGCTTTAGGGCTAAGTAGTGTCAATTGCTATACTTGTCCTAGTTGATGGTTTAAACACTGTCTTTGATGCCCTTTTTAAAACGAATTATTGTAGCATATTAACATGTAGTTTTGTAGATAATCGCTCGTAAAATTTTCTTCCTTTTTTTTATTTTTATTTATTTATTTATTTATTTTTTTGACAACCTTTAAATTAAGGTCATGGATGAATGGGCTGCTGCAGCTAAGCTGATTGACCCAACTAGGATTTCAATGTAATCTCAATTGTAAGGGTTTGTGGGAGGAAAGCAAGAACGGAAGGGGAAAGGTAGGAAAGTAAATTAAAATAAAAAAAATTAAACTTATTTATTTATTTTTGATATGGTTAGTAAAATGACTAGAAATTGATGGAACATGTCGAGGAAAAATATTTTTTTATTTGATAATGAAAAAATTAGAAAATATAAATAGTTTCATTTTCTTGCGAATTGATTTTGATACGCAGATCCTTTTTCAAAACATTCTACTTGATATTACTTGTTTCAATTTGAGTAGATGATTATATGGCAGTTATTCCATAGGCACATTAGCACTCAATTGTTTCTACAGGAGGAGGGAAAATCAGCGTTGCTTCTGCAGCTCGCAGAAGAAACAAATTTTGACATGAAATGCTTTTTGTGACTTTTTCTATTTTTTGCTTTTTGACTAATTAATTAAACGAAAATATAGCAAAATAACGGCGTCTTCAAATCATGCCTAGCACTCTGGTTGCTTAGTTAAAGACAGACATCAAAGCTATTTTATTTATTTACTTATTTATTTGTGATTTTTAACGTCAATGCATATTATTTATTTATATTTTAGTAATGAGGCAATTCTACATGCATATTGGGAGGGGTCTGGGTTTCAATTGGCAGCTTGAATCAGAATTTTGTATGTGTATTGCGCCTAGAGTGCTAACCATGTTTGCTGTAGTGTACATCTTCTTGCAGTTCTATTCTCATCTCCAGGTGAAGACCCCCTTCTTCTTCTTCTTCTTCTTCTTTTTTTTTTTTAAATAACACGTTAAAAGCTTTCAGGTTGAATTTGTGGCGGTGGCTTCAGTCAACTGTGTGTTCTCTGTAGGTTTTGAAATTTTGATCCTAGCTGTGCTTGTATATTAACGGTACCAAACTAAAACCACATTTATATTGAGGAAACTCAACATAAGATCAACGGCTGTCTTATCAATTCGAACTGGGCGATTAACTACTACATATGTAACATGATTATTAGGGTGAGGAACTTTTTTTTTTTTTTTTTTTTTTTTTCAAGATTTTGATGAGAAGATTTGCCACGAGTCTTTGATAATCCTCCTCCTCCCCCACTCTCTCTCATCCTTTTTTTCATTTTTTTTTTTTGGTAATTCCACTCTCTTTCATCCTCCTCCTCGTTGTCGTCATCCTCGTCGTCAAAATAGCTTCTTCAGAGGAGTAGGGCTATACATGTCACAATACAATTAGCTTGTTCATTAATGTAGTAATATTTTTAAATTTCTCAATAATTAATTTTGTCAAATTTAAATCATTATTTAGTTCCTAAAGTTATATGACATTTCTTTAATATATATTCTTTAGCACGATAAAAATATTATTTAGTCACGTATATAATCCTAAACAAAATATTTAACCGGTTAATTATTTAGTCACTTATATTTAACCAGGGTTCGCTACTCTGTGGGGTGCGACTCAGATTAAGGTTGAATTTCATCGGCTTTGATCTCTTGTTTTTTTTTTTTAATTTTCTTATTATATACTTTTTATTGAAACATAAATGTTCATTTAATTTATTAAGTTTTAAAATATTGACATTTCTTCTAAAGCTATTGAAAAACTCGTATTTTTTTTTGATTAATCTCTTAAATTTTCAAATTTAGAGTCTTATAAATTTATATTTATTATTTTGAAAATCTCCTTTTATTGAATCTTTATTTCTGTTAAAAGATTATTTGAATTAGTCAAAGCGCAAGTAAGACACTGCTAGTGCTAGGGGAACAAAGACAATCCTAAACGTGCATTTTTAAGAAGTTTTAGAAAATTTAGTATGGGTTAGAGTTGAAAATTCGTTAATATGTTTACTTCTAGCATAAAAATAATATTTAAGATGTAAATAAATTTCTAGATAGAGGATTTTTATAAAAATTCCAACTAGTGTTGGTATAAAGGCTAAATATGGACAATAGTTTAAAAGAAAATTTATATAAAATAATATGCAACTCTAATATTTTTGAGCCTCAGAAATCAGACTTTAAGGATTAACTTTTATTTTTTTACTTTTAAGAATTCAAATATTAAGGATCAAAAAGTAGCCTTGATTTTGAATTTTTAAAAAAAATCTAATTTGACATATATTTGAGTGTAATTTTTGACTGGATTTATGAGATTCTTATGGGTTTTGGAAATAAAGCTCAATATGACTGACGTACTTTAGTTGAAATCTAAATCCATCGTTTTGGTGGTCAAAATCACATCAGTAAACTTTTGGTGTGAAAAGATGAGAAAACATCACCGGAGAGGGTAACTTTTTGGACTCTCAACGTCCAGACGCTCAAAAGGGTTCTGAAGCTATGGTGCCGTACGGATGCTAGTTGATTACTCGGTGTTTATGTATTTTCGACCATTTCTACTCATGTGTTAGGCCTATGTAAGAAGTCTAAAAATATGATTGATCATGTTAAATATTAAATTGAATATATTTAAACATAACTTACCATGCAACGAATTTGTTAAAACTGCGAACTTTTTGCAGGTTCTTCATTTGAACACTATATATACTTATAATTCAAATTAAATTACCGACATAGTTATTTACAAAATTAAATGACATGAAACATCTTTTAAGAAAGTTAATATTCTAGTTCAATGAAATTTTTGGAGATAAAATTTAAGCATAAGGAGAGATTAGATTCTGAAAATTGTCAGAATCGACAAAATGAAAACTTTTCGCTCACCCTTTATTATTCCAAATACTACTCTAATCTCAAGTTATTTTTCTAAGTTTTATTGAACTCTTATCTTCTCTTTACTCCACTTTTCAATATATACTTAATTCATTTACCAATTTAGCGACTATTGTATAGAGGATTTTTTTTTTCCTATTCTGACATGTCTGAACATCTCATCTTCCACTAAAAGCTGGTCGAGGAAGTTAAGTTTTTGCCAATAGGTAGAAATTTGACAAGGTAGGGAGATAGGGTGTGAATTATTTGTTCGGCAAAGCATGCAAACAATTTAATTGGGTTCAATTTAGTAGAAGCAATTATCACATGGTGTTTTGAAATAAATTCTTGCGAAATTTAAAAACTTCTCCCGACGGATGAAGAATATGATTAAGATATTTGTGAAGACCAAACCAACGGCTATTTTTTTTTTTTAATTATCTAGTGCATTAGTGCACAAAATTTTCTTTATAGAATTCTCTGGAATTAGTCTGAATTAGTCCTCTGTATGTGCCTTGTTAATTTGTCAAAAAGTTGCATCTGATTATTGTTGTTTCAGTCTCATTCCTCAACCATGACAAGTAATAATTTTACCCACCCTCATGCCCCAAGGTTATGTTTGGAAGAGGAATTGGGAAATAAAATATTCATCATAATACCCTTATTATTTAAATAAAACTATGAAAGACAACTTAAGGAGAAAAGCATTATAAACGTTTTACGCTCTAATTCCTATTAACCCACTCCATTCCAACCCCTCTCCCATTATAAACTATAAAAGATTGATTGATGGATGTTATTTTTATCATGTATTACTCATGTACAACCAAACATTATATGTATATATATAACCTTTCCAAAAAAAAAAAATATTTGTATATATATAAATAGTCCTGTATTTCTTTACAAGAACAAATAATACCATGTATTTGGAATTTTCTATTTTAAAAAATTTTAAATTAAAATAAAAGCCTATGATTGTGGTCTTGCCAATTTAAAAAAAAAAAAAAAAAAATCTATCACATACTTTTATTATAATAATATCATCGTCACTTTATTTTTATTTAATTTTCGAATAAAAAATATAATAAAACTATTTTTTTTCCATTTTACGTATATACTAGCAGATTCGCGTGCACACAGAAATAGGGATATTCATTAATTAATAGAAAACAGTAAAACATTTCACCGAATGCTTGGTTTCCCTAATTTTTAAAATTTATTAATATTTTTAATGTTTATATATAATGATAAAGTTAAAAATTCTAGTCGTTTTTTAGATAAAAAGAAATCTGATTGTACAACTTTACTCTATATATATATATCGAGAAGCACGAAAACTTGCCGGGGGTTGAGTCAATTTCTAAGTTCTGGTGCAGCTTTTGGTCCAATCTCCGCTGTAGCTGCTGCTTCGGTCTTTGCAGCAGCTGAAGTCTCCTGCCTCTAGTGAATCACTTGCCTGTCCTCCCTCTTCTATGTAACGTATCAAAGTCTCACATTTGCACAATAATATATGAAAAAAAAAAAAAAAATTAATTAATGTCACTGATATATATAGCCACGATCTGTATATTTGTGTTTATGTTTAATTGAAAAATCATTATCTTGTATGCGTTGATAAATGAGAACTATATGTACATTTAGGTGCAAATAGTATAAATTGATACATGTGACAGTTTTACAATTCGTACAATGTATAAAAAGTTAAAATAGAGCTGTTGATAAATGAGAACTATATGTACATTTAGGTGCAAATAGTATAAATTGATACATGTGACAGTTTTACAATTCGTACAATGTATAAAAAGTTAAAATAGAGCTGCATACCTACCCGATATATCACTCTGATTTTCTCACAAATTTAAGTTTGCGCCGTAAGTCGATATGCTAAATCTGGTTTTGAAGTGAACTAAGTCAAAAGGCAAAATCAGTTCGATTTACAAAAAAAAATGAAACCGAACTGATGAAATAAATATATTTATATTATATATAATCTTATATAATTTAGTTATTTTAGAATGCAAGAGTAATACAAGACGAAATGAACACGCTTTTTAGATAGGGATATCTCATTTCCTTTTTAGAATAGTTCACCGGAAGCTCATAAATAAGACTACGAGCTCAAGTCACATTATCCAAAAGAATTATCTAACACCACCCCCCCCAAAAAAAAAAAAAAAAAAAAATATGCCAGGCATTAATTCTCAATAATGAGTTACAGTATTCTTCAATGTTCAATCAACGTTCATGGGTTTAGAAGAAGCCTGCTTTTTTTTAAAATCGGCAACAGCTTGGTCAAAGGTGCTCGTCACATGCTGGCACATGAGCGTCAGGTCCTGGCATGCATCTTTCAGTACTTCGCTTGCTGGATCACCTGCAAAATTTTTAGGCAAACAAAAAAGTATTAATTCATAAAAGTTGGAAAATGGTAGTTTCATTAAAGAGACGGCTACTTCAAAACCCAATTAGTAAAAGATCGTTGATCAACAAGAAGGAACACTCTTGTGGAAAGCAAAGCCAGCAGTCTTCATCTTCAAGTGTTACACAAGGCAATTAATCCGTTTTTGAATGGAGACAGTATGTAAGATGTGGTGATTTTAGGAGAGACTACTAGCTTTGTCAACATAATACATCTAGAGCATTATTCAGAGTGGTCTCAGTCAAAGAATGTACTTTCCTGAGTGTCAACTTGTGATACCGCAGAAACATTCTTTTTTTTTAACAGAGAAAGCAAAGATGCTATGCAACAATGCTACAATAATGTCATTAAGCCGCTGTTTGGAAAATTGCTTTTGAGTTCCATTAAAAACTGCCAAAACAATTTAGCACCCTATTCATGGACTGAATCAAGCACGGAGACGACAGAAGCATCAAATAACTCAACCAACATGATTAGAAAAACAAGGGGGTAATTACGTTTAAAGCACTTGTGGTTTGACCAAAAAACCATATGACCTCTTGTGATTAAAAAATGAACACATAACCCTCTCAGCGTTTAGACTACACTGATGTCTGCTAAATTTAATAGCCAGGTGATACCCCTATGCCATACAATGCTCTATTGCTGTCTTTCTTGCTAAATAATAGTATCATTAAATTGGAAAAAAAAGTCCTTCAGAGATTTTTATAATTCTATTTTGCATGAATTTGTTACCTTTTTAAAGGGCATTTTGTTCTTTTAAAAATTATTCTTGGGCATAGAGAAGACAACAGAGCACTATATTGCACACAGATATCACATGATTCTTAAATTTAACAAATACTGTTTAAACGTTGAAGGGTTATGCTTTAACTTTTCAATCACACTGGAATCGTGTATTTTTTTGGTCAAACCAGAAAGGGGGTATAATTGCCCCCAAGACAAAGTGTGACAGAAATTTCTTGTGACTTGGCAGAATGGGAAAATATTTTCTCCATCATCTCTCTCTCAAAACAAAAATTGGGATGCAGATGCATTAATTGATTGTTTTATGTTGGTTTGCGATTGGATTTTAAAGAAGATACGTCCAGGGAAAGATCCAATTCAATCATTATCGTTAGAACCCATACAAATTGAAATATAAGAACATAGTTTTTACCAGTTGTCTGAACTCTTATATTTACTCGAGCATCGGATGGATGAGGAATGCTGTACCCGCAAAAACTTACCCTTGGACTGCCAGAGAAGTTTACATGGGTTTAAGTAACTGTCAACATAAACTTATCAACCCAATAAAATAAATAAATTAAACACAAATCTCCGTTGGTACAAAAGCAATAGTATAAAATTATATGAGAAGAAAAGCACAAAGAAAATTCAATGACGGAATAATGAAACTCACTTTGAGCTATCAAATGCTTTTATTCTATTGGTATTTGTATATATTTTTTGTTTTTGTATTTATTTTTGTTTTGATAAGCAGATAATAATGTCTTCAGAGCATCAAAGGGAAGCATGTGAAGCAAGGTTTCCAGAATCTAGACCAAGTGATTGAAGACTTGTCATGCCACACCACCTAGGTTGGAATCCGGATGCCCCCCTAACGATATATTGTATGTTGTCCAATTCTCAAGGAGAAGCAAGCAAAGATCAATTCTAGATAACACAAGAACTCACTTTGAGCTGATGATGGTTTTAATCTCCCAAAATATGGAAGCAAGAACCAATTTTGGACTTCAACTTAGTCTCCCACTCTTTCAAATTTACTCCAATCCAAACTCCTTCAAACTTTCACCTTTCTTGGGGAGGCCTTAGCCTAGGCAGGGGTGTGATGTGAGTCAAATCTAGAACAAAATCCCTGGGTAGAAGAGCTGTTTCCATTGGGCTATCCCCTTTCCTTTCCCACACTATTTCAAATGCTAAAGGCTCTTGTTATACTTCATGGTACATGGACACTTCTAAATGAGTGACATATCCATCTCAGATACTTCACACTTGGACAACAATATTTGGGTAAAGATACTGTATACTAAACCCAATATAATTTAATATTGGGGTATATTAATTCCAATATAATTGAATATTTATACAAACATATTTGATAGTTTAATTTTAGCACATAACTATCCATTTAACTTACATTTTATGCATGGAATACCCCAATGGAGCCTTTTTAATACTGTATTATCCTATAAAAAATATTATTATATTAAATATATAAAAATTTTCTTGTATCTTCCTATCTTTGAATAAGAGAATTAATAGATCTAACTCTTCGACCCATAAGTGCATCCATATCCGACACCCATATCTTATTACATGTAGCATAGGTTATACTATGAAAGCCTCTTCTTTCCTGCATAAATCAAGTAAATTGAATTCCCCACGATTAGAATATTCCCCAAAAAAGGAAACTCTAACGGTATGTTTGGTACATGGATTTGTGGAGGGAAAAGAAAAGTGAATCAAGAAATAAAATTACTAATACGTGTCATTTTCTTATACTTAACTAAGTAAATTTTTTTTTGACAAATATCTATTAATTATCTTCTCATTTTTATAATCCATTTCCAAACATAGTATAAAAGTCAACTATCTTCTCATTATCAATATATTAGAGAGAGAGAGAGAGAGAGAGAGAGAGAGAGAGAAATCATAACCACAGAGAAAAAATAAAAAAAATAAAAAAAACTACCGTATATATGTAGCTGTTAATGACAAAGAATTTTCCATATTTACACACACACAGACACACATATATATATGCAGGAACCACAGGCAGAACCATTCTATGGTAACTGTGTAACAAAGCAATGGAGCTTGAAATGCATCTAAATAGGAATTTTGCTAAAATCATATATGTCGTTCAACTCACTTTCTCTCTCCAAAAAACTGGCCATAACATAAAGGGAGCAGAATCTGAAGATTAAATATACATGTTTAAAAACAGCTTATAAATCAGAACAATCACAAAAACCATGGTCACAGACTCAGAGGTAAGTATCAGAAATTTTAAAACATGCTATCACAAACAAATGAAATTGGAAACCAAATAAAATAATAAAAATAATACATTTATACAGAAATTTAAAGACAACTGACTCTTGATTCAGAATGAATCTGAGAGAATTTGCTAGTGTATGATCCTCATCAGCCAAAGAAAATGTTGATGCCGTCTGATCCTGGAATGACCCGTGTTCCATCACCACAAGCAATAACCTTGACATAATATCACAGAGTTAATCACCAAAATAAACAAACAAACAATGGTATTGAATAGGCCAAGCTTTTCTAGGCTCTGAATCAACAATTCAACACACCAATTCATCATTAAAACTCTATTACATAAGTGAATGTACTTAAGCTTATATATATATATATGAATGTATGTGTCGCGATGGAAGAAATTGTTATCAAAGCATGCTCTTATTAACTTAATTTGATCAAGTGCTTTTAAACACATTGCCAAATTGCCGAAATCCAACCAAAAACCAACCGTGAGCATGAACTTGATAAGAACTCTTGGTTTTAAAAATAAAATAAAGAAGAAGGAGATGAAGATTGACCACTTCGAGGGAATCAGAACCTCCCAAGCCAATTGGCAAAATTATTATTCTCCAAAAGCATGAATTGCCCCACGGCATGCACACACACACACACACATATATAACTGACTCCTAAAAAATTAAAGGCAACCACATCTTCCTAATTATTATAAAAAATCAAACTTTTCTAAAATAGCTAACTTTCTAATAATAAAGGCTCAAAATCGTATCAGAACTCAAATATTTCAAATTACAGAACAACTGCATATCCAAGTACGCTTACGAATATCGATTCATGATCAGAGAGAGAAGAGATGCAACCTTTCTTTCAATCGGCGGTGTGCGGCTTGCTCTCTCTCCTCCCCGTTTCGTCGCCGCAAAACCCTAAAACCCTTTCCTTTTTTTTTTATTTTTTATTTTTTTTGCGGCTACCCTCTGGCTTTTTATTTTGTTAATTGTTGGACCGGGCGGTCCGACTGGCCCAAAATATGTATTATAATCACTGGACCGAAAACACTCTGAGATCTCTGTAGAGTGTATTATATATCGCTGCCACTTGGAAATTAGGGTTTTGGGTAGTCAGTGAATTCCATTTCGCTTCGAGATTGAGGGTAAGATTGCTGAACCAATATCTTCTCTGTAGATATTTATTTATAGAGTAAAAAGTTATGGCCGCTGACAAAAATACACCAGCCCAAGTGAACAAAGAGCAGGTACTTACTATCCTTTCGTCTATACGAATATAAATGGACGAGTTTCTGTCAATTGTTTTTATTTATTTATCAAAAAGTAAATGCCTTTATTTATTTTTACTTTATTTATTTATTATTATTATTATTTTTGGTGTGTGGAAGACTCCTCCGATGGGTCTGGTGGTGATTCTTCTGGATTGGTTTGAGTAAAGCTTTGATTGTAATTGGATTCTTGATGATCTTGCAGATCTTTGGTATGGCAGAAAAGGAGATGGAATATAGGGTTGAGTTGTTCAACAAGTCAGTTAATCTGATGAAATTCCCTGCATTCTCTGAACATTTTCTATTATTAATTTTCTGATGTAATTTTGAAACTTTGTAATAATTGCATATCTGTTTATTTCATGTGAAGATTAGGAATTCTTCTGGATTAGAAACAATACACTTTTAAAACAGAATTGCAAATACCAGTTCCCCCAGACACGGAAAAAAGATTTGCATCCTAAGTTGAGGCATGCATCCTAAGTTGAGGCATTGTCATAAGCACATTTTTTCTTCCCCTTTTGTAACTATGTCTCAGAAATATACTTAATTTTGATAATGTATTAATGTATGTTTGGAACATGGATTTTTTTTGTGGTGGGAAAAGAAAAGTGAAGGGAAAATAAAGTTACCGATTTGTGTAATTTTTGTATGCTTAACCTTGTAAAAATTGAACTTTTTGATAACTATCTTTCTCTTCTATTCTCGTTTATATAATTCAGCCAAAAAACTGAAATAAGTTTAATTCTTTTAATTCATTTTATATTTCTATCATTTTCCTTCACTTTTCATGTCCCTTTACAAATTCATGTTCCAAACATCGGATAAGTGAAATATATGTCAAAATGTACGCAGTAAGCATTTTACATTGAATATTTACGTCCCATCCGGTAGGGTAACGTTGTAGTTTAACATGATGAGATGCCCGCAATAAATGGTACTTAATAAAGTACTGATTTACCCACAGATTAGACATGGGTAAATGTTGCATGCTACTACTACGTTATGTTTTGAGCATTATGAATTCAGTCGTTGTGAGTATGCAACCTTGTGAAAATAATAGTTCTCTTTCATGTTAATTTGAAATATATTGTGGACTCAAAAATGGTGCATAATGAAACATGAGTTAAATTTGGTATTTTGGTGATGATACTCTTGCAGATCTTTAGTATTTCGGTGATAGTGTGTGCCTTGCACAGTTACACTGTCTATACTTCACGACACTTTAGAATGAAGTCTACATTATTGTGCCTGCTTGTTATTAGAATGAACGATCCAATTGGTTTTTTGCCATATGATCGAGATTCCTTTTTCCAATACTAGTTCCCTAAATTAACCCATCCTTGTGATTTCTTCCAGGCTTACCCACACATGTTTCAATAAGTGCATTGAGAAGAGGTATGTTGGTTGTTGATTTTTTATTTTTTATTTTTCCATCTGATGTCATGGATGTAGTATTGGGAGTTTACCTTCCATTTCTTTTGCTGAGAAAGTGTGCTGATGTAGAGAATTTGGCTTCGTATTTCATTCCTTTGGTATCATGGAAGTGCTGTTATTTTTTATGTTTTCAAAAGGGATAAGAAATTTATTCCATCTGTTTCAGGTACAAGGAAGCTGAACTAAACATGGGTGAAAACAGCTGCGTTGATCGATGTGTTTCGAAGTACTGGCAGGTAAAGGATATTTTTGTGCAGAATATTTTTTTGTTTGTAAAATAAATGAAGTGGTGTTAGTAACCTTTTTTTTTTGTCCATTGAACAAATAAAAATTGATATAATTGTTTTTTGGCATCTCGTGGCTCTAGTTATTTTTTCAGCATCGTTTTGCTCTGTTTTGAGTTCAGTGAGGGGCTGATGGTGTCTAATTGGGTCCTTGGGAGGGTGCAGGCAATGAAGAAGGCTTTGGTGGTCTCATGTGAGGGGCACAAAGAGGACCTGGTAAAACTGATAGGAACTATTGGGAATTAAAGTCATTGGAATGCTCGGTAAACTATGAGGGAAGAGGAAGGACCCAATCAGGGGGGTATGGGGGCAGAATACTATCTATTTATTTTTGTATGTGTGTATAACCAATGAAGCTCAAAATTCTGAGCTGGAATGTGAGAGGCCTGCATGGGGTTAGGGAGAAGGAGGTTGTTAAGAGCTGCTCTGCGAAAAAGGAAACTCGATATAGTAAGTTTACAACAAACAAAGTTGGGGGTCGTGGATGCCTCTGTTATTCGGAGCATCAGAGGGTGGGGGCTGGTGAATTGGGTTTAGTTGGATGCAGATGCAGTTGCAGTCTGGTGGTATTTTGATGAGGTGAGACTCTAGGGTTCTGCAACTTGTAGATAGCAAAGTGGGCAGTTGGTCTATAAGTTGCTGCCTCGACAATCTGAATGATAATCTGATATAATTCTTTTTAGTCTTTAAAAATATTTATTTCTTACATGAGAACCTACAACCATGAAAATAGGACTATCTGTAAACTTAAATTTCTTTTAGTCTCTTAACCCTGCTGACTTCTCTCACCAATCCTAAACTGAAAATAAGACCACTATTTTTTTTTTCACCAATCACGTATAGGAAAAAAATTGCCCTAAAAAACTAGGAAAATAGGAAAATCATATACCAAAAAACTACTAAAAACATTAACTTTTAAGCAAAAAAAAAAAAATCATATTTATCAAACAAACCATAAGTATCTTTTTTCTGAAAACTTAGGGGGTGCTTGGTGTGGCGAAAAACAACGAAAAACGTGGTTTTGTGATATTTTGGTGTGGAATTCGTTGGAACGGATTTTTTTCTACCATCGGAATGGTTTGGCACGGTAGTTATTTACATATCCGCCGAAACGGTATGCAACGACTCCAAAAAAAAGTAGTCACAATAGGTGTCATTTGGTAGTTTAGGAGTCCGTGGTGAGAATAGTAAAAAAAATTTTTAATTTGATTAACGGAATTTTAGTTTTCGACTTTTTTATAAGAAGGTATTGAACTTTTTCGAATTTTGAGAAGGTAAGAAGGGGTAAAAGTGTAATAAAGTGTAACAGAGTTTTTCAGAGTTTTTTGGAGAGCCAAACACCCCCTTAATTTGAATTTTTTATGATAGAAAATATATTTAAAAAAAAAAAAAAAAGCTAGAATTGGAAATTTTTGTCATAGTAAGTTAACTTATATATCATAAGTGAAATCTTTCAAGAAAAATTAGGTGACAATTGTCTGCCCTTTTATTAAAAAATATACAAGGACAAATATTTTAATAAGTTGTTATCTCTCTATATATATTTTTTTAAAAGATTATATTCTGTTGTAAAATAATGGTATTTATAATATTATATTTATGTTTTGGATTGGATTGGATTTTGTATAAAGGGTATTTATGGTATTATAATTATGCAAAATGTGATGAAAAAGAAAATGGGCTTTCGTGTAATTTTAATTAATGAAAAAGCAAAGTGGAGTACAAATAGGTTTACTTAAAAAAAAAAAAAAAAAAGAAGGGTTCTCCCTTCCCTATAGAGTATAGACCATACACCAACCGCTCATGAGGTTTTTTTTTTTTCTTTATTATTTTATTATTTATTTATTATTATTATTATTATTTTGTTGAATCCTCTAAAGGTTTGCTGGACCACTTTGGCTTTCGTGTTAATCAGGTTTCTTGGGAACTCCCAATATTCCTGTAGAAAGGAGAAGGGATGATACAAGGAAAAACCAGCTGACATTGTATTCTTTGCGTATGTTTCAGGTTACCAATCTGGTTGGGCAGCTGCTTGGTTCCAATCAGCCTCCAATGTGAAATTTTTGGCATTGTTGTCAAATTAAAGCTTTATGTAAAAGGTTGGCCGTCGGGGGAATTCTAATTACATGGCTGTTTCCCCTACGGACTCCTTACGTTATGTCTTTAACGGCCCTTCTGCAAATTGTTGACATGTTCGAATTCAATAAATTCTTTTTTCGTTGTTGTTCGTTCTCTTTGTTCAGTAATGCTCTCTCTCTCTCTCTCTCTCGTCCTAAGTGTATGGAAACCCAGAATCAGATTAAGCATATAACAAAGAATCATTCGAATTACAAATTCCAGACGGGTGTGTTTTCTCTCAAGATTTAACAGGTATCCTAAGACTAACTGAATCAGTCAGTTGATCATTCAATAAACCGTTCATCTGATAAAATTTCGTCAAACGCCTAGATCGATATTTGAGCTCCAAGTAGGCATTCTAAAGATTTCCCGTTGTAAATAAAGGGGCAAAAAAAAAAAAAAAAAAAAATAAACACACAAGAACAGCTAGTATGCTCAAATGGAAAATTTAGGTAATCAGGCATCCATTGATTTTTTTTTTAAAGATTTTAAACTTTATTGCTTGAACTGCAGTTGGACCCAGAATTTCTAAGATAATCTTCACACCATTTGATATCCCCATGATTTTTCCACTTAGATAAAGCAATTCAAAGTTCAACGTAGTCCTGGATTCTATCTCCGTATTATAGCATCTCTTCTGAATGCGAAGGCCGGGCTTCATTTGGCGGCACGCTCATTAGTAGAAAAAAATTTATGCGGGTTTAAATGAGTGAACACAGCCAAGTGAGAGGACACACAACTGTACAAAAAGAAGCTCAGTTACTAAAAAAAAACTCTTGCGCAAATTAGACCCTCCCAACAGGCGAAAGGGGTGGATATGAGGCGTAACTTGGAGTAATCTCTGCTTGGACTTGGTTGGGGGACTTTATTCCATCATTGCCCACAACTGTGGTTTCTTCAGAGGGTTTGTCTTGAAACAACTTGCTCAACTCTGAAAGCTCAAATGGTTTCCTACTATTTAAAACTGCTATACAAATGGAGAATGCTTGCGGAAACGAGAGTAATGAATTGAATTCAACTGAAAAGGTCCTCCCCTCGAATGGGGACAGGCTGAGTATAGGCTTATCATCGTCCAGGACTTCTCCCTGCAGAGAAAAAAAAAAAAAAAAAAAAAGCACAGAAGTTACTCAGAAATTAACTGGAAAAACAAACGGAAGATTGGTGTGAGGGAATGACCAGACCTGAGAGAAAAGCTCAAATCTCTCTGCAGGGTGATGAGCTTTAGATGAACTTGATCTCCTGCTAAGTTTGTTCTGGTTGGTGAGCACCCTTAATTTGCAACCCAAATCCCAACCTCCACAGTCACATGACCCACCTGATTTCCATCTTTCGATCAACGGTGAGGGCTCTCCTTTACTTGGCAGTCCATGAACGCCGCTGGGTAATATAACTGTTGCGCAAAGGTGGTCTTGATTTTGAACTGGAGACCCATCCTCCTCATTCTTCCTAGGATCATTGCAGTAGCCACTCTGTTGTTCATCTTTGTTCGAACTTCTAGGGGTATCTTTTGGTAACCTGACAACAATGGCCGCAAGCTCATCATTTGTCTGGATGTCCAATTCGTGCCCATTTGCCTGTCTTAGGTCCACAGCAAACAAAACATACTCTCTGATGCCGAATTCATTCATGGAATTGTGTCTTACCAAGTTGGAGGACTGAGAACTAGAAACTGCCATTTGGGCAATAACATTTGGGACGTAACCATGACCTTCGCCTCTGCCTGCTTGATTTATCCAGCCATTCTTTTTCTTGACTTCACGAAAAGTGAAGAATGTATAGATCCAGGAGCTGTCATCCTTTCTTGAATCACTCATCTTTTTCATTGTAGCTGCTAGAATGTCGCTGATATCGTCAACTGCAAACGTGAACAGTGGAAGACCATTCTTCATGGTGATTTGCAAAAGAGCTTGTACAGTTGATGATCTTTGCTTGTTGTTTTGATGTGAATCATCTACACTGATAGTCTTACAACTTGTCAAATCCAATTTCATCTTCACCGAGTGTGCGGTGGAAGATTCTACGTGTCCATTGGATGATATGTGGGCCCTATTTGCTCCTGTTGGATTTTTCTCCAATGGATCAGAACATTGATGGGAGCTTGCTGCTTTTGACTTCAGAAATGGGTCGATTAACCTTCTCAGAGGGCTGGATTGGGATTTATTTGTACCATTAGATTTACCTGAATCTTCCACAGAAGAAGAAGCCACAGTTTTCTCTGATCCGCGTTTAGTTTTAACATGTTCTGAACTGTCTTTGGAGCTGGAAGTTCGGGCAATCCTACCCAAGCCAATGCTAAAACGTCGAGTAGGAGACAGATTTCTAAATTTTGAAGCCTCTACTGTGCCCTTTCTCAGTTCTGATCCTTCAGAAGATTTGCTTGCAGTTGAATTTATAGGCAATACTTTTGACTTTTCTTTCAGGTTCTTTCGTCTGGTTGAACTCATTGACATTTTCGCAGAACATGGAGAAAGTTGTGATAGTTCAGATGAAAACTTGATACTTTTAGCATCCATGGAGCTTCGTTGTTCTGTCCGTGAGTCTTTGATATTGAGCTCTTCAGAAGGCAGTGGGCATGAGTGGGGGATGTCAAAATAGTGATCTGCTTTGTGTAACTCCTTGTAAAAAAATTGCCCCGAAAAGCTCCTTTGACTTGCTTCTGTTGATCCTTGGCCATTTACTGTAGCCAAATCAAAAGGGGTGGATATTGCTGTATGACTACTTTGAGGGTCATCCCCTGGCAGAACTGCATTTTTCTGTCTCTCATGGTAATTATGATGAACATCACAGGACGGTTCTTGCAATTCCTCCAATTCACTAGTGTATTCATCATGTTGAATTATTGTCTTTCCCTTTGACTGTGATGCTGCCCCAAAACTTTTAAAACCCAGGGAAGTTTCTATTTCAGGAATGATCTGCGGCTCTGTATCTTTCCTCTTGCACTCTTTCAGCTTGATTTCTGACTGTTTTCTGCTAAAAGATTTTCTAAAGACACTTTCTCGTCCCTTCAAGGGGTTGCTTCTAGATGCAGCTTTGAGATCTTGAAACTTCCCAATACTTATTGTATTGACACCTTGAGAATAATCTTCTTTCGGGGACGCATTCAGATGGGCCTGTAGTGTTGGCCGGCGCATTCCTTGACGAACAGGAGAACAGCTGTGGCCTCTGCTAGAACGGGCTGATGATCCATCTGTTGAGAAAAATGAGGAAGCATTGCTGCTGGATGGTGAACACCTGCTACTTTGAGAAACGATCGTTTTATGATTATACTGCCATTTTTCTAAACGGCGCCAGTCAAGGACCCCAACATTTAAAGCTTTCTCCCTGAGGTTTTCTCCTTTCTGCAAATAACTTGGCAATTTTGACATGTATTTAACAAGCTCTTCCTTCTCAATTGTTATTCTTCCAGTTTGCTGCTCATGGTGATTCCCTGATGATGCTGTTGGAGTATAGTCCAAATTCTTTACTACTTTTGGCTTGTCTAATTTCAACCTTTCTTGCAATTTTATACTTCGTCTTGCTTCGGATGGCAATAAATTATCCATTTTTCTTATAGCTTGCTGAACTTTGAGTCTATTTTATACTTGAAATGTCAGTCCATAAAACTTCCAGGCTGACAAGTATTCTGGCTGCATTTCAGATGGCATTATGTCAGATTCAAATACTTTGAATTTATTGGCTTTTCAGTCCTCTGAAAGCTTGCAACAAGGACAGCCAGTCATGCTTATACCGAAGCAGTCCTGAAGTTAAAAAGAAAAAAAAAAAAAAAATGGAGCCGGAATAATCGTATCACTCAATAAGCAATTGAAAATATCAAATGCAAGAGACAACAATGCCATCGAAAGGACTGAGCTGATTGGATATCTGGAGATCCAAACCAGGTTCCCGTATTGAATTTGCTCATAAGTGATGAGAATTTCACATACACAGAAGACCTCTATCTTCCTCTATTATGCAATCACAACAATGGAGTTCATCTATGTTCTAGGAACAACGAAAGACATTAAGACTTCTCAATCTTGCCATAACTGCCTCCATCGTGCGAAAAATGGGCTACATAAATTTGATTTGGAGATTGAGCATATAACGACCATTATGATTCTTAGAAAATCCATTGTGCAATTTTGATTTTCAGGATTCTGTATTATCCTCTCACAGAAGGGACATTAGTAAGGAGAAGGACATCCAAACCAGAGCATTTAGTCAAGATGAAGGAGTCAAATTTGGTATTTGAATTACTCAATAAGTTCTGAAGGGACGAGTTGATGTGCAAGGTTGTTAACATTGAGATTGGATGATGAGGTGTCCACGAAACCGAGATGCACAAGGAGAGAACTCAACATGTTCTCCTGGGCAAATATAATCTTTCCAATCTCCAATCAAGGAGTTCAAAGAACTCATCACCAGACCTCACAAGCAAGCTTAGCTCACTATTCTTCAATTTCACGGGTACCAGAAACCAAGGAGTTTAGGGTTCTGACAGAAACCAACAAGGTAATATTTTAATGAATAACCAACTAGAAGATTTTTTGATGAGTTTTCTTATTAAGCAATTCAAGTAGCTTAGAGAAAGCCCACAATTTTTGCGCTCCAGAGTCAAATTTCTTAGGATTTATAGAGGAATTAGCTTGTGCATCTCAAAGGTACAATAATTAATGTTTCAAAACTCAAATAGATATTTCATGCTTAAATAAACATTCAAAAAATAATAAGGTAGATACAATGATATCTGATAAATAACAAATAAAGTGGAATGGATGCATACTAGTAAAAAGAACAATAGGTGGATGATAGGAAAAGCACACTATTGTCCCAAGCAATAAATCTGGAACGAAAAGTACATTTCATTCGACTTAACCATTACTAGCTAATATTACTTACCAACAGGACTCGGATAATCCCATCAGTAGAGACTGCAAATTGCAGGTTATATCAATTGCAAAGTCCACTTCTTCACTGAATAACAATTTAGTGATCGCTGGTTGTCTATTCTTCTTTCCTTTTTCCCTCCTCTCAATCACACAGAAAATCACTCACCAAACCTTTCATTCAGACCGACTCTGTTAACTATGGAGGCACCTGTCATCTCACTCAATTACCAAAGAGGGAAAAAAATGTTTTCAAAGTCATGTAAACCAGGACTTCAAAGAAAAGATGTCAATGATTCTTCTAAGTGCACCTTTTCTTAAACTAAAAAGATTATGAATTTGTACCGACACATCAACATAAACAACCAAGCAAATCAAGTGCTTGCAACTTCTCTTTTGCTAGTTTTTCCTTACTTTCACTTCTCTCCTTTTTCAAAATTTTACAGCACCAATTGCACTGAATTAAAGTGGTGCCAAATGGTTGAAAATGAGCAAACCAAAGAACAAACAGTAGACAAAAATCGGGTGGTCCGTAGAGCCGATTAGAATTGAAGAAGATAAGGTTACATGGCCAGTTTTTGTCAAAGCTGCAAGTGATGGAAAAGGACAAAGGCCCCAGCAGGTCTCAAGCAGAGCATCACATGATTCAGGATTTTAAACATTTACCCCCAGTTTGGTTCCCAGGAAAAAAGAAAGTAAAAAGTATATAGAAGAGATTGAAGGCTTTTAAGCTCCCCCTCCCATCGTTCATTTTCCTAGATGTTTTCTAGGAGCGCTGCCCCAATGGTCAGATACCCAAATTCTAGTCATCTTCCAAAAACTGAATCTATATATAAACCCAAAAGCCTCTCCTGTAAACCACATATTTTTTTGCTTGTGAAAGCTTTTCTAAAGTACTCTTATTTTTGGTCTTGGCCTCTCTCATCCAAAAGCTAGCTTGCAGTCCAATTGACTGAGATTTATGATACAACTAGGCTTTGACATCAGTTGATGGATGAGATTTTTCTCAGCCTTATAAACTGATCACTAATATCTTTCACAACCAATGTGGAACCCAAAATATAAAGTTTTCACAAAACTTGCTTCTGGAAAGCAAAACTATCACTTTCAGAAAACAACCAAAAGCCTCGCAAGCGCCAAAAAAAAAAAAAAAAAAAGGAAAATTACTTAAAACTCCACAAAAAATTCGAAGAATTTGAACCACATCTACGAATTTTCTTTGGAATTAATCGCTAGGACATAACACAGAACACTTACCGAACGTAATCGTGAAAAAGTGCGAAAGAAACAGAACGCATTATCAGAAACTCATCCTCCATCTTTCAGACAGAAGCACAAAGTGTCGGTGGCACATAGAATCAGTCACCGAAGATAAAAGTAGCAGAAACCAGAGACCAGAAGCCGAGACAGAGAGCTTGCACTTGCAGGAGACCCAGAATGCGAGAAAAAACAAATCTTCCCGTATTCCGAATGGCCAATGGCCCTTTCTCCTCTTTCGAAAACTCCAAAGCCGAGAGAATATACAGAATCACACACAGTGAAACGGATGTAGAGAGAGAGAGAGAGAGAGAGAGAGAGAGGAGAGTGGATCGATTGCTCGGAGCACGCTTGTCTTTAGCAGTACTGTCGACAGAGAGACAACGAGGGAGGCGATCGCTTTCATCGGACGGCTGAGAGCCAAGTAGAGAGTAGCGAGCAGTCACATCGGATGGGCGCTCCGGGACCCACTTTGTTCCTTCAAGTCTATGGAATCATTTGAAATCCTTATTTACTTCGCTTTAATTGGATAATCATTAAAGTTCTCGGATCCGTGCAGCCTAGTGGCCGGGCCAGACGGAGCGAGTGGGGGCTACCGTTTTTAACAATTATTATTATTTTTTTAAGTGGCATTTGTTTTGCTCTTTTATTTCATAGATTTTATGTTTTAAAAAATTAAAAAAAAAGAAATAAAAATATTTTATTTTCTTTGTTTTGACATTAATTTTATTTTAAGTTGAAAACGCTCAAAACGAATTTTTTTTATTTTTTATTTCATGTATCTATTTTCTAAAAATTATTTTGAAAATATAAGTGACCAAATACATTTTGAGCTATTTTCTTTTATTTTCAAAAGCGTAAAATATTAAATAAACTCAAAATAGAAATTAGAAGATAAAAATAAAAAATAAAAAATAAACCAAATATCACCTAATTTAGGTACCGTTTAGAGTGGTAAAAAAAAGAGATAAAATGTGATTTTTAGTAAATTTTGACATTTGGTATCTTTTCTCCAAATCGTATTTTTTAGATATGAACAGTGGTAAATAATTTTTCCAAATTCATTCTAATAGATTCAAAAATCTTCAATCAATGTTTTGCACACTAAGGCCTCATCTGCTGGACTAGTTAAATGGTTGAGAACATTAAACCGTGGAAACAAAATGAACCAAATCATTTGAACGGTTTCGTGAGCACAGACCATAATGGTATTCGTTCAAAAACTTTTGACTTAGAAAATATAATTGAGAATGTATAAAAGTGTAATAAAAAATTTTAGTAATTTTTAGAGGTTGTTGGAGTTTTATTTTATTCTTTGGCACACCAAACAGTGATATAAAAATATTGCAATAACTAGCGTCAATGTTATTTATCACACTATGATATATAAGGGGTTTTTGGATGAAAAAAAAAAAGAAAAAGAAAAAGAAGAAAAATATAAAAAGTTGATGTAAAAGTGATATGTGACGGAGTTTGATAGGAAGAAATTAGTAATTTTTTATAGTTTTTTGTAACTTTTGATGGTGTTTGGTTTACCAAACTCCACCATATGTTGTGTTTGGAGAAAAAAATTATTTTTTATCAACTATGCCATGGTTGAACATTCGAGGTATTCCTTCAATAGTTGGAAAAAAAAAATTGGTAAGAGCTAAAATAGTTAGAAAAAAACTATGAAAAAATTAGCGAGTGTTGGATTGGTAAAAATTTGGTCAAAAAGTACAGTAAAAGTACAAAATTTTGGTGTAAAAGTAATATGGGATAAAATTTAATTAGAAGAAAGTACAATAAATTGGTAAAAGTTGGTGAATTTTTGTCAATTTTATCCAACTAAACACTCCCTTTTTCAAAGTTAGGAAAAATTAATAAAAGGTAGAGAAATTTAGATATTTATTTTTGAAGAAAGTGGAAAAAATTAAAGAAAGTTAAAAAAATTTTAGAAAGTTAAAATTTATTGGAGAGAATTTGTGCTTCGAACGCCACCTATAATTATATAAATTACATTAATAGAATTATAGAGGCTATTGTAATTGAGATTTTGTTCATAAAAAAAAATAATTTCAATCTTTTATTATTATTAAAATAAAATAAAATAAAATAAATATCTTTTAAATATATATCTATTACGATAAGGAGGTGTTTGGTTAATGTTGTGAAGTTTGAAATTATCGTCGTTTATATTGTCTATTTTATTACCGGATTTCATCACTGTTTTTCTCACTCGATAATTCGATTATTCCCCAGTAGATGGCATGATCTTGATCTGATTTTTAACTCTTTTGTTTTATTTTTCCATTAGTACTTAAATTAGATTTGAGAGAGAGAGAGAGCGATAGTGTCCTTTCACAGAAATAATCTAATTACCAGATAGCTTTGGTGTGTACACATAATTATTGTAATTTTGCAAATTTAAATATGACATATATTAATTTAAAAATGCTTTTATTATATATATATATATATATATATTTTGTACATCCGTTCGTTTTAAAAAGTGAGTACATTATATATATATTGGAAAGTAATATTGACATATTTCATGTCATAAAAATAGCAAATATAAAATTTAAAAAATAAAAGAGGAATCAAATATTTGTATATATTAATTAGTAAGATCCACGTGAGATTTTTTCATTTTTTAATATTTTTTTAATTTAAAAAAAGGCTCTACTTTTTGGAGTTGGGATTGATAATCCCCTTTCTTTTTTGGTGTGTGGGGGTTTATTGGATCCTTTGATCTAAAGGTATATTTTAGTTCTTAAAAGAACGGAAAAGGAAAAGCTAGAAATGAAAGAAAGAGCATCCAAACCAAGACTTTCTTTCTGGTAAAGCGCTAATGTTAAGCACTTTGAGAGTAGATTTAAAACCCTAAAGATACCATGAAGAGGCCTATATATATATATTACAATTGACCACACGCAATGTGTGAAATGTGTGAAAAGAGAGGAGACTGGCACAGCATATAGGCCATCACATACATGCATATGTATGTATATATACATATATATATATATATATATATATATATATATAATATAATAAAATTGATTACTCTGTGCGTGGGAAAGGCTATATCAATCTCATGACATTGATGTAGGGATTGTTAAATTAGAATTCAATAATTTAAATGTATTCACACTATTTTAATTTAAAAAAATATGAATATATATGAACTGTTGAATTTTAATCAAACGATAAAATTTAATGGTTGTAATTGCAAGTCATGTAACTGATATAGCAATCTAAATCCCTGTGTGTGATTTTTATTAAATTTTTTATTTTAAGTAAAAATTATAAAAATTTAATAAAAGTGCATCAAATAGTAAATAATGAATTAGTTAAGAATATTTAAATAAATATTAACTAATTAATAGGTATTTAAAAAATTAAAAATAAAAAAAACTATGAAATTAATAGGTAGCTAAAGGGTAATTAAGGAAAACAAAAATTTAAATAAATAAAATTACTTATTTATTTATATGATAGTTGTAAAAATTTTCTTTCCAATACATTGAAGTTGTAGTTGGTTATAAGAAGTTTAAGGGTGGGAAAGAAAAAAAAAAAACCAAAAAAAAAGATTCACCAAAAAAAATAACTCCATGATTTTTAAAATTTAACGCCATCCCTAATGTTTGCTTTATAGTAATATAGATATATAGATTGAATATACTATTAAATTATATAACAAAATAAATAAATCACATATAAACGTGAACTGAATGCACTTTTAAACAAACACAATTTTCCATTATAACAATGAGAAACATATGTTAATATCGCATATTATAATAATGATTATAATTGTTAGTAAATATACTGTATGGCAACGGAGAAAAATTACCTGTGTACCTTTTCTATAGTAATAGTAAAAATCATAGTTATATTATATATATAACAATGTCAATTATGACTTTTACTAATGAAATAAAACGTTTGTCTAAACTATATTTCGAATTTAACATCAGGTGAAACAACTATTAGTATAGTTCAATTTATCTTATAAAAATAACTTATTACTGTTATTATAACCTTACAACAACCCTGATTAAAGTAAATAGTAAAAATATTTATTGGTGTAATTACATGTAGGTTATAATAACGATTTTATAATTTTTAGTAACAAATAACGCATGTCATTATATGTCATTATTATTATTATTATTATTATTATTATTATTTTTGTGTAGTGATCTTGATAATTAAGGTTGACTGCTTTATATTTTTAAATTGCTATAGATAATTCTTGCATTGACCTTCATCTTATTGTTATTTGCGTTAAGCTTTATTTGGATAATTAGATATTTTAAATCAATGAATTAGATATACAATTATATTAAAATATAAGTGAGAGAATTAGTTATATAACAATACATATAATCTTTTAATAGTTGTTACCAAAGAAGTGACGCCACTAGTTTCTAAAATCATATATATAGTTGCTATTATGAAGTATTTTAAATAATTAACTAATTTTTTTATAATAATTTTAAATCCATCATAATTTATTATGTTAAAGTAATCAAATTTATAATAAAATTCTTATTTAAACTAATAAAATATATTTAAATAATTTTTCTTAAATAATGAGTATCAAATTTTTTGAGCTCAAATTCATAAATACAAACACAACTTTAACTTTTAAAAACTTAGATATAATAATATACAGCTCAACTATTTAAGTAGCAACTCCCATGTTATTGGAGTAAAGGCCTAAAAGGGGTGATGCTAAAAGCCCTCGTTACAAAAGGCTATTTGGGGTACTAATCTTTAATTTATGCATGGTTTATAGGTAAGGCCGAACTTATATATATATATTTTTAATTTTACTGAAAGACCTAATACATATGAAAATGTACAAAAATTTTAAATATTTATCTTGATCAAAAAAAGAAAGAGGGTATCAGAACTGAAAGAATGGCCTTTAAGTGTTGAGAGAGAGAGAGAGAGAGAGAGAGAGAGAGAGAGAGACGATGGGTGGTGTTACAGATGGAAGTGAAAGAGACTAAAAGATTAGAAGTATGTAAATTTATGAAACAACAATTTTAAAATAAAATTAAGATATTAAAAATATTTTAGCTTTCTCATCAAAAAAATTTGAGGGAAGGAAATGACTTCCCTCACCGTTTCGTAAATCTGCCCTTATTTGTAAAAAAAGCTTAATACATGTAAATGTAACTTGACATGACGTAATAATTAGAGATATATTTATTAGTATTGGACCTTTTACCTCAAATAGTAAAAAAAAAAAAAAAAAAATTATATAGAGAGAGTAATATACATGAAAAGTAATATTAATATTGAATCCAATACCTCGTATAATAAAAAAATATATATAGTCTTACTATTGGGTCATTTAAAAACTCTATTACAAAGTCCAAATATTTGAATTTGGAGATGACTCCATTATAAAAATATTGTCTTAGTTTTGAATTCAATTAATCTAGACCTAAGTCAACTACAATTCGACTGTTGGAAACTCAAATCAACTCGAGATTTGACTTACCTCTTATGCATTTTTATTAAATATCATATCAATTTAATATAAATATTTCTTTAATACCTAGCAGCTTAAACATTAAAAAGAAAAAAGAAAAAAACCGACGTTGGTCGAAACCCAATATAATATATATATATATATTTATATTTTCTACCCGCATGTCAGCCTAGCTAGCTAGTCAACTTGAATTGCTTAAGAATTCTCTTAGATCCAAACGTCGAAACCCAATATAATATAATATATATATATATATATATATTTTTTATACCCGCAGGTCAGCCTAGCTAGCTAGTCAAGTACGTGATTTTCTTAATAATTCTCTTTGGTCCAAACATGGGATGACATGATTGTATATCATTAGACAATTGAATTGGATGTCTTTTTCATTAAGGAGTTCCATTCTTTCACCAGTCTTCAAGACTATATATATATATATATATGTATACACGCTGTGACGCACCTACTCTTGAAAAGGCTTAAACCAAAAAGAAGATCCATTATGCCTGCGGGTAGATGAAAAGATAATTATATGATAAAGACGGGAGATTCGACTCTTAATTAACCCTTACCAAAATCTCCAAAAGAAAAAACTCGAATCAATTTCAGGGCCTACAATTAATTTTTCTTTTAATTCATTGTTTGCTTAATGTTCATGGACTTAAGGATTAGTTTTGTGACCCTTGTCTCAAAAGATAATAATTCCACAGGCAAAGTGAAGGGCCGTCTGGGGCCATCAAAAATAAAAAAAGTAAAATAAAAAAGTTCGATTTCATATAAGAAAATGACACGCGCCATTTTAGTGGTTAGTTGAGTATTTATTAAAAATTTGTAAAAATTAAAAATAATTACAAAAAAATTTAAAAAATTAATAAAAATTAAAAAAAATCGATAAAAATTGAAGATCTTTAGAGAAAGTGTTAAAAATTAAAATAGTTAGTAAAAATTAAAAAATAATAATAATTAAAATATGTTTGATAAAAAAAATAAAAAAAATGAATTTCGTGAGGTTTTTTTTTTTTTTTAATGACTCAAACACTCTTTAAGAATTCTAATTCGATCTTATTCTAGTAAAACCGTGTGGGGAGAAAATTTTCAAATTCAATGGAGTTTGAAATTAATAAAGGCAAAGTTATTAAGAATATTTGATTTTTATTATTTATTAATTAAATATTATTTTTATTTTTTATTAATATTTAGTCTCTTCGTATTTTATTTATTATTTTTTTAAAATAAAATAATAAAATATTATTAAACTAAATGAAGTAAAACTCAAGCTCAAAGAATACCAGTCACGAAAACGTTTGGAATGACAAAAAATAAGATAAAATAAAATAAATTATGATTCGTAATTTGTATAATAAGATAAAAATAAATAATTTTTAAATTTTTTTTTAATTCTTTAATTACTTTTAAAAATGTTTTGGTCATTGTAGAGAGTTATTCGAGGAGATGACGTTAAGAAAAGAGCGTAGTCACTCATATTCCATTGCCATCCTCGTCTCTTCCGAAATGGGACGCGGTTTGTGGAGCCAAACAACTCGACATTTCTTTTCCCCAGATTACCCTTCTGCATCTTCGTTTAAAAATTTTTACCTCTATTATCGTTTCTGGTGGGTTTAAATTTTTCTTGTTTCCATCTTTGTCCCTACTTATCCGCGAGTTTTCCTCTTCGATCTCGTTTCTCGTTTAAATAAAAATTATTTATTAAATTAGAATATTTATTAAAAATAAAAATTATAGATATTTTAAATCAAATATGTTATATCATATTATTTATAATAAATATTATACCTATTTTAAATTAAATGATATTATATATTGACATAAATTATAAGATAAATATAATTAATATATAAGTAAGTATACGCACGAATAAGATAAGAGCTACCGTCCAGTCTACATTTAAAAATTATTTAAAATTTTTATTCACATCTCTGTTAAAAATATCTTCATACCCGCAAAACTGATAAGTAAATACCCACTAGAGATACAAATTTTTGACATCTCTACTTCCACATTATATATGGATGTCTCACCCCAATTTGAATATGATGGTTAAAAAATAATACTAGTGTTTTTGTCCTATATTTTAAATAATTTTTTATATTATAATAACACATAAATAATAATTACTAATAAAAAATAATTTACAAATATTAACAATATATTTTTATATCCATAAATTTGATATTATTTTATTTTTTATAAAAATTATTTTTATTTTTGAATCATTAGACCCATTTTGCTCAATTATTTAAATGGGATGAGCATCTAACAAGAAAGTTCAATATCGTATTGAGCATGGAAAAAAAATTTTACATTGGAGTCAAACTAGAATTCAACTAAATTCGGCCTGAACTCATTCCATTGTTACCTGTACCTCATTACCAAAAGATAAAATTACAAAAGAACTAGTTAAGCACTACTTAACTTCTTCTCGATTGAGCCGATCAGTCAGAACTTGACTAGATTAGTTTACACTCTGTGATTCTTGACTGGTTAGGGCCACAGAGCAAATTTCATCTAATGCTCATCCCTTAGGTAGAGGCTGCGGATTTTCTCGTACCAGAAGTACTACTTAACTTAAAATAATAATAATAATAATTAAGTACTTGTTTTATATTCATTAAATAAGATTAAACGTACTTTCAACTCAATAAATAAATAAATTGTGATGGACTAATAATGATATGAATAAACCAACGAAAAATGAAATAATGTTTAACTGAATCGTAATAAAATATTTTCATTTCACATTACTTAATAAGTTAAAAGTGAAAAATTAGACATGTAATTTTAACATCTTTTTAAATGTAATGTAATCTAAAATTATGCAAATCCTGAAATCATTAAAATTTTATATTTAAGCGTTCTCGAATAAGAATAGCACAAAAATCAATCATCCTTCAAAAAGTTTTTCCGCTTCACCCCACCTTACAGCAAAGAAAATTATTGTGTGCATGATATGACTTGCAAAGAAACTAGTTTTATAGCTTTTATTTATTATTATATACATGAATGGGTTCAATAAAAAAATTTACTCGATCGAAAAAGACAATATTATGAGTGCGTTTAGAGCAACGAAAAATAACAAAATATGATTTAAATAATTTTTTAACGTTTGACACGTAATTATCAAATCATATTTTTTAAAAATAAATAATAAAACTTTTTGACTTTTACCTCAATTTTTTGAAATAAAAAATCATCCGAATAATTTTTTTTGAAATCGGAGGGCCTAAAGTTATTTTTTCAACATCAGATTCCTAAAGTTAAGTCCTATCCGTTTATTTTATATAAAACTAATTTGGCCATTCAATTTAAAATTTTAATTTTTTTAAATTTTAAATGGTAAATTAATAAAGAATAAATAACCCTTCAACAACCTGCGAGAACAAACCCTCTCCAAAGCAACAACACTACCTTCTGCAGCCATAACACTACCTTCTGCAACCATGGATGCTCTACCTTTTCTCATTTTTTCTGTCTTTTCATTTGTTTTCTGCCTTTTCTATTTTCTTTTCTCAATTTTCCATCAGCGTAGATATTCTTTTGCTTTTTATTTTATTTATTTATTAATTGCTTGTAAACATGGAGGACATTTGATTCACCTAAACATGGAGGGCATTTTTCTATCTGTGCAACCTTCAACGACATTTTTCTAGATCCAACTAGCTTCTTTGCTTGTGACCACCACGTCAAGCATGCCTGAAAACACAAGTATTTTTCAACTTTCGGCAACGAGCTTCTCTATTGTCTAACCTTTCCCTACTTTATCTCTCTTGTTTTTACTCGTTTACTCTTAAAATGGGCCAAAAAAAATTATATTATTACATTGGATAACCAGATTTAGATGTCATTAATTAAATAGCTAAAATTTAACTTTAGGGACCTAAAGTTAAAAAACAACTCCAAACACGCTGAATTCATTTTTTGAGTTCATCAAAATAATTTTATGTCAAAATTTATTAATAATCGTTAAAAATTATTTAACATTTGTAGAAAAATTATTAAAATTTATGGAACATTATTGGAATTTGTAAAAAATTTATTGAAATTTGTAAAAAGTTAGTGGAATATATAAATATATATAAATTTATAAAATTTTACGAAATACAAAGAATGCAGAATGTGTTAGACAATTTTAAATATTTTTAGAAATTTTTAGAATATTTCAATGCACCATACACACCTTATATTCTAAAAATTAAACTTCTATTATAACTTCTGAAAATTTTCATTTATATATATTTGAAAATTTAATTTATTTGTCAAGCTTATTCATTATTTGTTTAAAATATAATTTATTTATTAAACTTATCATTTCTAATGTACACGAGCAGGTTTAATTACAAAAAAGTCAAACTTAACTAAATTCAAAGAAAATAATATTATATTATAAAAATTGAAATTGTTACACGAACCGAATATAAATTCGTAAATAAATTCATTTTTATAACATGTAAATGATTTTATTTAAATATATTTAAAAATTTAATTTGTTCATTAAACTTGTTTATCACTTTATATACAAGCAAATTGAATAGAAAAATCGTTAACAAATTTATAAAAGCTTATAATTAAACTTGACAAAAAATCGCAAATAAACTGATTTATTGTAATAAAATTAAGCTTAAACTTGCCTATAAACTAATAAACCAATCTCAAACATAAAATTTTAAACTCTATAAAACATCAACTTGAGCTTGTAAAAAAATTTTAACAAATAAATTTAATCACAATATTTCAAACTCCATAAAAGTTCAACTCGTGTTAAAATTTGCAAAAACCTTGATAAACAAAGTTAAATGCCCTATACTCAACTTGTTAATAAATATTCAAGTAAATGGATTTGAATTTAATAACAGATTTTAAACCTTAAATTAATAAAAAAATAAATTTAATAATTTCTTAATTAAGTGACAAAAATCGTTTAATATTTTTAATTCAAAATAAAAAAAATCTCGAAACACAAGAAAATAAAAAAATGTTAAATCAAATACACTTCGTCTTTTTCTTATTTTAAAATTTTCAAAACATATAAAACATAAAACAAAAGATAAAAGAATCTAAAAATATAAAAATATAAGTCAAATGACACTTAAATTTTATGAGTTTCTAATCCTTTTTTGCCCTAATGGAAAACATCTTTATATTGGCCAACTAAATAATAGCGTGTTGCAGAATTTTTCAGATTTTTAACAATATATGTACCGTATAAGATTGAGATTTTTAAATTTCAATTTAAAAAATGTTAAATTTATGACTCTACTAAATTCCAATAACATTAAAATAAATAAAATAAGGTAAATTCACACAATGTAAGTTAAAACTAAAGCAACAATCACCACTCAAAAAAATAAGATAGTCAATACTTTCGCATTACACAGATTGCACAAACACACTCTAGAGTACCAGGCTTTAGAAACATCACAAAACCACACACCTGAAGAAGTTTAGAGAGAGAAAATGTAGGAACTGATTCTCATTGTATTCACTTTGATACAATC
Source organism: Vitellaria paradoxa (assembly GCA_019916065.1). NCBI lineage: Eukaryota > Viridiplantae > Streptophyta > Magnoliopsida > Ericales > Sapotaceae > Vitellaria > Vitellaria paradoxa. Next base: position 7,280,669 of record CM034243.1, on the reverse strand, counting down.
GTTCTTATATAGAAAAATTTCAATCATACAGCTCTGTTTTTACATCTTATACACCTCTCCTTCTCAATAGACTACAACCAACTTGTAACAACCCAAAACACGTGTTAATCAATTATTTACCTACCATAACAAATTCAACTGATCAACTAATCTCTAATCACTAATGTCCCCTCTCAAGCGAATGGGATCTGGGAGAGACCATGAGTTTGGATTGTAAGTAGACAAACCAAGTAGAGGATAAGGGTTTTGTCAAAATATCAGCTATTTGATCAGTGGTAGAAATATGCAGAATAACAAGATTTTTAGCTGCAACCTGCTCACGAATGTAATGATAATCCACCTCGATATGCTTCGTGTGGGTATGAAAAACTGGGTTGGAGGTAAGAGAGATAGCTGAGAGATTATCACACCACAAAAAGGAGAAACAATAGTATTAATACCCAAATTAGTTAACAGCATTCGAAGCCAAGTCAGTTCAGCAGCTACTTGAGCAATGGCCCTATATTCAGCTTTGGTTGAAGACCGAGCCACTGTGGGCTGCTTCTTAGCAGACCAAGAAATAAGATTTGGACCCAAAAATACACAGTACCCAATTGTTGATCTATGACTGAGTAGATCACCAGCCCAATCAGAGTCAGCATATGCATTGAGAGTAAATTAAAAGGACCACGAGTAAACTGAAGGCCATAAGCTAAAGTCCCCTGAGTATATTGAAGAATTCTCATAACCTAGGCAAAATGATCAATAGATGGAGCTTGCATATGTTGACAAACTTGATTAACAACAAAAGCTAAATCTGGCCTAGTGATGGAAGATATTGTAAGGCACCAACAATGCTTCTGTATAGAGACTGCCAAGCAAATGGAGCAGAGCTTGATAAAGAGGGCTGTTTGGTGGAAATTGGAGAGATAGCTGACTTGCAATTCAACATTCCTGCCTTAGATAAGATATCCAAGGCATATTTAGATTGAGATAGAAAATAACCATGGACAGACTTGGTGACTGAAATACCCAGAAAATGAGACACATCCCCAAGCTCTTTCATAGAGAATGTTGTGTGCATATGCTAAATTAAAGATTGAATATGAGTAGGACTATTTCCAGTAAGCAAGATATCATCAACATATACCAATAAGATTGTTATAGTTGTAGCAATCTTCTGAACAAATAAAGATTGGTCACAATGACTTGTTTTGAATCCAACTGAGATAAGATAAGAAGAGAAGGTGGAATACTAAGACCATGGGGCTTGCTTGAGGCCATACAAAGCCTTTTCTAACTTACAAACATACATAGAATGAGCAGAATCCACAAACCCCTCTGGTTGGGAGACATACACCTCTTTATGCAACTTACCATGAAGAAAAACATTAGAAATGTCCAATTGTTTAATGCACCAATTATAATGCAATGCCATACATAAGACAATACGAATAGTAGGCTGTTTTACGACAGGACTGAATGTATCTTGGAAATCCACCCATTCCTATTGAAGATACCCTTTGGCCACTAAGCGAGCCTTATACTTAGCAATAGAACCATCTGAGTTACGTTTAATACGAAAGACCTATTTACATCCAATGACATGCTTCCCATAAAGCAAAGGAACCAAGGACCAAGTGTTTTATTTAAGAATAGCTTAGTACTCTTCCTGTATAGCACTTCTCCAAAGAGGAGAAGCTAAAGCAGCCTTGACAGAAGTAGGTTCTGTTTAGGACAAATCAGTGGAAATGGTAAGTGAGGAAAGACAAGTGGGAAGTTTGGGTTTAAAGACACCAGCCTTAGATCTGGTAGTCATGGGATGAGTATTATGGATAGGTGAGGACTGAGATACAGAATTAGGAATTAATTCAATACCAGAATCAATTGGTCTGGATTGAACTTGATGAGGTTAAACAGAAAAAGACTAAAGTGGAGTGGACTGAATTGGAATGGACTTAGAATTAGAACATGGTGATAATGAATGAATCAAAGAAGAAGAAGAAGAAAGAGATGAAGTAGAACCAGGATTAGAAAAATTATCAAAAGTCAAATGAATGTGAGAGGAAGACCAAAAGAACTGGTGTAATTAAGATAAAGTTGGTTGAGAAGAAGAAGAAAATGAAGAACTAATATCTGCGAGATAAGGAAATAAAGATTCATTAAAGAGAACATGCCTAGAAATATGTATTTGACCCGTTAAGACATTGAGACATCTATAGCCTTTCATACTTGGATGATAGCCTAAGAATATACAAGGAGTTGACCTGGGAACAAATTTATTGGTAGAGTAAGGCCTAAGCCATGGAAAACACCTGCAACCAAAGGCTTTCATGAAAAGAAAATCAGGTGCTCTATGGAAAAAGAATTCAAAATGTGCATGATAATGAAGTTTAGAACTTGGTAAACAATTTATGAGAAAAATAGCAGTAGCAACAGTATCAAACCAATAAAAAAGATGAAGATTGGACTGATGTAATAGCGTAATAGCAGTCTCCACAATGTGCCTATGTTTTCTCTCTGCATCTCCATTCTGAGAAGGAGTATGAGGACAGGATGATTGATGAACCACACCATTTGTTTTCAAAAATTGTTCAAATTTAGAACTAGTAAACTCACCACCCCCATCAGTTCTAAGAATTTTCAAAGAAACCTCAAACTGATTTTCAACATATGCTTTAAATTCAAGAAACTTATCAAAAACTTCACTTTTGTAATAGAGAGGATAAATCCAAGTAAAGCAACTAAAATCATCCACAAACAACACATAATACTTGATCAAGGATTCAGAATGATTGAAAGGACCCCAAACATCACTACGTATTAAAGCATAGGGCTTATTCACTGATGAGTTTGACAAAACCAAAGGAAATCTATGGGATTTAGCCTTTGAACAATCAACACACACAGTGTGCTATTTATTTCACACAGAATGAAGGTGAAAACGATGAATAAGACTCGTAAATTTTGAAAAAGAAGGATGTCCTAATCACTTATGCCAGCTATCATCCGTCACTTTAGCCATTAAACAAGCTTTATTTGTAGCAAAGAATGATAGAGTGCATATAGAAACATGATATAGGCCATTGGAGTGACTACCCTTACAAAGCACTGCATTAGCTGCTTTGTCCTGAACAATAAACGAGTCAAAATCAAATGTTACAGTACGATTGTTATCATCGATCAATTTATGAACAGAAACTAGATTAGAGTGAAGTTTTGGAACATGCAAGACGTTTTTTGAGTTTGAGAGAAGCATGAGGTGTGGGAAGTATACCATTTCCAATGTTTTGAATAGGTAAGGTAATTCTATTACCAACCAAAACCTGATCTGAACCTAGGGATGGGCATAGGGCGGGTAGGGGACGGGTACACGTATCCCTATACCCGATCTCTAAACTAAAATCAATCCACATACCTTACCCGATCCCCACTGAGGATTTATTTTTACCACCCATCCCCGACCCAAGCGGAGAATGGGGATCCCTATGGGGAAACGGGTACCTGAATTGAAAAAAATATAGAAATACAAAAATTCTAAAATATGACTTATAAAAAAATAGAGCAGAATCCTAATGCATATTGAAAAAATAAAAAAATATCATATATACATATTTAGAAAGCACTTATTAGGTTTCTATTTTCCTACTATGTTAATAGATTCTATGATTCAAGATAGGAAAAGTAAATAAAGAAACATTCATAATTGGTTTATCTCAATTTATAGTTTCTTTGTAAATTGGAAAACAAAGTAATTTAATAGGAAATTGATAGATAAAGAAATTCAAAATCTTAATTTCCTACCTTACTGAAAAATCTGTAGTAACAAATATACTAAAAAATTAAATATATATATACATGAGAATATGGGGAGGGTCGGGGAATGCGTAGGGTAGGGTACGGGGCGGGGACAGACTCATACCTGTACCCTACCCGATCCCTAAATTTTTTTTAAAAATGCCCCCATACCCTACCCGATCTCTAAAAAATCCCCGAATCTCCTACCCGTTTGGGGCGGAGATTGGGTAGGGTACGAACGAGTCGGTCGAGATGGCCATCCCTATCTGAACCTTGATAAGGCTGATGAATCTGAAGATTGTCCATATCATTTGTCATGTGATTTGTTGCTACAGAATCAATATACCATTGTAGAGAAACATTTCTTACCAAAAAAAAAAAAGCTCTAATGTTTCCACCCTCAGATGGAACTGAAATATTGTGAGCAAGACCTTGATATGAAGTATTCATTCTATACCAACATTCAAGAGCAGTGTGATTTGGCTTGTTGTAAATCTGACAAATAACTTAGAAATTACCAGAAGTTAACTGTGCTTGTGAATTAAGATTGGAGTTGTGTTGACTACCATGATAGCCAAAATAACCTAAAGGCCCAGAAGAACTGTTGTGTAACTGGTTTCGACCACCTCTGTAACTACCACGAAATTGATTTTTTCCACCTTTGTAATTACCACAGAATTGAGTTTTTCCACCTCTATTGAAATTTTGATTTTGTTGATATCCAGATTGAAATTGAGAAAAGGAATTAGATCCTTTCTGCGCAGCAAAAGCAACTGGTATGTCTGATGTACCAGATTTCTTAACACATTCAACATGAACTGCTTTCGGAACACAACAGTGAAGACAATTCTGACATAGTAATTGGAAATGGTCGAGCTCTAATCGTGGTTTTGAAAGCTTTGTAGTCATCAGGAAGACCATTTAAAGTTTACAAAATTAGGTCTTCTTCTTCGATTATAGAACCAGCCAAAGCTAATTGATCAGATTGTTTCTTTATTTGAGCCAAATAAGCTTTCATTATTAGACTTTTCTTATTCACTGTTTGCAGTTTATTTTTCTACTGATGAATGTGTGATCGTGATAGAGAAGTGAAACGCTTTGATAACAACTCCCAAACTTCTTTACTTTGTGTGCAATCAAGAATGGAGGTATAGATTGATGGTGTAAGTGTGGCCGTCATACAGCTAAAGATATGTGCATCAACAATCTCCCATTTTCAAAATTCAGGATTTGATACCTTTTAATTTGCAGAATCGAGTATTTCTTCTAGTGGAATTTGCTTCGATCCATTGATATATCCCAGCAATCCAACTGCTCTAATTAGATTCTGAAATCGATACTTCCAGACTATATAATTTGATGTATCAAGCTTCACAGTTGCCAAAGAATTTAGATAAGAAAGAAGAAATGAGAATGATGAATCATTTCCATCAATCTCAGAAATTGAAGACGTAACAGAAGTAAGATCTGCCATTGGAGAAATTAAAGAATACGTAGCAGAGATAGGGTTTGCTAGTGAGAGCTTTAGGGAAGCTCTGATACCATGAAGAAATTTAGAGAAAGAAAATGTAGGATCTGATTCTTATTGTCACGCCCCTAACTTAATTGTCTGAGACGGACGATATGAGATTGCAAAACCAAAATAAATAATAAAATTCAGTCCAAATTCAAATTACATTAAATTAAGGTCATCAAATTATCCAAAATCATTATTTATTCCCATATAAAATAATATTCCATTTCATTACTCATAATTAAGACCGGACTCAGGCTACGCTAGCTTAAACTGCCTACATGTCTCACATCAGGAATCAAGTCTCCGTAGTTCTTAATTGATATTTCTTATTTTATGACCAAACTCATGATCAATAAAATAATCCACACATCTCACCAACAAATGTAACAATCATATTTCCTTAGTCCACACATCGCAACAGAACTCAGAATCACGCGGTTGCTCTAATCCCATAATCGCCCACCTGCCAGCACGTTGCTCGAACAACCATTTGTCCTCTCATTTCTTTCTTTTCCATTTCACTTCTCTAAGTTCCAATCACAGGCTCACAGCCTAACAAACAGGAAAGCTCTGTTTTGCTTCTAATCCAATCATCATGCTTATTAATTATGTTCATGTACGAATAAAGTAGCAGAAAGCCAATTGCACAATAAAAAAAAATACACATATTAACGTTCAAATTATTATTAATTTGTTTGAAAAAGTTCACATTATACAAAACCCACACACAGAGACAGTTGCTTCACCACTTATGCATCGATACATCTATGTGTATTCGCTGTGACTCAAGACATACACAAAGTACAAACGAACGCCACACAGTTATGAAATCAGTAGAACAAAGAGAGGTTACAGGAAAAGCAGTTTTAACCGGAGATTTCAACGGCCTTGACATCAGGCTTCTTGACCTCCTCCTTAGGGACTGTTACAGTCAGAATCCCATTCTCCATGGACGCTTTCACCTGATCCAGCTTCGCATTTTCCGGCAGCCTGAACCGCCTCATGAAGTTGCCGCTGCTCCGCTCCACCCGATGCCACGTATCGTTCTTCTCCTCCTTCTCCACTTTTCTCTCACCGCTGATCTGAAGAACCTTGTCGTCCTCGATTTCCACCTTCACTTCCTCCTTCCTCAGCCCTGGAAGATCGGCCTTGAACACGTGGGCTTCCGGAGTTTCTTTCCAGTCCACGCGGACGTTCACGATTGCCAAATTTTCCCGAGAAAGTTGAGGAAAAGGAAAGTCCCTGAAAGGGTCCCAAACGTCCAGAGAGAAGGGATCAAAGCTGCTGCCTCGTCGGTTGCCAAAGAAGCTTGGGATCAGCGACATTGTTTTATCGTGGGATTGATACCAACCTCGAATTGAAGGAGAGGAATCTGGATTTTTGATTGGAAAGGGAGATAGTTCAAAGATTTACTTAGTTGCCGAGGGCTTTGATTCTCAACTGCGATTTGATGAAAGGACTTGTTAGGTATTTGTAAGAAGAAGACGAGCATTCCAGTACTTTCGAGACTTTTCTAACGCAGATTTTTAAGGCTTCTAGTGCGCACTGAGAAATCTCTAATTTAAACCGTTCTGTTTGTCGCGGTAATAGTTAGGAAAAATTCTGGAAATTTATAAAAATTTCTAAAAATTTTTAGAACACTTTAATATATTTTATATTTCTCATATTTTATAAAATTTTTATAAATATATATATTTTAACAAATTTTTACAAACTCAACAAATTTTTTACAAACTTCAATAACAATTTCACAAATCTCAATAATTTTTTTACAAATCTCAAAATTTTTTTAACAACTTTCAAAAAATTTGGACAAACTCAAAAATCTGTTCAAACAGTTTCTCTCTTTAATATTCTAATGCAAAAGTCAAAAAATTCAATAATTTTTAAAAAATTTTGACTTAAATCTGTGACTTAAAAATCCATTTGAATAATTTTTCTCGTTAAAAAATTATATTATCTATTTCTAAAATAGAATATGTGATTTAGTAGTTACACACTAAGTACTAAAAAATTATTAAAATCAATTTTTTTTTTTGGTTATTTTTTTACACACCAAACGCAAAACGGATTACTAGTGGGTTTGCCTGCCACGTCAGTAACATAAATGTGTTAATTGTAATCGAATTTTCTTTATTTTTATGCATGTGATAATTAAAATACATATCGTCAAAGTCCACCATTGCTTTTACAAATTTAACCTTCCCAAGTGTTACTTCTAGTAAACATGACTGCATCAAGTACAATAAATGAAAAACTGCAAGTCTGCTTGTGATAGCCAGGCCAATTCATACTCTTGAAATCTTGGAAAAGCTCTGATTCAATCATAAAAAAGCGCTTCAATGTTAACATCTTAGGCTCCATTAGGAGCCCTGAGAAATTACTAAAATACAATAAAAAATTAAAAATTTTAAAAATTATTTATTTTTTTTATTATACAAATTATAAATTTAACACTTTTATCAAATTTTATCACTTTTTGTCACTCCAAATGACCTCTTAATATTAGAGATTTATCTTTTAATTTTTTCTTACAAGCTTTTAATATTTGAATTGGAATGTGAAGGTCCAATATATGATTAACTAATAGTTAACGGTTACTTGCTGTTATATTTGTGTTGGATTAAGAATTTATCAAAGGAAAAAAAGTTATTTATTTTCAAAGAAAAACATTACACAAATATTTTAAAAATTCAGCACACGTCACTCGAACAATAAAAATTAAATATTTTATTTAAGTGTGACTATATTATCTTCTACACTACGCTTGGTTGAAAAATAAAATGATAAACATAAGTAATTTCTTATGCAAGATTTTTTTTTTTTTTTTTGTATTCAATGAGTAGGAAATTAAGAGGCAAAACTATAAGTAATTTGGTACCTAGATCAATCTACCTCCCAAATCCATTAAATAAGCATCACTAGGGTGTTTAATTTTCATTAATTTTCATTGATTAGCTATCTCGAGATACAAATGCAACGACACTGACTTTGTACAATTTTGAGTTATGGTTTGAGAGTTATATTTTTTTTTAAACAAGGATTTGCAAAACTCCTCCTCTCTTAAAAAATTAGAGAACTGCTCTAATACTATAAAGAATGGAGCAAAAAAAATATAAATAACACAAAAATTTACATACTTCTAAGCCTAACATAACAACTTACATGAACGGGAGAAAAGAGAGTAGAATCCGTTATATTCATTGTGTCTCAATAAAGTTCAACCCAACAAGTTAAATAGTTTTAAGTGAATATAAAATGTCAAAAATTCAACTACCCAGAATCAGCAACAACTAATAAGGAGGCAAGTCAATTCTCTGTGATTTCAACCAATCAACTCATGAATAAAATTAAATTCCCATATTCTCCTCTCTCCACCAACCAAGCTAAATTCAATTTAAACACAAATAAATTATGTCCAGAAATGACTATTAAATAGAGTGAAATATAATTTAATCTAAAACTTTTAAATTATAATAATTAGGACCTGTTTAATAAAACTGTCAATTTTTAATTTTTGTATTCAATTTTTATGTTTAATTTTTAATTTTTGTATTCAATTTTTAATTTTTTGCTTTCATTTATATGGTAGAAAAAAAAAAACCAAAACCTTGAAAATACGTTTGGTAACGATAATTGTTAGTTAGTAATTATAATTGTTAATTAATTAAATTTAATAAATTTAATTATTTTAATTAAATTAATTATTAAAAATAATTGAATTGAATAAAATAAAATATATTAAACATAATTTATTATAATTATTTTTAAAAACAATTTAATAGAATATATTTCCTGTTAATTAAAGTAATTAATTTAATTAACTTAATTTAATTTAATTTAATTACTTAAATAAATTTGATTTAACTAATTAATTATATTAATTAAATTTAATTATTTTAATCATATTATTTTTCCAAAATAATTTGATTCAATAAAAATAAAATACATTCAATAGAATTTAATTATATTATTTATTAAGAATAATTTATATTAAATTATTTTTATATTAATTTAATTTAAATTAATTAAATGTATTTATTTTAATTATATTTTTATTAAAAAATAATTTAATTCAATAAAAATAAAATGTATTAAATATAATTTATTATATTATTAATTAAAATTAATTTAATAAAATAATTTTAAATTATTTAACAAATTAAACTCAATTATAATTAATGTAATTTAGTTATTTAATATATTTAATATAATTTACGTAATTATTAATATTTAATATATTAATATATTTTATATATTAATTAAATATTTTTATACTAAATAATAATATATTTGACGGTGACCAGAGATGAATAAAAAGTAGTGGTGGCAGTGATTAGATATTAGTGACATCTAGTAGATGATGGTAATTGATCATTGTAACTGGTAGTGGTTATATAAGAAATTCAAAACTGAAAATAAAAATTTAAGAAAACACATTTTCTATATTTTCATAATTTTTAAAAATTTTAAAAATAATTTTTATTTTTTAAAAGCTGAAAATTGAAAATAAATTTACTAAACGATTTTTCATGTTCATTTTTTAAAAAATGAAAATAAAAACAAAAAATTGAAGATGAAATGATTACTAAATGCAGCTTTAAGAACTTATCAAATTCGTTCGCCTCCTTTCTCATATACAGCAATGGTATCACAACAGAAATCTAAATTGCACTGTTACCCTAATCTCACAATCGCCCACCTGCAACCACGTTGCTCAAACCAGACTAATAAGGGGCGAACGGACGTTGGGGTTACGGTGAATTGTAAAATGAGTAAAATTTTGAACTCAAAATTTTTGTAATATAATTTATAATATTCTAATATAATTATATATAACCCGCTACAATATTTTATTCTTAACTTAATTATATTTTAAAAATTAAAAATAAATTAATAATTCTAAAAGTTAAAAAAAAAAAAGCCAAAAGCAAATATTAAGACTGCATATTTGTTTTAGTAAAACTTCATAATTTTTTTTAACCTTTTCAATTATATGTTCTTGCACACTTTCTCTCCTTTTATAGATGTATATCTCTCCAATTATAATAAATTTGTTTGGAATTCTACGCAGATTGTAAATTATATATTCTGTCGATAAATAGATGCAATTACAAGCTTATGCTTGCAACTTTTTAACCCCTTGTTTATATATTGTAATATATTATTTGTAAAAACTAACAGAGTTGTGCCAACTCCAATTTCTTTTTCTTTTTTATTATTAGTATCACAAATAATTGCTTGTCGCATGGCATCTTCTTTATTTATTTATATATATATATATTTTTTACATGAGTGATTGCTTTTCTATTTCTGTTGTTTCTTTCTTTCTTCTTTTTTTTTTTTTTTTTTAATAAGTAACTACTATTCTTAGTTTTCTCTACTTGTATTAATTTTCTCTCTCTTTATACCTGTATATTGCGGTGAATTTGTATTCTATCGATAAATAGATATAATTGCAGGCATATACCTGTAATTTTTTAAACTTTTTTTTACATAATATATATATATATATATTGCAAAAGCAAACAAAATTGTGCCGACTCTAATTTCTTTTTCTTTTTTTATTTTTAGGATCATAAATAATTACTTGTCGCATAGCATCTTTTTTCTTTTTTTTTTATGAGTGATTGTTGTTCTTTTTTTGTTTTTCCTTTCTTTTATTTTTTAATTAAGTAATTATTATTCTTGTTTTCTCTACTCTTATTAATTTTCTTCTTAGTCTTTATTAGTAGATGTCTCTATTTATTTCTCTATTCTTACTATAATTTATTAATAGTGCTACAAAAATAACATAACTTTACAATTTTGTCACAGCATCAGGTGAGAATTAACAATAATTCCTAAAATTATTGACTTAGCATATAAAAATAATTAATTCAATAACAAGTAAATTGATAGAGAAAAAATTGACTAATTGCTTATATCATATTATCTTTTAGAATTTTTCAATTATAATATATATATATATAGATAAATTTGTATCTTAAAATTCTATTTTTTATTACAGAAACATAATTCAATTTATTTTGAAATTGTCACTAAACACTTACTGTTGCCAGTAGAATTGAATGGGATTAAATATCAATTTATGTAACCTTAACATACAATATATAATTTGAGAGAAATACAGCTACAATTGATAAATCCCAAATCACAAACCCACGTTTGTGTTAGTAGGAGATGAATAAAAGAATAATTAATTGAATTATGCGTACAACACTAATATATATATATATATATATATATATAATTATATATTATTCTATTTTATTTACTCATCTAATTGCATTTAATTAGATTGTATTTTGTAATTGCCTGTGTCACCTTTGTTTAAAAGCCCAAAAACAGAAAAATTCCTAACTCTACCCGTACCCAAACCATTTATCCTCTGATACGTTCCAATCACAGCCTAACGCCGAGGAAAGCTTTGTTCTGCTTCTAAATCCAATCATCATGTTCACGTGCGAATAGGGAAGTAGAAAGCAAAATGCACAATAAAAAAAAATTTAAATAAAAATATTCAAATTATTATTAATTTGTTTGTAAAAGTTACATCACAGCACACACAAAACCCACGCATATTACACAAAGACATGCACAAAGTACAAGCGAACGCCACAATTTTGAAATCAATAGAACAAAAAGAAGCTACAGGAAAAGCAATTTCAACCGGAGATCTCAATGGCCTAAACAGTTTTAACCGGAGATTTCAATTGCCTTAACATCAGGCTTCTTGACCTCCTCCTTAGGAACCGTTACAGTCTATGCTTTCACCTGATCCATCTTCGCATTTTCCATGGAGGGACGTCCTAGGTATTTGTACATGGAGGGACGTCTTAGGTATTTGTAAGATGAAGACTGAGTATTTCTGTACCTTTCGAGACTTTTCTAACGCAGATTTAAAGCTTCTGGTACGCACGGGAAATCTTTAATTATGGCCATGTTTGATTTATAATAAAATTCTAAAAATTTTTAAAAATTATCTCAATTACAAACACATAATTTACCTCGTTTTATCTCACATTATTTCAAACACACCCTGAGTGCCACTTCACATGCCACCTCAGAATCCTAATGTGTTAATTTTATAAAAAATAACTGCTATTCCAACTTTTTTTACTTTCCACATGAGCTTTATATTTTTTAATGCGTCAATTTATACATTTCACGCACTTAAATCTCACAAGAAATCATTTTAAAGTTCAAATTTTTTAGTTGTAATATTTATAAACTTAAAAAAAATTCTATAATCACCTATTTATAATTGACCGCTAAGTGGGGCATAATAATAATTTATCCTAAAACTTTTAAATTATCACAATTAAAAGCTTAAATTTAATTTGTTGTAATCTGATCAAAATTGTTTGTTAATATATGTTTATTTTGGATAAGATTTATACGTACATTCGGAAAGGAAAAGGACTTTTTTTATTTAATTGATTTATAAAAAAATTTAAATAAAATAAATTCAAACTTATCTCCAAAATATCGATGGATTATCTAAAAAAAACTCCTGAGCAAATTAATAACTACTAAAAAATAAATTTAAGATCTCATCAATTAAACTATACCTTAAAATAATCTTATCAACTAATAATAAAAAGAAATTTACTCTAATCACAGCGGATAACAAAATAAACTTTGAAACAAATAAAATAACCTGACGGAAAAAAAAAATTGAAAAATGAAACATCCGTCCTAGATAACTTGATTTAGAATCAAATTCTAATATAATAATCACTGGCTTTACTTCACTTTTGTTGATTTTATAGGAAATTTTTTTATTAAAACATGATACCTTTTAAATATATTATTTACATTCACAAAAACTTATAAAAAAAAAAAAAAAAAAAACACCTCCAACTAAAAATTTACATACAAAAAACAAACATTTTTTTGCCCCATTTAGAATTTTTTATTTTTGTTTTTAACTATTTTTAAATTAATTTTTATGAAGTTTTATATTTAATTTTTTTATAATTTACTTAATAAATACAAATAAAATGTCTAAAATTTACATGAAAAAATAAACATTAAGAATTACCATCTCACCTATTAAATTTTAATCTCACAATTTTCATTTATTAAATTTTTTTAATCTAACAATTCCCATCGAACTAATATACAAACCCATACAAACCCCTCCAAATCCTCGACGGAATCATCAGAGGCTAGGAAGGGCACTCCATCAACTGCTTTTCGATTTCAGTTTTTGAAGTTGCAGACACGGCCAAATAAACACGAAAGCTCTGTTTTCCTTCTAATTCAAATGATCATGTTCGTTCATGAATAGAGAATTAGAGGCTGAAATGTAAAATAAAAATTCGCACGAAGAAAATTCAAATTATTATTGATCTGATTGCAGAAGATCACATTATCACACCATACAAAACACAAAACCAAAAAAAAAAAAACACAAATACAAGTCCGTGTATTTAATGCGCATACATACATATGTATGCATGTTCACTACGCGTAGACACACCGTGGACACGAGACCTACGCAAACTTCAAACGAACGCCATAATTTTGAAATCAGTAGGATAAAAAGTTATAGCAAAAAGCAGCATCAACCGGAGATTTCAATGGCCTTGACATCAGGCTTCTTGAACTCCACCTTAGGGACTGTCACAGTAAGAACCCCACTCTCCATGGAAGCTTTCACCTGATCCATCTTCGCATTTTCCGGCAGCCTGAACCGCCTCATAAACTTACCGCTACTGCGCTCCACACGGTGCCAGGTGTCATTCTTGTCCTCCTTCTCCACGCTTCTCTCACCGCTGATTTGCAGAACCCTGTCATCCTCGATTTCGACCTTCACTTCCTCCTTTCTCAGCCCTGGAAGATCGGCTTTGAACACGTGGGCTTCCGGAGTTTCCTTCCAGTCCACGCGGGCGTTCACGATTGCTGAATTTTCCCAAGAAAGTTGAGGGAAAGGACAGTCCCTGAAAGGGTCCCAAACGTCCAAAGAGAAGGGATCGAAGCTGCTGCCGCCTCGTCGGTTGTCGAAGAAGCTTGGGATTAGCGACATCGTTTCGTTTTGGGATTCGGTATTAAGCTCAAATTGAAGGATAGAGAGACCTGGGTTTTTGATTTGAGAATTGAGAGGGAAATGGTTTCGATCAGAGCTTCCTTTGGTTTCTGAGGACTCTGCAATTCAATTGCGATTAGAGCGAGGGACGTGTTAGGCATTTTTAAGAAGGGGACAAGTATTTGGAGGCTTTTTCTAACGCAGATTTATCAAAGCTTCTAGCACTCACGAGAAATCTCTAATTTAATCGTTGATTAGATTTTGCTTTTATTCGGTCCTTTTAATGGGCCCACCATAACTCCAGTATCATTCATCCATTTTTAGATTTATCTAGAAAAATATTTTTGACAAATTTTTAAACGTTTAGGGCCTAAAAGAAAAGTATTAATAAATAGATAGTTAGACTGTTAATTTTTAACTTTTGTCCCCTTTGCGGGATGAGATTTTATATACTTTTGTATTTATTATTACTTTTTATTCATATTTCTTTTTATTTTATTCTCAAAGCTACATGTTAACATAAAAATTAAAAGTTACACTATAATTGCACTTGGCGCAGAATTCAATTGCACCTATTTTACGTTGACAGAACTCAGTTGCACTTAACACTTAATTGATTTATTTAAAATGTAATATTTTTAAGTTCATTAAAATGTAATTTTTAGCCTAAATTTTCTTTTGAGAAATTTACCCGTTAGTTTTTACAAATATTTTGTTGAATTAGCTCTCAATATTTTAAAGAGATAAATTTTTAAGCAAATAAAAAAAATATTACGGAAACTCGTTGAATAATCACTTCATATTACAGAAAGTATAGTGTCGCAGTAAAGTATTCGTTAGGAAGGTCAATCACGTCGTTGGAAAAAATAGAGACTTAGTTGCGGTAAAATTGCTCACTTAAAAAAAAAAAATAGATACACAATACTATGACAAAATCACGGTCGACTCGATCTTAAACTTTTTAAGATTGTTTTAAAGTCTATTTTTTAGTGTGTTTCTTATTCCTACGTATGTATTGTACATTCATGCTAAAATAATATTTATTCCGTTTGAAAATGTTTCTCTCTTAGAATTGATTTGATTTTAAGGCTGGAAACGAATCAAGCTATTCGCGAATTATTCGAGCTCAGCTCAAACTTGGTTCGTGACTAAAATGAGCTTGAACCAAGCTTGAGTTTTAGCTTATTTAGATTTGAGCTTAAGTCTAGAAAAGTTTGACTTGAAAGCCCGCAAGTAGGCTTATTAAAATAATATTGATATATATATTTTTTAATAATATTTTTATAATATTTTATTTATTATATTTTAAACTAAAACGATGTCGTTTTGGTTTACTTCAGCTACTTGCAAACCCACCTTAACCTTAAATTTTTTTTTATTAAGTCGAGCTTGAACATATATAAAAGTTTGAGTTGAGCTCAGTATAAAAAGTTTGAGTCAAGCTTGAATAAGTTAATTCGCCTCGTTTTTGCTTTTATTTGATTTTAAAATAAAGAATTGATTTGATTTAGTAAATTTTGTGTTTGGACCATATTTTAAATTTAAAAATTGAATTGATTTAATTAAAGAGAAATATCAAATTTAATCATTTTAATAGGAAAATGAAATATGATAATATCATTTTATGATAGGGATGTTAATGGAACAAGTATACGAGGATATCAGACTTAGACAAATCCGATAAAAATCTATTGAGAAATATCCTAATAAGATTGGAACGAGTTTGGGATTAAAATTTAATACAGGTATGAGTTTGAGATAGGTTTGGGATTTACCTGTAAAATACCCAATACCCGATTATTCTTATAAGGTACCTGATGCCTATAGAATACCCGTTAGTACCCATTTAATATAATATAAGAAATATTTACATATTTACAATTCTATCCCTAAACTAAAACCTTTAAAATTTTTAAGCTAAGGTCATTTATGCTTTATTGGTAGCTCCTCTTAGCTTTGTTAGGATAGTTTATTTGAACTTGTTTAATTTATGATAAGGCTGATGAATCTGAAAATTGTCCATATCATTTGTCATGTAATTTGTTGCTACAGAATCAATATACCATGGTGGAGAAACATTTCCTACCAAAAAAAAAAAAAAAAAGCTCTAATGTTTCCACCTTTAGATGGAACTGAAATATTGTGAGCAAGACCTTGATATGAAGTAT
This sequence comes from Vitellaria paradoxa, assembly GCA_019916065.1. Lineage (NCBI taxonomy): Eukaryota > Viridiplantae > Streptophyta > Magnoliopsida > Ericales > Sapotaceae > Vitellaria > Vitellaria paradoxa. The sequence goes on along the minus strand of CM034243.1, from coordinate 7,264,174 downwards.
TCATTCTATACCAACATTCAAGAGCTGTGTGATTTGGCTTGTTGTAAATTTTACAAATAACTTAGAAATTACCAGAATTTAACTGTGCTTGTGAATTAAAATTGGAGTTGTGTTGACTACTATGATAGCCAAAATAACCTGAAGGTCCAGAAGAATTGTTGTGTAACTGGTTTCGACCATCTCTGTAACTACCACGGAATTGATTTTTTTTCCATCTTTGTAATTACCACAGAATTGAGTTTTTCCACCTCTATTGAAATTTTGATTTTGTTGGTATCCAGATTGAAATTGAGAAAAGGAATTAGATCCTTTCTGCGCAGCAAAAGCAACTGGTATGTCTGATGTTCCAGATTTCTTAACACATTCAACATGAACTGCTTCGGAACACAACAGTGAAGACAATTCTGACATAGTAATTGGAAATGGTTGAGCTCTAATCGTGGTTTTGAAAGCTTTGTATTCATCAGGAAGACCATTTAGAGTATGCAAAATTAGGTCTTCTTCTTCGATTATAAAACCAGCCAAAGCTAATTGATCAGATAGTTTCTTTATTTAAGCCAAATAAGCTTTCATTATTAGACCTTTCTTATTCACTGTTTGTAGTTTATTTTTCTAATGATGAATGTGTGATCGTGATAGAGAAGTGAAACGCTTTGATAACAACTCCTAAACTTTTTTACTTTGTGTGCAATCAAGAATAGAGGTATAGATTGATGGTGTAAGTGTGGCCGTCATACAGCTAAAGATATATGCATCAACAATCTCCCATTTTCAAAATTTAGGGTTTGATACCTTCTAATTTACAGAATCGAGTATTTCTTCTAGTAGAATTTGCTTCGATCCATTGATATATCCCAGCAATCCAACTGCTCTAATTAGATTCTGAAATTGATACTTCTAGACTATATAATTCGATGTATCAAGCTTCACAGTTGCCAAAGAATTCAGATAAGAAAGAAGGAATGAGAATGATGAATTATTTCCATCAATCTCAGAAATTGAAGACGTAGCAGAAGTAAGATCTGCCATTGGAGGAATTGAAGAATACGCAACAGAGATAGGGTTTGCTCGTGAGAGCTTTAGGGAAGCTCTGATACCATGAAGAAATTTAGAGAGAGAAAACGTAGGATCTGATTCTTATTGTCACGCCCCTAACTTAATTGTCCGGGATGGGCGGTATGAGAATGCAAAACCAAAATAAATAATGAAGTTCAGTCTAAATTCAAATCACATTAAATTAAGGTCATCATATTATCTAAAATTATTATTTATTCCCATATAAAATAATATTCCATTTCATCACCCATAATTAAGACCGGACTCAGGCTACGCTAGCCTAAACTGCCTACATATCTCACATCGGGAATCAGGTCTCCATAGTTCCTAATTGATATTTCTTATTTCATGACCAAACTCATGATCAATAAAATAATCCACACATCTCACCAACAAATGTAACAATCACATTACCTTAATATATATATATATATATATATATATATATAACCAAATATGGAACCATGTTATACCCTACTTAGTGTACAACTCAGGGAAACTGTGTTACATCCCCTAGACCTTTTGATAGAGAATCGCGTTACACCTTAGTCAGATATCTGCTTACCCCAAGTACGAAAATCAATATAAATAGAAGTTAGGAAACCAGGTTACACCCCCAATCAACTAAGACTCAGGGGAACCGTGTTACACCATACGGTTCCCTAGCAGAAGGGACAGGGGATATAACACGGTTTTCCTGAGTTTTAGTTGATTGGGGGTGTAACCCAGTTCTTCAATTTCTATTTATATTAATTTTTTTGCTTGGGATAAGCAGATGTCTGACTAGGGGTATAACACAGTTCTTTATCAGAAGGGTTAGGAGATGTAACACGATTCTCCTTAGTCGTACACTAATTGGGGTGTAACATGGTTCTTTATTTGGTTTATATATATATATTAAGGTAATATGATTGCTATATTTGTTGATGAGATGTGTGGATTATTCTATTGATCATGAGTTTGGTCGTGAAATAAGAAATATCAATTAGTAACTATAGAGACCTGATTCTCCGATGTGTGATACGTAGGCAGCTTAAGCTAGCGTAGTCTAAGTCTGATCTTAATTATGGGTGATGAAATGGAATATTATTTTATATGAGAATGAGTAATGATTTTGGATAATTTGATGACCTTAATTTAATGTGATTTGAATTTGGATTGAATTTGATTATTTATTTTAGTTTTGCATTCCCATACCGTCCGTCCCGGACAATTAAGTTAGGGGCGTGACACTTATTGTATTCACTTTGATACAGTCATTCTTATATAGAAAAATTTCAATCATACAGCTCTGTTTTTACATCTTACACACCTCTCCTTCTCAACAGACTACAACCAACTTGTAACAACCCAAAACACATGTCAATCAATTATTTACCTACCACAACAAATTCAATTGACCAACTAATCTCTGATCACTAATAACACCACACTAGCATATTATTACAAGCTTACCACTACGCGCATTCACCTGCGATTTGCCATAAACAAACAAGGAAGCAAGAATTACAAGGACAAATTTTAACCAGAGATTTCAATGAACTTGACATCAGGCTTCTTCGCTTCCTCCTTGGGAACTATGACGGTGAGAACTCCGTTCTCCATGGAGGCTTTCACTTGATCATTCTTCACATTTTTTTTCTCTTCTCCTACTCTAATAATCATTACCTCATTATTGAAGATTTATAATAAAAACCTAACATACCGTACGTATAAATATAAATACATTATCGAATATGTAAATCATGTTTTTTTTTTTTTATAATTATTATTTTGTTTCGTTTGTTTGCTGCATTCAATTCTGCTGTTAATGTGATTCGAATTCTGGACAACAATAAAAACTAAAACATTTTAATTTTAAGTTACAATAATTAAATAGCAATTTAAATTTAAAATAATTACTGAATCATGAATGGCGGATCACCAATTCAATTGCAATTTTTAATAATTTAAAATGTTTTTTTATCATAATAAATTTAAATTATAAATTAAACTATTTTTGAAGTTTACTTATTTAACCGGCTAAATGCATGGATGCCAATTTTAAACCTTGGCTAAAATATTAAGGTGATTCACAATAATTTATCCGAAGAGGACCGTGGATCATGTGACAACTCGTAATTTATTTATTTATTTATTTTTAATTAAGGAGCGATGCTAATTGATCACATAGGAAAAGAACCTCATCCATCGGATAAAACATTTTTCTTGTACTCTTTGCATCATTTTACCGTTCCGGTAATATATAAGATTGAAATTTACAAAATGAACCTCACTCAAAATCAAAATCAAAATCAAAACAAGGGTACAAGAACCATTGAAAAAAAAAAAAAAAAATCACCCGTAACTTAACATGATTTTGAAGAAGCATTTGAAGTTTTAAAAATATTTTAAACAATTAAAAATTAATATAAAAGTGACCTAATGAAATTTAATTGTAGTAAATTTGAAAACATTTGAAATTTTATAAAAATTTTTTAAAAAATTTAGGTGACATTTTGTTTATAATTCTGTTTTTTTTTTTCTGTTTTTACTTTTATTTTCTGTTTTATGTGTTTTATATTTTGAAATTTTCAAAATAAGTAAAATAAAAAACGTATTTGATTTGACATTTTTTTTATATTTTAAATTTTTTCTTATTTTGAATTAAAAACGCTCAAAACCACTTTTTATTATTTTATATTTTATGTGTAAACTTATTTTCTATTTTTTTAAATAAATTTAAAAAATCCAAGTAACCAAATACTTTTTGAATTATTTTTCTTATTTTTTATCAAATACCAATTAAAACTCCAAACAAAACTTAAGTTACAATATCACCTTCGTATCTTACACATGTCTCGTAAATACTTTAGCATTTTTTAATGTTGCGAAGAAGTTAAGTCCAGTTAAATCAAGCAATAAATTCTTTAAATTTGATTTGAAATTTTTATCAAATTTTAAAATGTGTTCAAATTTAATTTTTTCTCAACTGAACTCAAATTGAACTAAATTTGAGTTAAATTCAAATAACTTACATTCGAGTTTAACTTCATTTCATAAAAAATTGATCTTAAATTTTTTAAGTCTAACAAAAATTCCACTCATATAAGACTCGATAAATCAAAATATTAAATGCCCAAAAAAAAAAAAAACTGATATAAAACTTAGGTATTTAATTATAATAAGTAGGTACTTAAATTTTCAATTTATTACAGTATAGGACCAGTTTAGAAGTTCACCCATAATGGCGTCGCAACAGAACACAGAATCACGCGGTTGCTCTAATCCCATAATCGCCCACCTGCCAGCACGTTGCTCGAACAACCATTTGTCCTCTCATTTCTTTCTTTTCCATTTCACTTCTCTAAGTTCCAACCACAGGTTCACAGCCTAACAAACAGGAAAGCTCTGTTTTGCTTCTAATCCAATCATCATGCTTATTAATTATGTTCATGTACGAATAAAGTAGCAGAAAGCCAATTGCACAATAAAAAAAAATACACATATTAACGTTCAAATTATTATTAATTTGTTTGAAAAAGTTCACATTATACAAAACCCACACACAGAGACAGTTGCTTCACCACTTATGCATCGATACATCTATGTGTATTCGCTGTGACTTAAGACATACACAAAGTACAAACGAACGCCACACAGTTATGACATCAGTAGAACAAAGAGAGTTTACAGGAAAAGCAGTTTTAACCAGAGATTTCAACGCCCTTGACATCAGGCTTCTTGACCTCCTCCTTAGGGACTGTTACAGTCAGAACCCCATTCTCCATGGACGCTTTCACCTGATCCAGCTTCGCATTTTCCGGCAGCCTGAACCGCCTCATGAAGTTGCCGCTGCTCCGCTCCACCAGATGCCACGTATCGTTCTTCTCCTCCTTCTCCACTTTTCTCTCACCGCTGATCTGAAGAACCTTGTCGTCCTCGATTTCCACCTTCACTTCCTCCTTCCTCAGCCCTGGAAGATCGGCCTTGAACACGTGGGCTTCCGGAGTTTCTTTCCAGTCCACGCGGGCGTTCACGATTGCCGAATTTTCCCGAGAAAGTTGAGGAAAAGGAAAGTCCCTGAAAGGGTCCCAAACGTCCAGAGAGAAGGGATCGAAGCTGCTGCCTCGTCGGTTGCCAAAGAAGCTTGGGATCAGCGACATTGTTTTATCGTGGGATTGATACCAACCTCGAATTGAAGGAGAGGAATCTGGATTTTTGATTGGAAAGGGAGATAGTTCAAAGATTTACTTAGTTGCCGAGGGCTTTGATTCTCAACTGCGATTTGATGAAAGGACTTGTTAGGTATTTGTAAGAAGAAGACGAGCATTCCAGTACTTTCGAGACTTTTCTAACGCAGATTTTTAAGGCTTCTAGTGCGCACTGAGAAATCTCTAATTTAAACCGTTCTGTTTGTCGCGGTAATAGTTAGGAAAAATCCTGGAAATTTATAAAAATTTTTAAAAATTTTTAAAACATTTTAATATATTTTATATTTCTCATATTTTATAAAATTTTTATAAATATATATATTTATATATTTTAATAAATTTTTACAAACTCAACAAATTTTGTACAAACTTCAATAACAATTTTACAAATCCCAATAATTTTTTTACAAATCTCAAAAAATTTTTAACAACTTTCAAAAAATTTGGATAAGCCCAAAATTTGTTCAAACAGTTTCTCTCTTCAATATTCTGATGCAAAAGTCAAAAAATTCAATAATTTTTAAAAAAATTTTGACTTAAATCTGTAACTTAAAAATCCATTTGAATAATTTCTCTCGTTAAAAAATTATATTATTCATTTCTAAAATATAATATGTGATTTAGTAGTTACACACTAAGTACTAAAAAATTATTCAAATCAATTTTTTTTTTGGGTTATTTTTTTACACACCAAACGCAAAACGGATTATTAGTGGGTTTGCCTGCCACGTCAGTAACATAAATGTGTTAATTGTAATCAAATTTTCTTTATTTTTATGCATGTGATAATTAAAATCCATATCGTCAAAGTCCACCATTGCTTTTACAAATTTAACCTTCCCAAGTGTTACTTCTAGTAAACATGACTTCATCAAGTACAATAAATGAAAAACTGCAAGTCTGCTTGTGATAGCCAGGCCAATTCATACTCTTGAAATCTTGGAAAAGCTCTGATTCAATCATAAAAAAGCGCTTCAATGTCAACATCTTAGGCTCCATTAGGAGCCCTGAGAAATTACTAAAATATAATAAAAAATTTAAAAATTATTTATTTTTTTTATTATACAAATTACAAATTCAACACTTTTATCAAATTTTATCATTTTTTGTCACTCCAAATGATCTCTTAATATTAGAAATCTATCCTTTAATTTTTTCTTACAAGCTTTTAATATTTGAATTGGAATGTGAAGGTCCAATATATGATTAACTAATAGTTAACGGTTACTTGCTGTTATATTTGTGTTGGATTAAGAATTTATCAAAGGAAAAAAAATTATTTATTTTCAAAGAAAAACATTATACAAATATTTTGAAAATTCAGCACACGTCACTCGAACAATAAAATTAAACATTTTATTTAAGTGTGATTATATTATCTTCTACACTACGTTTGGTTGAAAAATAAAATGATAAACATAAGTAATTTCTTATGCAATATTTTTTTTTTTTTTGTATTCAATGAGTAGGAAATTAAGAGACAAAACTACACGTAATTTGGTACCTAGATCAATCTACCTCCCAAATCCATTAAATAAGCATCACTAGGGTGTTTAATTTTCATTAATTTCCATTGATTAGTTATCTCGAGATACAAATGCAATGAGACTGACTTTGTACAATTTTGAGTTATGGTTAGAGAGTTATATTTTTTTTAAAATAAAGATTTGCAAAACTCCTCCTCTCTTAAAAAATTAGAGAACTCGCTCTAATACTATAAAGAATGGAGCAAGAAAAATATAAATAACACAAAAATTTACATACTTCTAAGCCTAACATAACAACCTACATGAACGAGAGAAAAGAGAGAATTTGTACATGGAGGGACGTCTTAAGCATTTGTAAGATGAAGACGAGTATTTCTGTACCTTCGAGACTTTTCTAACGCAGATTTAAAGCTCCTCGTACGCACGGGAAATCTTTAATCATGATCCTGTTTGATTTACAATAAAATTTTAAAAATTTTTAAAAATTATTTTAATTACAAACTCATAATTTATCTCGTTTTATCTCACATTATTTCAAACACACCCTGAGTGCCACTTCACATGCCACCTCAGAATCCTAATGTGTTAATTTTATAAAAAATAGCTGCTATTCTAACTTTTTTCACTTTCCACATGAGCTTTATATTTTCAAAGGCGTCAACTTATATATTTCACGCACTTAAATCTCACAAGAGTATCATTTTAAAGCTCAAATTTTTTAGTTGTAATATTTATAAACTTAAAAAAATTCTATAATTACCTATTTATAATTGACCGCTAAGTGGGGCATAATAATAATTTATCCTAGAACTTTTAATTTATCACAATTAAAAGCTTAAATTTAATTTGTTGTAATCTGATCAAAATTGTTTGTTAATATATGTTTATTTTGGATAAGATTTATACGTACATTCGGAAAGGAAAAGGACTTTTTTTATTTAATTGATTTATAAAAAAATTTAAATAAAATAAATTCAAACTTATCTCCAAGATATCAATGGATTATCTAAAAAAAACTCATGATCAAATTAGTAATCACTAAAAAAAAAAATTCAAGATCTCATCAATTAAACTATACCTTAAAATAATCTTATCAACTAATAATAAAAAGAAATTTACTCTAATCACAGCGGATAACAAAATAAACTTTGAAACAAATAAAATACCCTGACGGAAAAAAAAATTGAAAAATGAAACATCCGTCCTAGATAACTTGATTTAGAATCAAATTCTAATATGATAATCACTAGCTTTACTTCGCTTTTGTTGATTTTATAGGATTTTTTTATTAAAACATGATACCTTTTAAATGTATTATTTACATTCACAAAAACTTATAAAACAAAAAAAACCCCTCCAAATAAAAATTTACATACAAAAAAAAAAAAAAAAACATTTTTTCGCCCCATTTAGAATTTTTTATTTTTGTTTTTAACTATTTTTAAATTAATTTTTATGAAGTTTTACTTTTAATTTTTTTATAATTTATCAAATAAAATGTCTAAAATTTACATGAAAATTAAACATTAAGAATTACCATCTCACCTATTAAATTTTAATCTAACAATTTTCATTTATTAAATTTTTTTAATCGAACAATTCCCATCGAACTAATACACAAACCCATAGAAACCCCTCCAAATCCTCGACGGAATCTTCAGAGGCTAGGAAGGGCACTCCAGCAACTGCTTTTCGATTTCAGTTTTTGAAGTTGCAGACACGGCCAAATAAACACGAAAGCTCTGTTTTCCTTCTAATTCAAATGATCATGTTCGTTCATGAATAGAGAATTAGAGGCTTAAATGTACAATAAAAATTCGCACGTAGAAAATTCAAATTATTATTGATCTGATTGCAGAAGATCACATTACATCACACCATACAAAACACAAAACAAAAAAAAAAAAACACAAATACAAGTTCGTGTATTTAATGCGCAGACATACATATGTATGCATGTTCACTACGCGTAGACACACCGTGTACACGAGACCTACGCAAACTTCAAACGAACGCCATAATTTTGAAATCAGTAGGACAAAAAGTTATAGCAAAAAGCAGTATCAACCGGAGATTTCAATGGCCTTGACATCAGGCTTCTTGACCTCCACCTTAGGGACTGTCACAGTAAGAACCCCACTCTCCATGGAAGCTTTCACCTGATCCATCTTCGCATTTTCCGGCAGCCTGAATCGCCTCATGAACTTGCCGCTACTGCGCTCCACGCGGTGCCAGGTGTCGTTCTTGTCCTCCTTCTCCACGCTTCTCTCACCGCTGATTTGCAGAACCCTGTCTTCCTCGATTTCGACCTTCACTTCTTCCTTCCTCAGCCCTGGAAGATCAGCCTTGAACACGTGGGCTTCCGGAGTTTCCTTCCAGTCCAAGCGGGCGTTCACGATTGCCGAATTTTCACGAGAAAGTTGAGGGAAAGGAAAGTCCCTAAAAGGGTCCCAAACGTCCAGAGAGAAGGGGTCGAAGCTGCTGCCGCCTCGTCGGTTGCCGAAGAAGCTTGGAATTAGCGACATCGTTTCGTTTTGGGATTCGGTATTAAGCTCAAATTGAAGGAGAGAGAGATCTGGGTTTTTGATTTGAGGATTGAGAAGGAGATGGTTTCGATCAGAGCTTTCTTTGGTTTCTGAGGACTCTGCAATTCAACTGCGATTAGAAGAAGGGACGTGTTAGGCATTTTTAAGAAGAGGGTGAGTATTCCAGTACTTTCTAGGCTTTTTCTAATGCATATTTATCAAAGCTTCTAGCACTCACGAGAAATCTCTAATTTAATCGTTGATTAGATTTTGCTTTTATTCGGCGCTTTTAATGGGCCCACCATAACTCCAGTGTCATTCATCCATTTTAGATTTATCTAGAAAAATATTTTTGTAAAATTTTTAAACGTCTAGGGCCTAAAAGAAAAGTATTAATAAATAGATAGTTAGATTGTTAATTTTTAACTTTTGTCCCCTTTGCGGGATGAGATTTTATATACTTTTGTATTTATTATTACTTTTTATTCATATTTCTTTTTATTTTATTCTCAAAGCTACTTTTTAACATACAAATTAAAAGTTTTAAATCCCTGGATTTTTATTACACTATAATTGCACTTGGCGCAGAATTCAATTGCACCTATTTTACGTTGACAGAATTCAGTTGCACTTACAATTAATTGATTTATTTAAAATTTAATATTTTGTTGAATTAGCTCTCAATGTTTTAAAGAGATAAATTTTTAATCAAATAAAAAAAATATTACGGAAACTTGTTGAATAGTCACTCTATATTACAGAAAGTATAGTATCGTAGTAAAGTATTCGTTGGAAAGGTCAATCACATTGTTGGGAAAAATAGAGACATAGTTGCGGTAAAACTGATCACTAAAAAAAAAAAAAAAAAAAAAAAAAAAAAAAAAACAGATACACAATATTATGACAAAATCGCGATTGGCTCGATCTTAAATTTTTTAGGATTGTTTTAAAGTCCATTTTTTAGTGTGTTTCTTATTCCTACGTATGTATTGTACATTCATGCTAAATTAATATTCATTCCGTTTGAAAATATTTCTCTCTTAAAATTAATTTGATTTTAAAGGTGAAAACGAATCGAGTTATTCGAGTTTAGCTCAAGCTCGGTTCATGGCTAAAATGAGTTTGAACTGAGCTTGAGTTTTAGTTTATTTAGATTCGAGCTCCAGTCTAAAAAGTTCAGCTCAAAAGCCCACAAATAGGCTTATTAAAATAATATTGATATATATATTTTTAATAATATTTTTATATTTTTAATAATATTTTATTTATTATATTTTAAACTAAACGATATCGTTTTGGTTTACTTGAGCTACTTGCAAACTCACCTTGATCTTAAATTCTTTTTTATCAAGTCGAGTTCAAACATATATAAAAGTTCGAGTCAAACTCAGTATAAAAAATTTGAGCCGAGCTTGAATAAGTTAATTTGCCTCCTTTTTGCCCTTATTTGATTTTAAAATAAATAATTGATTTAATTTGATTTAGTAAATTTTATGTTTGGAACATATTTTAAATTTAAAAATTGAATTGATTTAATTAAAGGGAAATTTCAAATTTAACCATTTTAATAGGAAGAATGAAACATGATAATATTATTTATGATAGGGATGTTAATGAAACAGGTGTACGAGAATACCAAATTTGGCCAAATTCGATAAAAATCCATTGAGAAATATCCTAATAAAATTGGAACGAGTTTAGAATTGAAATTTAATACACATATGAGTTTTAGATAGGTTTGAGATTTAACTGTAAAATACTCGATACCCGATTATTCTTATAAGGTACCCGATACCTATAGAATATCCGTTAGCACCTGTTTAATATAATATAATATAATAAATATTTACATATTTATAATTTTATCCTTAAAATAAAACCTTTAAAATTTTTAAGCAAATGTCATTTATGCTTTATTGGTAGCTTCTCTTAGCTTTGTTAGGGTAGTTCATTTGAACTTGTTTAATTTATGATTTGTTGTGTGTTATTTTTACAAGTCATAGATTGTTCCATATTGATTTGAAAGTATTTTATAAACTATGATTCTAATTGTACTGTTCCAGAGATATGTCACTATGTATTTTGTACATTTATTTTTACTATTTATAATATATTTCTTTTACCTTTCGAAAAAAATTTAGAAATCCTTTAACCAATGAATTTTTTAATTTAATAAATTTAACATTTTTGTCAATTACTAATTTTTTATTTTTATCTCAAATTGAGTACTTAATGGGTCATTTAACTAATTGAATATAAACGAATTTCACAAGTTTTGAATTGGTTTCATGAGTTTCGGACGAAACGAGTTCGAGATTCTAATTAAAAAAATAAACAGATTTAGGACAGTAATGATAAGTAAAAAATAAACGAGTTTGATAATTAGATTAGTTAATTAGGTAGGTATCCTGCCTTTTCACATCCTTAATTTATGAAAATAAATTTGTATACTTATTCAAATGACTTAAGAAAATAATGAATTCTCATTAAATTCTATTATTTTGGATTAAATTTCAGATGATTTAAAAATTTCAAAATTTAAAGTAATATTTGATTTACGTTTTATTTTTTATTTTTATTTTATGTGTTAAAAATCTCAAAAATAAGGAAATAAAAAATATTTTACTTTCCTTATTTTGAGATTTTTCTTATTTTGGGCTTAAAATTTTTCAAAATGACTTTTTTCATTTTTTTATTTCACGTATAAACTCATTTTTTATTTTCTAAAACAAAATTTAAAAATATGAGTAACCAAATGAATTTTGAACTCTTTTCCTTACTTTCAAAAGTTTAAAATGAAAAATTAATTCAAATAAAAAATAAAAAATAAAAATAAAAAAAACAAACTAAATAGCACTGAAGTTACAAAATGAAATCTAATGCAACTCATAAAATTTTATTTTAGTTCTGAACATAAAAACTGGTGAGAATTTTCATCAAATGTAATTAAACCTCATCAAATCTATTATTCCAAATGAAATTATTATGATTTTTAAAGTTTGTGGGAAAAACTAAAAGTCATTTGAAAATGGTATTTTTGATACTCTTTCATTGTCTCCTTATAATTTCTTACTCATTATTGAAATTCATAGTGAAAATTAAATTATTTGCATTGCATAAAGGTGATCTGGTATTCTATACAACAAAAATGAAATAGATTAAAATATAACTTAACGTGAGATAATTTGAACATTAAAATCTTGGTATCGAATAATTCAAATTAGAATTTTTTAAGTATTTAATTGAAAGAAAAATTAAGAACAAATTAAAAAAAAATTCTTTAAAAATATCTTTAAGTTTTTTTTTTTTCCTTGGTCTTGTAATCCTTACCCCCAATACTAAGGGTTTATAATGAAAACTTAGCATATCCTACTTACAAGTGTAAATACATTATCAAACCACATAAATAGTATATTTTACTTGTAATTATTATTTTATTTTGTTTGTTTGCTACATTTAATTATATTGATACTGTGATTCGAATTCTATACATTAATAAAAAAATAAAATATTTTAATTTTTAAGTAATAATAATTAAATAACAATTTAAATTTATAACAATAGTTGAGTCATAAATGCCATATCGCCAATTCAATTGCAAATTTTAATAATTTAAAATATTTTTATCATAATAAATTTAAATTATAAATTAAACTATTTTTGAGATTAAATCCAAAGTTACCGATTCAACTGGCTAAACGGTTATTATTTTTTAAATATTGGCTAAAATGTTAGGTGATTTATAATTGTTTATCCGAAGAAAACCATAGATCATGTTGGCACTCGTAATTTATTTTGTTTTATATTTATTAAGGAGCAATACAATTATTGATCACATAGGAAAAGAACCTTATCCCCCTCTTTCCATCATTTTACTGGTCTGATAGTATATAAATTGAAATTTACAAAATCAATCAGACACAAAATCAAAATCAAAATCAAAATAAATGAACAAGAAGCCCTTAAAAAAAAATTATCATTCTTAAATTAGCATGTCTTTAAATAACTTATGGTTTAGAAAAAAATTAAAACAAAATAAAAAATTAACATGAAATTTAATTATAAAAAATTAAAAAATTTTAAAATTTTTTTCAAAAACTTAAACACCAAATAAAATTAAATTACAATTATATGCCTGCACATTACATAACAACTTCATAAATACTTCAACATTTTTTTTAATGTTACTTACGAATTGAGTCGAATTAAATCGAACAATAAATACTTTAAATTTGATTTAAAAATTTTAATCAAATTTTAAAATATATTCAATTTAATTTATTTAAACTAAACTCAAATAAATTATGTCCAAGTTTAATTTAGTTTCCAATCCTAGCAAACATCATCTCCACAAGTACATCACATATAAGACTTAGCTATTTAATTGTAATAATGACTCAAGAAATCAACATATTAAATGCCCCGAAAAAAGTTAATACTGGACTTAACTATTTAATTATAATAAATGCAAACCACAAAATTTAATTTATTACAATATAAATATTCAAATTATTATTTATTTATTTATTTGTAAAAGTTCACATTACACACAACCCACACACATACACTGTTTCTTCACCACTCGTGCCGCGACTCAAGACGTAAACAAAGCACAAAGGAACGCCACAATTTTGAAATCAGTGGAACAAAAAGAAGTCACAGGAAAAGCACTTTAACAGGAGATTTCAATAGCTTAACATCAGGCTTCTTGACCTCCGCCTTAGGTACTGTTATAGTCAGAACTCCATTCTCCATGGAGGCTTTCACCTGATCCACCTTTGCATTTTCCGGCAGCCTGAACCGCCTCATGAACTTGCCGCTGCTCCGCTCCACGCGGGCCAGGTGTCGTTCTTGTCCTCCTTCTCCACGTTCTCTCCCCGCTAATTTGTAGCACCCTGTCGTCTTCGATTTCGACCTTCACTTCCTGCTTCTTCAACCCTGGAAGATCAGCCTTGAACACGTGGGCTTCCGGAGTTTCCTTCCAGTTCCACCCGGGTGTTCACGATTGCCGAATTTTCCAGAGACAGTTGAGGGAAAGGAAAGTCCCTGAAAGGGTCCCAACGTCCAGAGAGAAGCGATCGAAACTGCTACTGCCTCGCCGGTTTGCCGAAGAAGCTTGGGATCAGCGACATTGTTCTGCTGTGGGATTGATACCAACCTCGAATTGAAGGAGAGGAATTTGGATTTTTGATTTGAAAGGGAGATGATTCAAAGATTCGCTTGGCTGCCGAGAACGGTGATTCTCGAATCTGAACTGCAATTAAATGGGGGGACATGTTAGGTAATTTATAAGAACAAGGAGAGCATTCCAGTACTTTCGAGGGCTTTCCAACGCAGATTCTCAGGCTTCTAGTACGCACGGAAATCTCTAATTTGAACGGATTATTGGTGGGTTGGCCTGCCACGTCAGAAACATACATGGTCAATTTTTATAGAAATTTACGGTATAAGTACCACGGGATCAAATTTAATTAGACAAAGGTTTTTTTTTTTTTTTTTAAGTCAAACCCTCCTAAGAATTGATCGCATTTTCTTTATTTTTATGCATCTGATAATCAACTACAATAACACATTTTTTTTTGAAATTGTAGATTTTGATGAGATTTAATTTTATCTGACAATAAATGTCATCAATTCTTATATTTAGAATTAAAATAAACTTTTATGAATTAGATTTGAGTTGATTTCATAATTTAAAATTTGAGATTTGAAACCATTTGTTATTTTTTAACCAATATAACTAAGCGGGCAAGTTATCTCCTTATACCATATTTATAATATTTTTATTTTCTATTCACATTTTTAAATTTGGTATTTTACTTAAACCAAATTAATTCGACTTTGGTAATTTTAAAATAATTTTTCATTATAATAAATTTAAATTATGAATAAGATCGTTTTTAAATTGAATCACAAGTTTAGCTGTTAATTAATACCCCTTTTAAGCATTGATAAAAAATATTAAGGTCATTTACAGTAATTTATCGGAGGTGAGCCATAGCTCAAATAAATGAATAACAAAAACCATTATTGAAAAGACAAAACAACAATAAATAAAAATGTCTTTTACGTCAAAATTACATCATTACATCCTCACACATTGCACATAAGCCACGTGGACACAAGCACATCTAATGGGTTATAAACAAACCAGCAATAAGTTGTCTAAAATTTAATTTAAAAATTTATATTTATATTTATTTCTATTAAATTTTTGGAACCGAACTTGAATTTAAATAACTTGATTATTATTATTTTTTTACATATGCAAATTTATTGAACTGAATTTGAATTTAGCTCAAACAAATTATATATACTCTGACTTGATTGCGTTTTGCGACAAATCGATTTCAAATGAATTTTGAATGAGTCAAACACAAACTACACCCAGCCACTTTGGTTTGTGTATTAACCTTCAATAAGTCACATACAATAAGTCAAAATATCAAATTATTAAGTGTCTCCCTCCCCCCCCCCCAAAAAAAAGAGTTACATATATTATTAAAAACAAAGTACATTTTGCATTTTTGAATTTTACAAAAATATTATTTCAAAATTTAACCATTTGACTATTATAATTATGGACTTAGAAGAGAATTCCACAAATACATGTCCATAATTGATTGTTAAGTGGGATATAATAATAATACCCTGAAACTTTTAAATTATAACAATTAAAATTATAACTTTAATTTGTTATAATATTAAAATTATCTGTTAATATATGTTTGCTCACAATCACCAGTGTCTAAAGGTATAAGAATATAATTTGACTTACAAATAGTTCAAATTTAAATTTATAAAGTAAATCTACATGAAAACTGTAAAAATAAAAATTACTAAATAGAAGAGATTAAGGTATTTATATAGTGTTTAATAAATGTATAAAATTTTATCGCATTTTTAAAAAATATTAATGAAAAACTTTTATATAAAAAGTCTTCTTTTTTTCAAAAAAAGATATGAAAAAAGTGAAAGAATATGTTTTCATACGAAATAATAGAAAAAGAGAGCAAAGTGAAAAAAAAAATAAAAATAATCTTTCTCGTTAAGCAAATTCAATAGTTGAAAATATCTCAATTTCAAAATTTTGAACTTCCTTGTTATATAAATGATACAAAAAGTGTAAAGTATATATTTAAAATTTAAGTATCACATACATTAAAATTGAAATTTTAAATTAAATGTTTATTTTTCAATACATTTTTAATGTAAAATTAAAGTTTAAATATCATTTTTTCAAAAAAAAAATTTGGTTGACTTTATCTAATAAGTATCCATACATTATTTAATAAATGTGTAAAATTTTACTATTTATTACAAATATTATCATATTTTTTAAATATTAATTTTAAACTTTTATATTATAAAATATGAGAAAAATGAGAGATTATACTTTATGTTAAATGACTGAATAGAAAACAAAGTGGAAAGAAATATGTGCTAATTTTTTTAAAATAAAAAAATTTAATTGACTTTGTCAAATAGGTAACCGTACATTATTTAATAAATATATAAAATTTTATTATTATTTTTTAAATATTAATTTAAAAATTTTATATAAAAAGTATCTAAAAATGAAAAAGTAAGAGATTATTTTCATATAAAATGACAGAAAAAACAATCAAAGTGGAAAGAGAAATAAATGATTTTGACTATTTAATAAATTCAATGGCTGAAAAAAATAAATATCAAATCATGATAGATATTGTTATATAGATTTCATATAATATTTATATATATTAGAGAAGGAATTAATTATTTTTCTTTTATTCATTGAAACAAGTTATAAAAGGACTTAACTAAAATGAATTCAACCTTAACTGTAAAATTTTGGAAAAAAGAAAAAAAAATAAATAAATGTTAAATGGTCAAGCGTTTGATGTTATTTTTGGAAAGTATAAAAAGAAAAAATTAATAAAAGGTGTGAAAAAAATAGTGAAAACTGAAGAAAGTTAGAGCTAAAAAAACAAAATAAAAAATAAGCTAGAAACGAATCGAGCTGTTCGCGACCTACTCAAACTCGGCACAAAAAAAGCTCTGCTCAAGCTCTCGGTTCGTGACTGAAATGAGTTCAGACCGAACTTGATTTATGGCTCATTCAGATTTGAGCTCGAGTTTAGAAAAGTTCAGCTCGAAAGCTCCCGAATAGATTCGTTAAAATAATATATATTTTGATAATATTTATTATTATATTTTTAAATATTTTATATATTATATTTTAAATCAAAATGACGTCATTTTAGTTTATTCGAACTATTCGCGAGTCGAGCTAGAGCCTAAATTCTTATTAAGCTGAACTCGAGCCTATATAAAAGTTCGAATCAAGCTTAAGCTCGAGTTGAGTATAAAAGACTCGAGCTGAGCTTGAACAATTTAAAATTCAGCTCAACTCGGCTCGATTTCGCTCCTAAATAAAAATTTTTGCTATAAAAAATAGAAATAATTGAAATAAATTAAAAAAATTAAGAAATTTTGAACCAAACTAAAAGCTCCCAATGCATAATAAAAAACAGAATTAGAATAACTGGAACCAATAATTCCCATAATAAAAAAGGAAGAAATTGAAACACTCGTATTAAAAACATGATTTAAAATCAAATTCTAAAATCTAGTTAGGTAATGTTTTTATTTTTTATATTTTCCAAATTTTGTAAATTGTCAACAAAAACATATTTGCTAATATTTTTTTATTTTTAAAAAACGAAAAACTTAAACAAAAAATGTTAACAAAAAAAAATGTTCTCACTTTTTTTTGTTATAAATATTTTATCAATTTTAATATTTTGTCCACTTTTGCAGCATCGTACTAAAAAGAATTATTTTATTCAAATATTTTATCTAAATAAAAATTTAATAAAAATATAATTAAATTAATTATCTAAATTAATAGGTAATATATTTTATTAATTTATTTTAAATTAATTTAGGTAATATATTTTATTAATTTATTTTAAAAAATAATTAGATTAATTAATTTAATTAATATAAATTATAAATTATTTAATAAATACAAAATTTAATTAATTAATTTGATTTGATTTAATAATTAATTTAGCTTAAGTTTAACAATTAATTTTATTAATATTAAATATATTTTATTAAATTATTTTTAATAAATATCATAACTAAATTAATTAATTAATTTGATATGAATTATATTTTATTAAATAATTTTTAGTAAATAAAAATTAAATTAATTAATGTAGAATAATTTAATAATTAATATAATTTAATTAGTTATTTAACTTGAAATATTTTTTATTAAATAATTTAATATGAAATTATTAAAATTAATTATTCAATGTGAAATATATTTTATTAAATAATTTAATATAAAATATATTTTAATAAATAATTTAATTGATTAATTTAATTTAATTAATTAAATTAATATGAAATATATTTTATTAAATTTAATTAGTTTTTAAAAATATTATAAATATTATATGAGAATAAAAATAATAATTCTAAATAAAATTATATTTTCAAAAACAATTTTATTTTTATTTTAAAAACAATATCAAACTAAAATATAAGAAATGCAAACAAATAAATAAAATTAAAAAAATAAAAGCGTTTGATGCTCTAAGATTACTAATATTTCTGGGGTCGGGAAGAAGAAACCCGCAGTCGCTATCCGAGGGTGTGTACTGGGTAAAGCTCACTCTGTGGACCAAGTCGGCAATGGCTCACGAGATGGTAAATCAACCTAAGTAAATCTTGACTGACCGGCTTGATCGAAAAGAACTGTTAAAAACTCGCCAAAATAAACTTACTCTTCCAAAAAAGAGTCGAACCTAAGAATGGACGCAATCCAGACCCTTAGGTGTCCCCCAATCCCCACTCGACCACCGTGTAATATCTTTATTACACGTTGGCCGTTATCTCAGCGTTATGGAGTGTGATTTGACAGTCACCAGCTTTGGTTAACTTCTGTTGATTTTTATATGATTTTTATTAATCAATAACTTTCAAATATAGTGTTTACATTCATTAAAGAATTATAAATTTACGCACATAAACTAACTTCTTTTCACTCAATTAAGGATTTTTTTAATTTTTAATTTTTTTTATAATCTACTAAATAAATACAAATAAGAGGCCTAAAAAAATTACCTAAAAATAAATAAAAATTAAGACCCGCCGTAGACGGCCACCTCATCTACGGAATCACGGCAGGGTAATAAGAGCACTGCATCAACCACATGTTTGCCAGTTAGTTAATGGCTCGACGAACTTCTCGACTTCCCCGGTGCAAGTCGCAACCGAAATCGACGCGCCCTAATCCCCCCTGCTGTTTTTATTTTGTTACTTTTTATTTTCTCTCTTTAAATTTCAACAGTTCACAAAACCCGATAAACAATTTTGTTTTGTGTGCGCTTACCGTCAAGGAGTTTAGTACGCCGAAAATTATTAAAAATTTTTAACACATATTACCCTTAACGTATTTTGTCAAAATTTTATAAATTTATATAATGTTTAAATATCCTAACATTTTTTATAAATTTTAATAAATTTTTATAAACATCACTAACATTTCATAAACCTTAATAATTTTTTTATAAATTAAAAATTTTCACTAACTCTCAATAAATTTTCACGTAAAAATTCCCTCAACCACCCACCATTCGGACGACTTTTCTTAAAAAAAATAAGAAAAGCACAAAAGACAAATACTTTCACTACATATTTTAAAAAAATGTAACATATCAATTACACGTTAAATAGTAAAAAATTATTAAAATCATATTTTTCCGGTATCTAATTTTTCTCCCTTCATTCTTGAATTTAATAACCATATTATTACAAGTTAAATTTCTATTATACTCGTCACTGTCTCAGATGAAAATAAATCCCACCGCGTTCACCCTCATCAAACATTCATTTTTACCAGCTGTATATTTGCCCTCTAATTTCCTCCTTCCATTTCACTTATCTAAGTTGCAACACAGCCTAACAAACACGATTTTGCCTTGAATCTAATGATCATGTTCATGTATGAAAGATAAGCATAAAGCCAAACGCACAATAAAAATTCTCACACATACATTCAAATTATTATTGATTGATTGTAGAAATTCCACTACATCACACCAAAACACAAAACCCCACACATACATGTCTGTATATTTACTACGCATACATACGTACGTATGTTTATTCACCACGCATACAGACACAGTTGACTCGACAACCGAACGCATACAGACACAGTTGACTCGACAAACCGAACGCAATAGTTTTGAAATCGTGGAACAAAAAAGGTACAGAAAAAGCAGTTTTAACCCGAGATTTCGATGGCCTTGACATCAGGCTTCTTAACCTCCGCCTTAGGGATTGTCACAGTCAGAACCCCATTCTCCATGGCGGCCTTCACCTGATCCATCTTCGCATTTTCCGGCAGCCTGAACCGCCTCATGAACTTACCGCTGCTGCGCTCCATCCGGTGCCAGGTATCGTTCTTCTCCTCCTTTTCAACGTTTCTCTCCCCGCTGATCTGAAGAACCCTATCGTCCTCGATTTCGACCTTCACTTCCTCCTTCTTCAGCCCTGGAAGATCGGCCTTGAACACGTGGGCTTCCGGGGTTTCCTTCCAGTCCACGCGAGTGCTCACGAATGCCGAATTTTCCTGAGAAATTTGAGGGAAAGGAAAGTCCTTGAAAGGATCCCAAACATCAAGAGAGAAGGGATCCAAACTGCTGCCGCCTCGTCGGTTGCCGAAGAAGCTTGGGATCAGCGACATACTTTGGTTGTGAGATTAATAATACGAAATTGAATGGAAAGAAGGTTTGCACTATTGAATGATTGCCAAGATTGTTGTGTTTCTCCTGCGACTGGTAACGAGGGACGTGTTGGGCATTTAAAAGAACCGGAGGAGCATTCGAGTACGTTCGAGGCTAATCTCTTCCATGAATCTTCTAGTAAATCTGAGAAATCTCTAATCAAATGGGCCCATTGCATGGTTATCAGGGGCCATCTTGGCCAGCATGTTTAGGCCCATTAAATGGGCTCATTAAATAGTTTGAAAAGGCACTAGTCACACAATGGTTTGATTGACATTTAGACAAGATGTTAACTGAACTGGTAAGATTTTAAGTTTATTTTTCAGTAATCACTAATTCGAATTTTCTTAGAATCACTGAAAATTCACTTGATCGTTAAGTTTAGGACCTTAGTGATTAGTCGAAGCACGCAAATTAACTCAAATATCTTGAGTTATCTCAAAAAAAAAAAAAAAAAAAACATTTAGATGAAATGAATATTAAATACATGGTTGATTAGTGTCATCACAAGAAGGAAATTGTTAGGATCATGCCCCAAGGTCAAGCCTTTTGTAAGTGTTTGGGGTACTTTATTGGAATATTCATTCAACAAATGGCAATTTTATTATTTACCATGAATTGATCCATATTTGTTTTAAAATATGCTGCATAGTAAATACTCATAGATATTAAATAAATGATAGCTTCTCAAGAGACGTGAATAACGGAGCTACACCTGTGGTACTCAATTCAAAAATGTTCTTGTTCATGTGATGAGTCATTTGTAAAGGACTACTAAAGAAAAAATATAATAATAATAATAATAATAATAATAATAATAATAGTGTATAGATACTTGTTGGAGAATTAAGAGTACCGAACGTTGGAAGAGATCTTTAATGAAATTTTATTTATTCATTAAACATATCTCTCGGTTGAAATTATGTTAATAATTATTTAACTTGAGACACTATGGTGATCATCTCACATCCCAATTTTTATAGCAATCAATTAAATATATGCTTTAAAACATCTACCTTCTAGTCTTCCCCATTGATGCAAGTCTTCCTTGATTCTAAGCATTGTTTTAATTGCTTTCATGATAATGACTTCAATATTTAACAAATCATTGTGCGTCAACTTTAGCAATTCTAATATTTTAAATTTGTTGTTATTGCTTAGTTAGTTTTGAAACTAATCATTCTGAACCCACCCTTTGAATAAAAATAAAATAGACGAATAGAGAAGAAACGTAATGAAAATCTCCTCAATTCGAGGTGACTTAGAACTCCATTAGTGTAAACTCTATTCTTAACACTTATCTTCTCCTTTTCATTAATAACTGAAATAAAGATATAAATACAAACCGTTAGATGGCATTTGGTTTACTTTTTATTTTCTGTTTTTGTTTTATACGTTAAAAATTTCAAAACGAAGAAGCAAAAAATATTATGTTTTCCTTAGTTGAGATTTTCTTTGTTTTTTATTAAAAACTCTTAAAATGACTTTTTATTATTTTTTATTTCATGTGTAAACTTATTTTCAGTTTTCGAAAACAAATTTTGAAAACACAAGTAATCAAATGAATTTTGAGCTATTTTTCTTATTTTCAAAGGTACAAAATGAAAAATGAGTTCAAAACAGAAAATAGAAAACAAAAAAAAAAATAAAAAATAAAAAAATAAACTAAATGATCCCTTAATAACTGAAATATAAAAGCTACCTTGTAAAATATTTACAGAAGTTATAACCAAACTACCCCCGCCAACTAGAATCACAAATGAAAAATATGTATATAAATTCAAAACATATAAAATACAAAGGCACGTTTAGTTTGCTATAAATTTTTAAAAATTTCTAAAAATTATTTATTTTTTATCTCATTGTACGAATTATAAAATCACAACTTATTTCATTTTATCTCATTTTTTATCACTTCGAACACACTCAAAATTACTTACCTAACAGGGAGAGCAGCGTATTTCGAGTGACCAGGATTGCAGCATAATTATCTGATGAAATGCTACTAAATATAATTACTATAACTTCTCCGTGTATGATATATAAGGATGAGATTTGTGGATAGAAATATAGTTTTTTATAATATATGCGCTTGTTCATCTATTCGAGCTGGTGTAGCGTCATATTGGATTTGACACCTTGTAAATTGTAATATGGACTTTTTCCTTTTAAATTCATGTTCTTCCAATTTGGCTCAAATTTAATATTTTTATTAAATTCTGTTTAGTAATATTTATATTTATTATTTATTTATAGAATTCTAAAAAATAACAACAAAAATATATTTGTTAAATTTTCTTTTATTTTTTTTTTAAAAAATAAAAACTTAAACAAAACTTGTAAAAAAAAAGTGTTTTTAATCTCGTTATTTTAATAAACATTTTAAATTTTAACACTTTGTCCATTTATTATATCATATTAAAATAAATTATTTTATTCAAATATTTTATTAGATTAAAATTATTTTATTAAATAATTTGATTAATCAATTAATTAAACAAATTAAAAATAAATTTATTTATTATTTTAATTTACTTTACTTAGTTAAAATAATAATTAATTAATATAATTTATTTAATTAAAATTAATATGAAATATATTTTATATTAAATTCAATTAATTTTTTACAATTTTATTGAAGTAAAAAATCAATTATTGTTAACAAATTGCCTTTTTAAACCCAAATTCAGTTTTCATTTCAAAAAACGATAATTAATAATAAAATAAAAAATAAATGGTTAAACAAGAAAAAAAAATTAATGTTACCAAATGGACCCAAAGTATCTAATAAATTATCGAAACTATTTTATCCATCACAATTTCACGACAAGATATAATTCACCAAGTTAATCAAATGAGTTGTAGGAAGATCCCCCTTTCCTGACACAAAGCTCTACATTTTCCTTCAATTCCGTGGCTTGCTGCCTGATCACCTCCCCCCCCCCCCCCTTCATCTTTCATGAGTCTTCCTATTTCTCTCTACGTCCCCTCTCTCAAGCCCGTTTTCCAGTTCCAGGCCTACCATCCAAACATGGCTTATGTACCTTGCATTCACTTTATGGTCTTCAAAGTATGGGGAGCAAATCATTGGGACCCCTTCACTTCTGCTCTCCAAGGTTGAATTCCAACCACAGTGGCTCCAAAGCCCACCCACTGAGCCATGGGCTAGAACCAACTTTTGGAGTGCTCACTTCATAACCCGTCCTCTTCCTTCAATTACTTCTTTAAAACCTCCTGGCAATAGTTTAATCCATTGCGAGCCAGGAACCGAACCCGCAGGTCGAATGACCCACAAGAATGGTTGGTCGCTGTTGGCCAGTCCCCAAGCCATCTCGGCTAGCGCCTTCTCATCAAACGAAGCCAGGCTGCCCATGCTTACGTACAGAACAGAGTTGGCGCTTTGCTTGTCTAGCCATTTGATACACTTGTTAGATTTATTTTTCTTTTGTGCCCCTTGAAAGCATATTTTTGTTATGGCATTTCATTTAATTTATTTTTCTGATTAAAATAAAATATTATTTATTTAAGTATACACTATTATCCCTTATTTATAAAGTATGTGATTTAAATATTAGGCATAAGATGATAATATAGAAAGATTTAAATCACAAGTTTTATAAATAAAAGTAAATTCACAGATATTAATGAAACGGACATTTCATTATGTTAAAACTGTAACTTTTTTACTTCCCTTAATTGGGTGTTTATCTTGATCACTAAAGTGGTGACTTTGAGTAGAAAAGTTAGTATGTATATGAGATATACATATTGAATGGACTGTTGTAAATTATGATTTGGTTAATAAATGTCTTTAATCATAATTTACATAAGTTTTAATAAACTTAATAAACCTTAATCCTGAGTTTGTAATGGATTCACATTTATAAATTAAGTTTATTTGAGTTATCACGGAGTGAGATCTTATTAATGGTTAAAATCTCGATAATTTGGAGATTTAATTTTATGAATCGTGGGAACATATATTTACAAGATAGAATCCATTCTGATACGCTCACCTAAGCTATTTATCTTTTGATCATTAAATCTGTGACCGCAGTTTATTCAATAAATTGTTTATTGAATAACAATATTTATTTATAAATTGTTTACAAATATGGAAATATTGAGAATGATCAAAATATAGATAAATAGTGACTTAGGGTTAAATATGTAATTAAGAAGCTCGACATTTAGCCTAACTTAATTATGAGCTTATAACGGAGGGTTAAGTAAGTAGATTATTAGTCTAAGACCAAAATTCATTTTATTAAAAGTTGTTTTAATTTAATGAATTTCAACATGGACTATTAGAGTGCAGCTCAGGGCATTTAGTGGAATAGCCCTAGATTAATTTAAAAGATAATGGGTTGTCAGGAGATAACAAGGCCCAAATATCTTTTAAGTTGGAGCTAGAAATCCATAGGCCTTCAGTCCCAAGCTAGCTCAATTTTATCTTGATGGGCCAGGTCCAATTGGCTAATTATTATAATTTATTTATGAAATAAATTGTAGATAATTAATATATATTTAGATAAGATGATATAGTTGGGAGATTTTCTCAAGATACTACATCTTCTAAAATATATTAAGATAATATATATAGATAAGTATATAAGAGAGTTGATAAGAGATAATCTCTAGAGTTAGAGATCTTCTCTGATACAAATTTTATATATCTCTCTATAAATATCTTTTATATTATTAATGAGGCGATAGATCTAAAAGAGTGACCACACACATTTATCTAGAGAGAGAAAATTGATAATAGTTTGGAAGACTGAATTGCTGATAACAAGATGCTTCCGTTGTGTATCAAAAAATTTTAAAGAGTTCATCCATCCATACGAGATATTTTTCTTAACTCTATGCTATAAAAACAACAACTCTCCGTGTCCTCCTCGAGCAGGCTACTGGAGGAAGCCGAGGCGACTTTGAAAAGTGGGCCCACTGAGAAGAAAGGGACCTTGTTTTGTTGCTGGAGTTCTGCCAATGCGGAGCGTTCAAGGCAGTCTGCGGTGTTCAAAATGATGGCTAAAGATGGTCTTGCTTTACAAAATTCCGCTATTATTTGCAGTTGGGGTTCAAAATTGTCATTTGTGTGGCAGTGCAGGTCTTCGAACCTCAGGGGATGAAGTTGGGGCACTAGCTCCTGCAACTTGGGATCTGAATACAGAGAGGTTATGGTAAGTGAAATTTTTGTGACCAGTGGTTGTTCAGTGATATGATGCTCTGAACTGAAGGCAAATGAAACCAAATGAACCCTGCCGGAAAGAAAAAAAAAAAAAAAGGAACAAGAATGATGTGGTAAGTGGTAACCACAATTATGTAAAAAAGTATACCTTAATGGGTCATTATTTTTGACGTGATATAATCAAGTACATTTTACATAGAAGATAACTATCTATTTACTTTAGCTTACAAAAAATTTATAAAACATATATATATATATAGTCATTATTTTAAAGTGATATAATCAAGTACATTTTACATAGTAGACAACTATCTATTTACTTTTAGCTTACAAATAAATTATAATATATATATATATATAATTTTCTTCACAAACAAAATTAGAAGTTTTGATCTTATTAATTATTTCTAAGTTCTTCTTCATGTGTTTTTAAGTGATGGACACAGAAGCGGATCACATCAACGACATGGGTTTGAGTGAGGGCATTTGGAAATTAATTTATACTATATTTAGAACATGAATTTGTTAAAAAAAAAAAGAAAGAAAAATAGAGAGATAACAAATTTATAATTTTTAAAATTTTTGTAAATATAATCAAGTAAAAGTTAAATTTTGTTAATAAATATTTATATTTCAATTTTATTTTCTTACTAAATAAAAAATAAAATAAATTTAATTTTTCACTACATTTACATTCCTATCATTTTTCTTTCATTTTTTTCTCTACAATTCATATTCCCAATATAGCCTTAGAGCCCCCTTTGTTTTCTAGCTACAAAAAATCCTCATCATTTCTTTATTACTTTGCCAAGCTGCTTCACTTGCAACCTTCCAACGAGGTGCATATGTACAAGGAGTTTAAATAGCCGTGTGTTTTTTTAAGTATTTTCATAAATTTTATGTTATTTCTTCTCCAACTTTTTCACTAATATTATCAAACACATCTTCTAACTTTTTTAAGATTTTATTAAATACATAACTTTTGTCAAAAGTAACACATGACAACAGTAGTAAAAGTTGCAAAAAAATTTTATTTTATTTTTCACCAAACACACCCGTAGTTGTAGGTAACTTTCCCCACTAATCAGTCCATGCCTGGCTAACGTTGTAATGTGTCCTCCAGATGTGTGTAGAGTTTCTGGTTCTAAAAATGTTGTGAGGTGAAAGATAATGTTTAGACAGGCTGAATTTACGAAGCAAAAAAATTTAGTCTTAGGTATTTTGAAAGAAAAAAAAAAAGTTTAACCTTTTCATAGTTAATTTTTTTAACTTTTTGTTAATTTATCATTTTGCTCTTCATAATTTAATAGATAAAAATGTAAGACGATAAATATGATTATTCTAAAAAAATAAAAAAGATGAATAGTTAGTTATGATTATCAAACGCACAGAAAATGTCCGTTCAGTACATTCTAAAAAGATTCAAACTTATTACAACTTCAAACTTTTTCTAATTTTTTTTTCATTTTATTCAACTTTCTTCAATTTTGTTACAACTTTCACTATTCTTTTTTCAACTTTTTGCAACTTACTTCAATTTTTTCTAATTTTTTACAACTTTCTTCAATTTGAACAATTTTCTCTAATTTTTTCAACTTTCACAATTATTTTTTTTTTGGTGAATAAGTAAAAAGATTTGGATTGAGAGATAAAATTTACAAGATGTAGAGGGCAAGCCCTCGATATACACAAGAATTATTTATTTTAATCTATACAAAAATTAAAATCTTTCAGTTGTTACATAACTTTACGTTAGCAGCCGTGCCTTTGATCTTAGAAGTTGTAAGACTTTAACTCTGATTTATTTTTTACTTTCAACTATATTGAACTATCTATACCTTTGAAGACTTTGACATTTCTTTTAACCCAGATATCGTAAATCATAGCCAGCTAAGCAAGCTTGTTTATGGTATTTTTAAAGGAATTTTCGCTATACTTACCAATTGCCTAATTTACCTCTGCTAGGCAGTTTTGTCGAGGCCTTTCAAGTCAACATAATTTTGTTAACTACCTTCCAAATGGCATGTGAAAAGCTGCACTCAAAGAACATGGGTTCAATGTTTTCATGTTTACATTTGCATAAATCACAGACATTCTCATTAATTGTTTCCCATCTAAATACTTATCTTTTGTGTTTAATTTTCTCTTGATTGCAATCTATGATATGAAACTGTGCCTGAGTATATTTGCTGGAAACCAGATCAGCTTATGTCATATGACTGATGGTTGTTGCTACCTTACTACATTCTAGATAGGTGTTAAAGCATATATTGTTGATTTGGAGGCTGTCCAGATGAGCTGATTAGGCTTAGTGCAGTCGGGTTGTGCCTTAAGCTAACTACCAATCTCCTGCAGCTTCCCGGTGGTTGGAAAAGGCCAAGACTAGTTGTTTTTCCTCAACTAAAACTTTGAAGTTAGCTAGTAACTCTACATCATAAGCTACTCTGTACCCAAATTTAGGAATTAGTAGGCAACTTTTCGCAACTTTCTCTAATTTTTAACAATTTTTTATCCTTTTCAAATTTTTACAACTTTTTAAATTTTTTATAATTTTCTTTAATTTTTTAACTTTTTACAACTTTTTTTTTTAATTTTTATAAATTTTTACCGAATAATTTTTGTTAAAAGTAATACATGATAATGTCTGGTTAAAAGTTAAAAAAAAAGTTTTGTTTTTACTTTTTTTTTTCCTTTTTGTTTTTTTTACCCTGCATATGCAATCTAAGTGTTTGACACGTGCAAGAAAAGTGTGCGACGATTTTAAGCTTTTATTCTGGATGGCTCGACATGCAAGTCATCTAAAAAATTGTGGGGCTTAACCGCCAACAAGCATCAAAGCCGCCTCCTTATCTGAGAATATGACACAGAGTCACCCTCTCTTTCTAAAAAGCACTGCTCTAATGAACAGCCTATCGTATATAATATCTGTGTATATATATTGAGGAATATGCTTAATTTCCCATTAATTAATTAATAAGATTTAATGTACTATTGATTAAATATAATCAAGTTCTGTTTAGAAATTACTAACATTACTAATAAGTACGTATTACCAGTTATTCATTTTTTTTATTTTTTTAAATTGATTAAAATTATCTTTTTATATTTCAAATTTCTTTTAAAACAAATATGTTAAATTAACAATAAACTAAAATATTAATTTTGAAAACTAGCTTTTTAATAGCTCAAAAAAAAATGCTTAACTTTTTTTTTTGTTTGTTTTTCAAACTCAACCCAATATTGTTTCGTGCGCGTACCTTGGACGGGAAAGCAGCCTGATGCATGGCACCGTGAGCCACAGAAGCGTAAGCACCAGCAACGCGCAAGATGATGCTCGTAAGGTTGAGATAATTTGCCGCAGCCTCGCCGACATACAAGACAGCGTCGTAGATGATGCAGGCGATCTGATCGCGCACCGGAGTGAGGGATTCTTTGATCTGAGCTTCGCAATTGGCGTTGAGGATTGTTATGAGCCCAAAGTGCTTATCCCTTTCCATTAAGCCGTCGGATAAGTGTAGGAACGGGAAATCTGCAGGGTTGAATTTGGGAGAGTTGAATATGGGGCGTGCAATTGTGATGGAGAAGCCCCTGGAGTAAAAGCAGGTCAAGCATCGGACAAAGGCATGGAAATGGCACTAGAACCACCCTTTGTCCTTGCCTTCATTTCTTTTCCACCCTCTCTGTCTCTCTCAGAAATAGTGGTTCCGGTGCTTTAGCAACCAAATTGAAAGTTTGGATCCCTGCTGTTAATTCAAGGGCGGATTTACCAAGGGAGCCCCATTGACTGCTAACTTTTTAATTTTTTATTTTTAATACATAATATATAGGTTGCTCAGATTAAATTTGAAATTTACCTCTTTTGACATGTTTGGTAATTGCCGCTTTAATCAAACCAATTCATTTTTAAATTCAAAAGATATACCAAACATAAAATTTTATTTATCAAACCCAATCAACTCTTTATTTTAAAATCAAATCAATTTTAAAAGAAAAATTTTTCAAATAGAGTGTATTAGATTTACTATATTAATTAACGACAATTGCGAGTCAAAATTTAAGTTGTAAAATTTTTAAAGTATAAATCGAGTCTTATTGATCCTCAATTTAAAAAAGATTATTTTAAACAACTTTTGAAATAAAAAAAAAAAGTTCAAAGAAAGTTTAAACACTCAACATTCTTAAAAAAAAAAAAAAGCTTGAAAAAAAAAAAGGTTCAAGCACTCAATATTCTTAAAAAAAAAAAAATCCAAAAAGGGTTCAATTGTTGCCCCAATTTTATCAGAATATAAACTATGCTTTTTTCAATAACTGTCTGGTAATCTCTCTTGTTCTATTAAACAAACCTTAAAAAAATCTCCATCATCCAAACTAAAAAGATCAACAAAGGAGGTTTCACAAAAACATCAATTCGACCTTTTATCTTATGAAAAAAAAAAAAAAAAAAAAAAACATTAGTGAATTTTAGAAGGTATCTTTCAAAGTTAAAAATGAAATTAATCTACATGCTTGATTTATCACAAGTTCTAGAAAAGAATAGAGTTGCAATGAAATTTAATTTTATATGTATTTTCCAAATCTCTTATAACACTTTTATATATAGTGAATTAATTTTTAAGTTAATAGCTTTATAAACTTGAAATTTTACGTAAAAGTGATTCTAAAATTTACTTCTTTAAAATGTTATGTTCTCTTTTGGTGATTGAATTTGATTATCCTCGGTAACAATTTTAGTTTTCAATAGAGTGTAAAAGAATAAATTATTGTCACATTAAGTTTATACACTTTTTTTTATTAAAATTTTGATAGAGTAATGAACAAAAGTGATTTTTTTTTAATCCTCCGTAACAATTTTAGTTTTCAATAGAGTGTAAAGATATATCATTGTCGCATTAATTTTATACACGTTTTTAGTAAGAGTTTTGATAGAGTAATGAACAAAAGTGATTTTTTTTTCTCCAAATGTACAGAAGTGTGTGATTCTATACTTTTACCTGAGGCAAATTATCAAATGACCCATGGTAAAAAAAAATACCCTCAGATAACAGTTCTCAAACCACTTTTCTCAATGGTCAAAGTTTTGACCTCAAGCTCCTGGCATCGCTTGACCTCAAGTTTTGACCTCAACTTTTGCATTTCTAGGCAAACACAACCCCCAGGGGGGCCCAAAAAATAAACAGAGAAATTTGTAGCTTTGTTTTTTTTTTTGGGGGGGGGGGGGATACCAAACTTTATCGTTATTAATAGATGTGATTAATTTGCAAATTTAATAGATGCAGACTTAATTTATCAACAAATATAATTATTTTTATCATTAAATACAATTGAATTTACACAACGTTTTTGTACAACCCTGAAAAATCCCTTTTTGGTACCGTCGTGCAACAATTTCCCCCTCTTACCCTTAAAACTTATATTAATTCGCTCTACTAGATATATAAGCCTCGTTTAATGCTCCAACAAACCTCAAAAGTTTTTAAAAATAAATTTAAAATTATTATATAATGATTGTTAAAAATTTATATTTGATTTGATATAAAATTATTAAAATTATATAAAAACACATGTATCAAAATTTTCGTAAAAGATTTTAAAAATTTTGTATACTTTTTTTGTACAAATATTAAATTACTTTTTTTTTAATTCTGATAAAATCTATTAGAACGTACCATTTTAATTTGTTCCTACAGCTTTTGATAAGTTTTAAAATTTTTAGAGATTTGAAACCGTGTCAACTTTTAAAATTTTTTTAAAACTTCTAAAATTTATTGAAACTCCAAACGAGTTCATAAATTAATAACTTCGTTTCTCAATTAATCCCATTATGACAAAAAATCAACCTAAATTGGTAAAAGATAAGTTTGAAACGATAACTAATACGAACTACTCTTGAAAGTGTGTTTGAAGTAATAAAAATTAAAATAAATTAAAATAAATTTTATTTTAAATTAGTTTTAACGCTTTTTTTTTAAAACTAAATAGTAACAAATTATAAGAATAGTTGTCCCATAATTATTTTTACGAATTTAAAAAATTAACACATTACATATTCACAGTACCAAAACCATGTGAATGATTTTTCAAATTTATTCTCACAAATTCAAAAAAATTTATATAAAATAACAATAATGATAATTATTTGAAAATTTTCAACTGCAAAAATATAATTGTTAAAAAAATTTACGTATTCAATTAATTTCTTTCTTTATTTTGTACTTTTTAATGAAATATTAAATTTTTTTTAAATTAATAAAAATAAAATATGTAAATAAATAATAAAAAATTTATATGATTTATAAAAATTGTTATAAATTTATTTTATTTAGTTTGTTAAAGCCCAAAACGCACACACAATATAATTGAACTGACTTCAATCACCAAACGAGTGACTCAGTTTCACAAACGATTCAATTAATTATTAAAATTCAAAATAATAAAAAATCAGTCCAAATTACTAAAAATTATGATTAAACTAATAACCCATACAAATATTGCTCAGTTCGTAATGACAATATTAAATCAAAGTTTTGATATTGAAATTAGTCGAACAAAAAGAAGTTACAGGAAAAGTAGTTTTAACCGGAGATTTCAATGGCCTTGACATCAGGCTTCTTGACCTCCTTAGGACCGTCACAGTCAGAACCCCATTCTCCATGGAGGCTTTCACCCGATCCATTTTCGCATTTTCAGGCAGCCTGAATCGCCTCATGAACTTGCCACTGCTGCGCTCCAGCCGGTGCCAGTTGTCACTCTTCTCCTCCTTCTCGACGTTTCTCTCCCCGCTAATCTGAAGAACCCTGTCGTCCTCGATTTCCACCTTCACTTCCTCCTTCTTCAGCCCTGGAAGATCGGACCTTGAACACGTGGGCTTCCGGGGTTTCCTTCCAGCCCACGCGAGTGCTCACGAATGCCGAATTTTCCCGAGAAAGTTGAGGGAAAGGAAAGTCCCTCAAAGGATCCCAAACATCAAGATAGAAGGGATCCAAACTGCTGCCACCTCGTCGGTTGCCGAAAAAGCTTGGGATCAGTGACATACCATGGCTGTGAGAATTAGTACCACGAAATCGAATCGAAAGAAGGTTAGAACTCTTGACTGAGTGCCAAGATTGCTGCGTTTCTCCTGCTACTGGTAAGGAGGGACCTGTTGGGTATTTAAAAGAACCAGAGGAGTATTCGAGTACGTTCGAGGCCGATCAACACTTGTTCTGTTCCATGATTCTTCTAGTAAATCTGAGGAATCTCTAGTCAAATGGGCCCATTATATGTTTATCAGAGAGCCATCTTGGCCCAGCATGTTTAGGCCTATTGAGGCACAGGTTCTAAGGGATGAAGCCCACTCATCAGTTCTTGGCTCCTTCGATATGTGACATGGTGGTGTAAATTAATCGCAACAATTCAAAACATATTTCCACATAGAAAAATTGTAAATATACAAAATAAATTTTTTAACTTTTAGAGATTTCACTAACACTTTTGTTTGGAATAGTGGATTTGATAAGATCTAATTTCATTTAATAAGAATTCTCATCAATTCTTATGTTTGAATTTAAAATAAAATTTTATAAGTTGGATTTGATTTTATTTTATAACTTAAATTTGAGATTTCTATAAAATTTGAAATCTAATTCAAAATAATAAGATTTAATGAGAATTTATAATTTCTTAAGCAATTTTAGTAAGTAGATAAATTTATCCTCTTACGGGTGTATTTGAAGTGACAAAAAGTGAAATAAAATGAGATAAAGTGAGATAAATTATGGATCCGTAATTTGTACAGTAAAATAAAAAGTGAATAATTTTTAAAATTTTTTAACATTTTTCAGAGTTTTTTGTCATACCAAACGGAGCCTATATCATATTTACCATATTTTTACTTCCTATAGCATGGTCAAACCTGTTATTTTACTTAAACCAAATCAATTTAATTTTTAAATTTAAAATGCGTTCTAAACATAAAATTTTATATACTAAATCAAATAAATCAAATCTTTATTTTAAAATGAAACTAATTCTAATAATAGAATGTTTCTAAATGGAGTGAATCGATTCTAAACATATTAGCATAATATTATTTTGAAAAAAAATTAGATATAATTATTGAATTAAATAATTTCAGAAGCTACTAATCACACAATAGCTTGATTGACATTTAAAAAAAATATTAGATGTTGTTATCGGAAGTGGGAAATTTTTAGGATTATGCCCTAAGGGTCGATTGGATGGTGCTAAAATTTTAAGGGGATAAGTTTTAGAGGGAGTATAAGATAAGAGATGGTATTATTTTTAGAGAGTTGGCCCACATTGATGTGATGTTTATGGAGGGGGATAACTTTTAACTTGGTTTGGATGTTTTATAAATAAGAGGAGGTAAATGATGGAAAAAAAAAAAGTCAAATTACTCTTTTGCCCTTGTGGTGTCCCAAAACTTAGTTGCCCATTAAATTAAATTTTGTTACCCAAACTTAATTATATGTTTATGTTAATTATATAATGTGAAAACCAACTAGTACAAATTAATTTTAGACAAATTAATTATAAATAAATTATGTTATTAATAAATCAAACTTTATAAAATATATAAATTAGTTTCGTAGATAATAACATCCCAATTTATCCGAAACTTTCTTAGTCGCTTATTTTTTTTCTCCTTATTTAAAAAATATCAATATATGTGCAATTTTGTATAAATTTTCTAAAAAATAATATTATTATCTTAAAATCACATCACCTCTAATTTGGAAAAAAATATATTTTTTTAATCACACGACCCCCTATTTGAAAAAAAAATTATATTTTTTATTTTTATTAATATAATTTTTTAATACATTTTCCATTAAAAAAGAATTTATTTCTAATATAAAATACATTTTGTAGGTGAGAAAAGGGAATGAGAAGGGATATAATGGTCCAATTTAGTCCATATAAGATGGGATAATTTTTGGAGAGCTCAAACCCTCTCCAAAAATAATACACATTCTTCCAAGATTAAGAAGGGGGGATAATTTTTAGAGGGGAGAAATTTTACTTCCCAAACCAAGTAAAAAATATCACATCAAAACTTATAAGGGTGTATTATTTATGAAGGCTCCTATTTGTTGTATCCAATCGGCCCCTAAGGTCAAGTCTTTGATAATTGTCCCGGGTATTTCATTTGAATATTTATTCGACAAATGGCAATTTTATTATTTATCATGAGTTGATTCCATATTTGTTTTTAGAATATGTTGCATAATTATTCAACAAAATGATAATTTTATTATTTATCATGAGTGATTATATATATTTTTTAGAATATGTTGCATAATAAATACTCATAGAGATTAAATAAATGATAGTTTCTCAAGGAGAAAAGAACATATATATGTGGCGATTAGGTGTTACTTCTATCTTCCCTGTATTTGTCCTTTCTCTTACATTAAGTGAGCACATAATGAAAAAAAGTATGCGAGCTATCAAGGATGATATTACAATTTGTTAAAGTAATTAATATTTGGTGTAGATGTAGGGGAGACGAATACATATATATTTGCGTATATGTATATATATATGATTCGTATGTAAAATTAGCTAATTTATCATTTGTTTATAAAAACTTTTCAATTATAGGTCTAACTAGGCCAGTGAGAATTTTTTTTTTCATTTTTATCTCACAATTTTTGCTTTCACTTAATCAAGTAGATAATTAAATGTTTAACGATTAATTATCAATTCATTTAAATCAGTTAATTAAATAAATATTTTTTATTTATTCAATTATGTCCGCTAATAGGTTTAATTAGTTTTAAATTTATTTAATTTGAATTTATTAAACAAATTTATAGTTTCAGATTATAATTGCTACCCGTAGTCCACACTAGAGTTGTTAATGATCTGGGTGTAAATCAAATCTGATGGATCTAAATCTAATAACATTAAATTAGATACACTAGAGTCAAGTCTAATTTGTTGTTAGAGTGATATCTGATTCGAGTACTAGGTCCAATTTGAATTTTTTTTCTTTTTAATTTTCAAAGCTAACGCTGCCAAACCCCCCCCCCCCCCCAAAAAAAAAATAAAGCGAGCATTCTACAAAAATTTTGTGACTAGTGAAACTTTTAAATTCAAATGATTTTGGAGATTTGCACTTTTAAGCCATATTTGGAGTTAAAAAAAATAAGATAAATTTAGATAAAATATGATTTGGAATTAATTTTGACGTCTTTTTTTTCTGAAAAGTAGTAAATTGTGGAAACAGTTTTCCAAATCTGTTTCCAATGATTTAAAAAAATTCACAAAAAATAACGACAATGGTACTCGTTTAACAATTTTTGACACGAAAAATATGATTGTATAAAAAACTTACACATTCAGTTAATTTACTTTTAAATTTTTTTTATTCTTTTAGCGAAATATTAGAATTTTTTGAAATTAGTGATGGTGAGAAAATTAAAAATAAAGTAGTTATTGGAGATTTATAAAATTTTTTGAAATTTTTTTTTTTACGCCAAACCGACCCTTAATATAATGATAAATAAACAATTATTCGGCAGGCAGAAAAATATTGAATATACCCAAAAAAAAAAAACAAGGAGTTAACTGGAAGCCAAAAAGTGGAAAGGGTCACATGAAGAAAATTTCACATTTGTGTTCTATGAATTCGGACTTGCTAAGAAAGTCCAACAACTAAAGTAATCAATGCTGACTACAGGAAAAGACAATCGAGAGCTCTTCTGCCTGTCCTCGCAGGCTCGCGCATTGATTTGCACACAGCGCACGGACAGGTGAAAATAATAAAAATACATAATAATAATAATAATAATCTTACGCACACTCAATCCTTACACTTATATTATATTTAGGACTCGTTTAAAGTTTCAAAAAAATTAAAAAAAATTAATAAATGAGATTGATATAATGTAAAAATAATAGATAATAAA
The DNA here is from genome assembly GCA_019916065.1 of Vitellaria paradoxa. NCBI lineage: Eukaryota > Viridiplantae > Streptophyta > Magnoliopsida > Ericales > Sapotaceae > Vitellaria > Vitellaria paradoxa. The sequence goes on along the minus strand of CM034243.1, from coordinate 7,227,023 downwards.
ATATAATTGGAGAGATTTAAAAAATTTTGAAATTTTTTAAAGTTTTTTTTTGATTTTTTTGGCTCCAAACGAGCCCTTATACTCTATCAATTTGTATAAGTTACTAGTGTATTTAGTTTAAAATCATCACGGTCGTTAGATGTAATCTTTTATTTTTTTTAATGACCAAAATGTCATCATTTTTGCACCTGAGATAATTTTAAATCTAATGCACTGTCTACTACGAATAGTGATTAGTATAATTTGATGGAATGTATGAGTTGAGTGTAAACGTAATATTACTAATACAAAAATATATGGATTCAAAAATCAATAAGTAATTAAAAAATCAAACCACACGAAAAAATTTATTAGGGTTCATAGATTTTTATCAGATTCATCGGATCTAATTGAGTCAGATCCAATTATTGTCGGAATCAAAGGTTTCGAACTACCGAGTTTTAGGATTGGGTTTATTGGATCTGACCGATTATTTTCGAATGGTTTATTGGATCTGATCGATTATTTTCAATTGGATAATGAAGGTGGCGTACCCATGTGGACCATGCGGCATACCCATGTGGAACATGTGACTAGGTGACTGACTTTCCTCAGAGCAAATTACTACAAATCAACTGTAATTCTTGGATTCTTTTATTCTCTCGAGGTAAATGACTACAGCTCAGGTGTAACACCAGCTGTGTTCTCTCTCTCTCTCTTTCTTTCTTTTTTTTTTTTTTCATATGTTAGGGTGATGAACGAAAAATCGAGGAGTTTCTGTGTTATAAAATTAAACAAAGTGTGCGTGTCTGCGCATCCACCGTTGTTATAGTGAACGCAGAGTCCACAGTAAAAAAAAAAAATTAATAATTAATTAATAAAAGATAATAAAATATTAGCACATATTTTGCCTACAGAGGATGAGTGGCTAAGATGTTCCCAGACAATCAATCTTATTCAATCAATGCCCATTGGTAGAAATCGCGGGTCACCATTTGTCACGTTAAGGAATATTAATTGTAGCCTACTTTCCTATGATTTTTATATTAATTAAAAAATATTTATTAAAGAATACCACAATGTATAATTTATATAATTTTCATATTAATTAGAAAATATTATACCAACTAATGTGAAAATTATACAAAACATATGCTACAACATTCATTAACATCCATCCTTAAATTTAAGTAAGACGGAAATCAACTTAAATTTAGAGATTAAAAATTGGACTGAATCAAAGATATGTTGCAATACTCTTTACATAACATATCTAACTCAGGAGTTGCAATTAGGGATTTACTGCAATTGTTACAATAACCTTAAAACAACACTATTTTGGCATTTTTTTCATCTAAAATGACAATGTTTCACTTATATCCTCATATTCAAATATGAATTGATATACTTAAATTCAAATATATATTCGAATATATCAATTCATATTCAAATATAAAATTTAAGTGAAATAACGTCATTTTTTGGAAAACAAAACGCCAAAACAAATTCATATTAGATTATTACAATGGTTTCAGTAACCCCTACTCCAACTCCCCCTTCTTAACATGTCCCAATGCACATTTGTCTCTATTCCTTTTTAGCACATTAAATGGCAATGATTTTATTTATTTTTATTTTGTTGTTAGCAATTGCTATAGTTTACATGATACCTTCCAAGGTCCCTTTAACAAGTTAACAACAGAGATCCAAACTTTTAATTTGGTCGCCAAAGCACTGAAACCACCATTTGAGTGAGAGAGAGAGAGAGAGAGAGAGAATGGAAAAGAAAGGAAGAGAAAGACGAAGGGTGGTTCTAGTGCCACTTCCATTCCAAGGGCACATAACTCCGATGCTTGACCTGGGCGCGGCTCTTTACTCCAGGGGCTTCTCTATCACAATTGCACACCCCAGTTTCAACTCTCCCAATCCTTCCAACCACCCTCCTGACTTCACGTTCCTACCCTTATCCGACGGCTTAACGGAGAGCGATATGCACTTTGGGCTCATAAAAATCCTCAACTCCAACTGCGAAGCTCAGCTCAAAGGATCCCTCTCTCCGATGCGCGATCAGATTGCCTGCATCGTCTACGACGCCGTCATGTATGTCGGCGAGGCTGCGGCTAATTATCTCAACCTTCCGAGCATCATTGTACGCACTGTTGGTGCTTACGCTTCTGTAGCTTTTGGTGCCATGCATCAGCTCCACGCAGCAGGCTGCTTTCCCCTCCAAGGTACCGTACGCGCACACAACATTGATTATACAATCTTCTATTACAGAACTAGATCTCCACGTGATCTGAAAAACAACTGAAGCACCCTTGATATCAAGATAGCGGAGCTTTCCGCCTTCGAATGTGTTGGAATTAGTCTGATATATATTGTTAAACTTATTTTTTAATATTTTATTTTTTAAGATTTAAAAAAAATTAAAATATAAGGGGATAAATTTTGTATGTTATTAAAAAAAAAAACTAATAGAGTTACCAGGTGTTTTTTTTTTTTATTTTTTTGGACCAAACGGACATTTAAATAAGGAGGCGGCTTTGATGTTTGCTGGTGGTGAAGCCCTACAAATTTTTAGATAACTTGTCGTGCCATCTGAAAAAAAAAAAAAAAATAGACACTTGTCTCTAAAAAAGCTTAAAATCATAAGCATTCTTGGCTTTGTTTGGTTATGAATATGATTTGAGTTTTTTTTTTTTTTTTTTTTGTAACTTTTTTTTTTTTTGCTTATATGGTATTTTTTTTTATCAAAATTTAATTTTCTTTTCAGAAATTGTAATTTTTAAAAGTATTAATCGCATTTGTAAAAAGAAAAAAAATCAAAAATTTCATGTCCATTCTGATAGTTGTGTAATTTTATTTAATAAAAAATTGAAATTGACTGTAAGAATTTATTTATGAGTGTAAATAAACCCACCCACAACAGTAACTTATTTCAGGTAAGCCTTTTTTTATAGAAGTGTGGTTACTGAAACATTCTTGTTCCTATTTTTTTTGAAGTAGAACAACAATTACCATGTGTTATTAAAACAAATAGATGTCTTACTACACCCACTATAGAACACTTGAACAAAGATCTGCATGCTCATCTTCGTATTGTAATTTAAAATTGCCATAATCAGCAACGAATGTAGGACTAGGAGGCACCCAAAAAAATTCAAACAATTTTCTTTTCTCCCGGCAGAGTTCATTTGGTTTCATTTGCCTTGAGAGCATTCTTCATTTATATTACAGAACAATCACAGGTCACAAAAATCACTAACCATTTAACCTTCGTATATTTAGAATCCAAGTTGCGGGAGCTAGTGCCCCAACTTGATCACCTGAGGTTCAAAGACCTGCCCTGCCACACAAATGACAATTTTGAACCCCAACTACAAACAATAGCGGAATATTGCAAAACAAGAACGTCTTCAGCCATCATTTGGAACACCGCGGACTGCCTCGAACGTGCTGCATTGGGAGAACTCCAGCAACGATATCAGATCCCTTTCTTCCCAGTGGGCCCACTTTTCAAAATTGCCTCAGCTTCCTCCAGTAGCTTGCTCGAGGAGGACATGGAGAGCATCGAATGGCTAGACAAGCAAAGCGCCAACTCTGTCCTATACGTGAGCTTGGGCAGCGTAGCCACGGTTGATGAGAAAGAGCTAGCCGAGATGGCTTGGGGACTGGCCAACAGCGGCCAACCTTTCTTGTGGGTCATTCGACCGGGTTCGGTTCCTGGCTCGCAATGGATTGAGCTATTGCCAGAAGGTTTTAAAGGAGTAATTGAAGGAAGAGGACTCATTGTGAAGTGGGCACCCCAAAAGGTGGTTCTAGCCCATGGTGCAGTAGGTGGCTTTTGGAGCCACTGTGGTTGGAATTCAACCCTCGAAAGCATAGGTGAAGGGGTCCCAATGATATGCTCCCCACGATTGGGAGACCAAAAAGTGAACGCAAGGTACATAAGCCATGTTTGGATGGTAGGCCTGGAATTGGAAAATGGGCTTGAGAGAGGGAACATAGAGAGAGAAATAAAAAGACTCATGAAAGATGATGAAGGGGAGGTGATCAGGCGGAGAGCCACGGAATTCAAGGAAAATGTAGGGATGTGTGTCAAGAAAGGGGGATCTTCCTACAACTCGTTGATTGACTTGGAGAATTATATATTGTCATTATGAAATTGTGATCGACAAAATGGTCATATTACATTCAACAATTTGTGAGATGTTTAGGATCTATTTGGAAGTCTAATTTCAATAACTTTTAGTATTTTTTAGGCAAATATTAATAGGTGAAATTTCTTATATATTTGTTAAAACAAATAGAAAAATTTTAGCAACTTCTAATATATTTTAGTAACTTCTGTGTGATTAATAAAATTTTTACTAACTTTAAGTAATTTTTAACAAAATTTTCGTAATTTTTTGTATTGGTTAAAAATTTTAGTAATTTTTTAGTTTTGAGTTGAGTAAGTTATTGTTACTAAGTACAAGATTACCCATTTGTCAAAACTGAAAACTTGGTTCAATTGTCTTGATTTTTGACCCATCAAACGATGCCTTAATGAAGATATCAAATTTGAGCCACTTTGGAAGAAATTGAAATTAGAAGGAAAAGGTTTATATAACAATTTACAAGGTATCAAATCCAATATGATGCTACGCCACTCGCAGAGATGAACAAGCGTATAAAGTGTAACAAACGATATCTCTATCAACAAAACTTTTAGCAACTTTGGTGGATATTTGGTAAAAATTTAGATAATTCTTAAAAGTTTTTAGTAATTTTTTATTATTTACAGAGATCACACTCGAACCGGAGTGGGACTCTTGAATTGACCCTACAAACCAAACATGACATTAAAGGAATAATTCTGTATAAAGATAATCTCATATTATGCTTGGTTTCACATATTGCCTTATAATATTATTTGTTTTTTTTTACTCCAATCCCCTCAATCAAATCTAGCGAATGAAACGAGCAACATGAAAGAGCATTTACTGAGGCGGCCCCTGGCAAGGGTCATGTGGCGGTAATTAATTGGTTTAGCGACTGAAAATTAATTTTTAATTTTTTAAGTGATTTTTTATTTTGACTGTCGCTCATCCAAACAGTTAGAATGTCTGTATTACCATATATCTCTCACTTGAGTTTCTAACTTTTAGTTGGAAAGTTGTGTTGTAGATTTCTCTTTGTTTAAAGAAAAAGTGATTTTTTATTTTATATGAATTTTTTATAAAATTTAATTTTTTAAATACCTTTTAAGTATATTATTTACATTTATCAAGAAAAAAAAACACACTTACACATTAAAAAAAAAAAAAAACTAACTTTTTATTAAAAAAAAAACACAAATTTTTTAGACACGCCTTAAATTTTTTCTATTTAAAAGTAATTTTTTATGAATACGACTAACATACTTAAAAATTATTAAAAAATTAAATTTTAATAAAAAATATAAAACTAAAAAAAGAAATTAATTTTGAATTCCCAAACCAACTCTGGGTTAAAGCACATGAATGTCAATCACTCGATTTTGTACTTTGGATTATATTATTGTAAATAATCACAACTTGACCCTTACATATTTTGTGGAACCTTTTTTTCAAAAGAGTATTTTTAAACTGTGAAATCTTTTTATACAAATCAGACGGCTAAAATTGTTGATGGATATTATGACTGCAGCGATTATGACTACAGCTTAACGTTAACCCTCCCTTATTTTCCAGCGGAGAATAACAGCTTGTTCACGATCTTTTTGCCTCGTAGAAGTTGGTTGGCAGCGCAACTTCCACATCTTTAGGTCTTATGCTTGTAAGTCACTTGCCCCACAGACACTACCAATGGAAAGGGCGCCGAAGACTAGGCTGCCTGCAAATGACCGGAACCAAGTTAAATAATGAGTTGTTTATAAGTTTGATTTTCAAAGATTAAAAATATATATTACAGTTTAGTTTGTTAAATTTTCTAGAGCCAAATTTTATTAGTATCAGGCTCGAATATTTTAATTATTTTACTCAGATTTAAATTTATCTTACGAAATTGATTTGAATCATGTTTAAAACTAAACAAATTATTAACGATTTATAAATTTAATCTAATTTTATAACGTGCTAATTTTAAAAGAGCTTTTAAATGTAAATAAATGTTAATAATTTTCATTAAGCACAAATAAATATAAATAATTTCATTTTTATTTTTATTTTTCTCTCTTTAAGAATCTTACTTCTAAACACAATCAGTGGCGCGAACAAGGGAAGAGGGTGAAGCATCATTTCCAAAGGACCAAATGTCGCAAGTCATAATTTATTTATTTATTGTTTAAGTTGTCCTAAAAGGACAATGCATGTGGCCTAGTTTGTAATTTAAACTTTCTGAAAAATAGAATTGCAAATTTCATATTTAGTCCAATACTTGAAGAAGATAATTCTTATCTAATTTGATCATGGGGTCCATACAATTAATTTTTATCATGGGGTCCATACAATTAATTTGATCATGGGGTCCATACAATTAATTTTTATCATGGGGTCCATACAATTAATTTGATCATGGGGTCCATACAATTAAAAACATCACGTTGCCAGCTTTGTTATTATATATATATAAAGAAAATATTAAAGGTGTTGATGAAATTAAAAAATTAATAAAATTTTAATGGAGTCTTTTAATTTCTTAAAATACTTTTCAACTTATTGTCAAATTTAAATTTTAAATCAAATAACTTTTAAAAATTACTTTTAATTAAATCATTTTATAAATTAATTTAAAATTTTTAACTATCATATTATTTTATCTTTATACCTCTAATTAAATTATACATATGAAAGATAAATGAAGTGATATGCATATTATGTTTGCATACTTTATATATAGTAGTCCTCCTCAGCGAATTGGTCACTCTCCAAACTTATCCACTTCCACACAAGGGACGGCAATTTGTGCCCCTTCGGGGTAGATGGGTTGGTTCGGTCAGCTGCCGTAAGGATCTGGGCCTAATAAGAGGTCTTGAGTTCGACTCTCCCTTCGACGGGAGGCGATAATCCTCTATTGTTGAGGGATGTTTAATAGCCTTCCCGGCTGAATCGGTCAGTCAGAACTTACCTAAACTAGTTTACCCTTTGTGGTTCTTTGCCGGCTAGAGTTACGAGGCGTGCTTCACCCAAAATGCACCTCTTATGAGGAAGTGGCTACGGGCTTTCACGTAAAAGAAGGGATGACAATTTGTGTTTTGATGCTGATGTACTATATTATTTAGGAAGAATAAAAATTACTATCTCTCTTAAGCCATAATAAGATTTTAGAATTTTAATTAAGAAATGATGACTTCATACTAATTTTTGCTCTAGTCGAACATTCAATGCATCAATAGTTTTGCACTATGTGTGAAATGATTGTATATTAATTTGATTGAAACAAGAAAATGGTGTACATTAATCGCATTGAAACAATTTTTACATTAACAATATTTTTCTTTACTCATTCACTCTACTCATTACTATTGAGGGGCCATTTGGCTCATTAAAAAAAAAAAAACCAATTTTTACCTTTTTTTTAAATTTTTTTAACCAAACACAATCTCCAATTCCTCTAATTTTTTTTAACTTTTATAAATTTTTACCAACACCTAATTAACAACTAAAGTGTCACAATCTAAATAATACAAAATTACACTTTTTTTGAGGTTTTTCTTCCTTTTATTTATTTTTTTTTTTTGGCGCACCCGAACAGCCCGTAAAATGATTGTTCTGTTTCTTATACAAACATAAGTTTATTTATTTATTTTTTTGGGAGAGTCTATAAATCAAAATTAGTTAATAAAAACTTTGAGAAATTATACAAGTGGTTAGTTGGCTTCTCCAATTTTCCCATTCTAAATTTCATCATGTGCCAATTTTATAAGAATTTTTTATTTTTTAATTTTTTTTTTACCAAACCAAATACCACCTAACAAGAAAAATTGAAATCATCAATCAAATTTAACTAGTAAAATTTTAAATTTACTCTTTAATGGTCGTTAGTTTGAACCTCTTGAGTGTCATTAAAGAGTTTAGCTAATTGTTAACTTTAGAGGACAAGGAATTAGTCGAGGTGCACAAACTGATTTTGAAATCTTAACTTATTTTTTAATGATCGTTAGTTCGAGTCTCATAAATGTCATTAAAAATTTAACTGATCGTTAACTTCAAAGAACAAGAAATTAGTCCATTAGTCAAGGTGTTTCAAAACATTAAGTTAAAAAGAAAAAAAAAATCTAAAATCTAAGATATCATGCGGTGGTGACTGGCACATTTGCGTAGCAGTGGGGGCCGGGAGTTTTGAGGGGACTTTATGGTGGAAAAGTCGTCAATTGCATGGTGGCCACATGCGACACCTTCTCCCAGCCACACATGCCAAGAAAAATTAAAAGCCTTGGATAATGATTTGGGACCCTTTCTGTCACCTCAAATTACTTCAGTTCGAAGCACATCACATACGAAATTTGGGGATACTTTCTAGAATTAATTATTTTAAATATATTTTAAAATACATGCACCTTTTGTGCACATATATGTCACACACAAAATATACTCCTTACACTTAATCAATACACTTAATTCTTATTTATAACAGGCGTATTCTAAAAATACACATCCTACAAGAATTCTGAAATTAAAATTATTTACCAATAAAGTATCCCAAATTTAACATAATTAACCCAAAAATTTTGAAAAATTAAAATTACCAATGAATTAAATTACCCTAATTTACCGTAATTAACACAAATTTTACCTTGTTATAAATTAAATCAATTATATTATACGTTTGTTAAATTTTAAAATATTTAAATATATATATATATACATACAAATAAACGTAATTATAAACGTCTAACGTATTGTGTCATCCTACTATTAATACATAAAGTAATGCTATAAAATTATAAAATTTATCAAAATAATACAAAATATTTACAGCCCTTTATCGCATAAAAGTAATAAATTAAATTTACTTTTATTAAAACACAATTATTGTGAATTCATTATGATTAAATTTTTTTTAGCAATATAGTTCTTTTTTATTATTAATATATAAGGATGCATTTTATAAAGCCTAGAACCGAACAAAATGCTTTGCTTCTTAGTACATATACACGTACGTATGGACATTAACCACCGAAAAAAAATCAACCAACCCTAGCCGTAGGAACATTTATTACATCATAGAAACTTACAAACACGTATAAGATTAATTCGAATCCCCTGTCGTACTCCGATCATCAGCAACTCATCATCGGAGGACCGTCGGTGGTCTTCTCGGGCGGTGGCGGCTCTTTCTTGAAAATCCTACTCCCGAATAGTAAGAACCCCAAGGCGTGGCCGAAAACGGCGGCGAGGAATACGCCAGCGTTGAACGACATCACCGCTAGCATCAACATGTAGGCGAGCGCACTCCGGACGGCGTGGACCAGCGTCCGGATCAGGCCGGTGGCGACGTGGTTGGAGCCGTCGTCTCTTCTGAGATTGCAGCGGGAGAGCCACTCGACGAGAAGGGAGAGGAAGAAGACGAAGGCAAGAGCCAGTGCGTACATGCCGGAATCGGTCCCGGGCCAGTCGGCGAAGAGGATCTCGGCGTTCTTGCCCCAGAAGAAGGTCATGTGCATCATCGTTCTATGGTTGTGGCTGTGCACGTCCGAATTCCCCATGCCGTTCGCTGCTGGAGGCGGCATGTGGTCGTGATTCATGTCCATGGCTTTCTCTCTCTAAAATCTCTGCCTTTTTCTCTCTCTAGAATGCGGTGGCAAGAGAGAGTTCGCTGGTTGTTTTATATCTCTGTTTGGAAGAAGGAGAAGCAGACGACGTTGCTGCGGTCATTAAATGGCCCGCAGCACAGTGTACAATTAATTCTTTCATGTTGGTGGTCCAAGAAGAAAAAATTGTGAGGGCTTTTTTTTTGGTTAAATTACACTTATGTCCCCTAAGAAATTGACTAATCACTTATAACTATTTTCAACAATTAAAATTTTAACTCGCATCCTTTATCTTGAAAATTTTATCACAAATATATACAAAATTCAAAATGCTATTAAGATAAATATTTAAGAAAAATATTATTACTTTTTTAAAATATTGTCTACATCGGTTTTTAAAATAAAATAAAATTTATAATTTTGTATACTTAACCAAATAAAAGTTAAAATTTGTTGATAATTATTTATTCATTTTAGTTTTATTTTTTAATTCTAAAATAAATTTAATATTTTTACTATTTTTATGTTTTTATTATTTTTATTTACTTTTTTTTTTCTCTATAAATTCATGTTCAAAACATAATATTGTGTAAAAGTAAGCCTAATTTACCCTTTTTTATAGTGAATTTTAGGGAGCTAAAATAACAACTTATATCAACTCAATTTTATATCAATTTGATAACTTGTGGTCCAGAACAATTAAATTAATATTTAAATAGTTAAATCTTAATTTAATAATCTCCAACCATAAGTTATTGAGTTGACATAAATTTCTATATCAACCCCTTTTCTTCGATAGTTAAATAAATTGTAAGGCTTGTTAAGTAGTAACCATTGGCACTGTTTGGAGTAGTAAAAAATAAGATAAAATGTAATTTTGGATAAATTTTAGTATTTAGTATTTTTTTCAAGTTGTAATTTTTTAGAGATGGATAGTGATAAACCATTAGAACGATTTTAAACCGTTTTAACGAATTTAAAAAATCACCAATCAAGGTCTCGTCTGCTGAACTGTTTAAATGGTTGAAAACATAAAACTATGAGAACGGAATGAACTAAACTGTTCGAACAATTTTATGGGTTCAGGGCACAATAGTACTTGTTCAAAAATTTTGAACTTAAGAAACGTGATTACTCAAAAAAATTTTCACACTCAATTAATCTCTTTTTGGACTTTCAAACTTTTTTAGCGAAATATTAAACTTTTTTTGAAATTAATAAAGGTGAGAATGTGTGAAAATATAATAAAAAATTTTAATAATTTTTAAAAATTATTAAAATTTTATTTTATTTTTTACGCACCTAACGGTGCCAAAATGTTTACCGTGTCCGAGGGTGCGTTGCAATTTTCGACGTAGCAAAGGGGTCGGACTTTTGTTTCATTGAAGTTTCCAAGAAAATCTGAAGTAGACTACGTTGACCGTGTCGGTTGACCGACTTTCACGTCAACACGGCAAACATGATAAAAGAAAATGATGCCAATTAATTTTTTTTTGTTTAATTAAAAGAGAAAATAGATATTTTGTAAAATTAGTTAAACATAATAAATTACGAAGCAAAAATTATTTATTTCTCTTTTATAAAAGAATTAATCCTAGTATTAAGTTATTTTAAGTCAAAATAAATAAATAATAAATCTTACATATTGCTAATTATGTCTTAGGTAGTTACAATTTAAGTAACTTGTATAATATGTCATAATTCCACACACAGCTTTATTATGCTGACATTCCTCATTTCCATATTAAACATATTTATAATTATCAATGAAATACGCATAATCATTAATTACTTCACATGTATGTATTTTTTTGAGTAAGTATTAGTCCGTATGAAAATATTATACATAAAGCATTAATCTTTTAATATATATATATATATATATATATCAATAAAGTTAAGTATAATTTCATAAATAAATAAAAATCATAATCTGACTACAATATATATACAATCAAATTAACTTAATGGTTTATCATTTATAATTCATAATAACCATACTCATGCATAAAATGCATTAAGATAGAAATCCCTGACCTAAAGTAGGCAAAATGGTGCCCAAGTGACAAAATTAGCTCAAGACAAAGCAGAGGGTCAACTTGTAAAATTCACCATAAATTCTAAAAAAATTCATGGAGCATGTGTAATACTATAGTTGTTGGGCTTCATGCTTTCTATATTGGGTGTCCACTTAATGCAAGCTAAGCGGCAAGCATGTCGGAGAGGTAGAATTAGTGCCTGCTTCCCATATTTTCTTAGCATTTTTTTAGGTGGTGGGAAAAACATTATTCCTACTTGAGGTGTCATAATGGTTTTATAAAATTCTATACACCTCCAATTCTCAATCTTTTAATTGTTATGGACTTGTGGACATATGGAAACTCAATTATAAATATATTAAAAAAATGTTAAAAAATTATTCTTAAAATTTACAAAAAAATTTAAAATTTTAAATTCAGGATTACGAATTTGATGTAACTTGTATCTAATCAATCTAATAATAACACTTTATTAAATGAGTACAACTAGGTTGAATCAGTTTAATCACAATATGTTATAGCCCAACCCAAATTTGTCCAAACCAATCTAGTTTAGGCCTTCAGTGGATCTAATATAAAGTAGGCCTAAAGGAAGGCCCAATAGATTTCGATTAATTCGGGCCACAATTTGCATCTAAAATTAATCAAACTCACGTAATGCATACCAAACGGTCTTGTCACCCAGCAACAAAGCTCAAGATACCACACATTGCCATGACTGGTCGTTAAGAACCTGTGAACCCCAATCCAAAAATACAAGCATTGAGCACACAGACTTGGCCAATGATATTTCATTGCTGTAACTGTGTTTCTCTTATTATTTATTTTTATTGAAAAAGAAAAATTTTTTTCTCAATAGACTTTGTCTCTATCACAGTAAAAAAAAAAAAAATGATTCATCTATGCACTTGAACTAGTGATTTAATTTTTGATAATATACTTTCTTTATAATTGTCCAATTTTAATTTACAATAATATTTTTTTTCAATAATTTCGTATTCCCAATATTACTATAATAGTAACTCTATTTCGTACCCTTCTCTACGTAATATGTTAGTGAAAGTGAATGCATCTGTCAATGTATGCGACAAGGCTCAAGCATTGTTTCCCCTGTACACGCTGACTTGTGAAAGCAAAACCAAACAACCCCCCTATTTTTTCAACTTTCGTTAAATGAAGACCTCACCAAATCATTAAACCGACAAAAGAAAAGGGCATTCGTGTTCATCCTCTCATAGAGCTTTGGCTCCTTAGATAGATTTGTTAGCTTCAACCCAGAAGTCTCCTTTCTTTTGCTGAGTTATAATTGCTATTTTCGTTTCTAAAGATTGGATTGTGAGGGAGAGAGACAACTTAAAGAGAGAGAGAGAGAGAGAGAGAGAGAGAGAGATATGGCGAGAGAGAGAAAGATAGGGGTGGCGATGGACTTCTCCAAGGGAAGCAAGATGGCTCTGAAATGGGCCATAGACAATCTGCTAGACAGGGGGACACCATCGTCATCATTCATGTCAAGCCTTCTGAGGGAAATGAATCTCGCAATCTTCTCTGGTTCACCACTGGTTCCCGTATGTACCATTACCGATTTCCTATGCTTCAAAATTTTCAATCTTTCCTTCTCCCCCTCCCCCCAACCTGTGTGTGTATATATCGATACATATTATATAATTATATATAACATGATATGATATGGGAAGGTCCGATCTGATTGCAGCTCTGATACCGTTGGCGGAGCTCTGTGATCCGGAGGTTCTTCAGAAATATAACATCAAGTTTGATCCTGAGGTCATGGGAATGCTCAACACTGGCTGCAGGCAAAAGGAGGTCTTCCTTTCTCTTACCTATAAGTATTACAGTAAAATACCATTGTCAATCGCGATAGATGGATCTCAATCATGCTGAGATTAATTAGTAATTTTACTAGAGACTAAATAAAACATTTCGACTGATGACACATTTGGAGATCGATTTAACGTAATTAAGTTGATACCAATTAAAACATTTCGATCTATGATACATTTTGAGATTGGTTTATCGCGATTGACCTGAGACCAATTGAAACATTCCGATCGATTATCAAGTAGACATATACTTCACTTAAAACTGACTAAAATATTCATTTACACATTATTTATAGATTAGTGCTCTATTACTAGCTTTTATCTTTATTTTTTAATTTTTAAGAATCATATGCCATATTGAGCATATCATTTTTTAAGAAAGTGGAAGTCGAGCTCGCCTTAGAGCTTGGGCCTCTCGAGGTTCCAGGTTCGACTTCCCACAGGGGGTGGGTTACTGCTGTAATGGCGGGGTGCCTAATGGCCTCCTCTCGGTCGTGCCGGTCAGTTAGGGCTTATCTAGGTTGGTTTAACTCTCCAGGGGCCTTTGCCGGCTAGGGTCCTGGAGCGTGCTTCGTCCTGTGCGCACCCCAGTACGGGGTACGGGCTGCGGACTTCCACGTACCAGAAGAAAATAACTCATTAAAGAGACATTGTACTACATCATTACCATTAACACAATATTTTAGTCTTTTCATCTCAACTTTGGGTATAATCAAGGATTAAGTCAGAGAGTTACTGCAAGGGAAAGCAAAAGTTAGCACATTTTGTAATACAGAGAAATATTAGATAAGAATAACAATTCGATTAGTATTTAGCGATTAAGGTGCAGGGATTGTATCACCATAAATCAATCAATCATAAATTCACAGCGCGTATAGTTCAAGAGAGAAAAATCAAACACTGATGTTTTAACAGCATCAATTTGCCCACATCATCTAAGCGAGAGATAATAAATTCCATTCTCACCTTGGAAAAATACAAACCTGATTTCGCACAAGCTCTCGTCTACAAGTACAACTCTATAGAAAAGAGAAACCCTTTTTCACAAATGAACCCACAGAAGAGACCATCTACACAGGACACTCTCATAGAAAATCATACACTAAACTAAAGCCAACTCTAGATTTCCTACCAATTTTTTTATTTATAGATAAATGATAAAAATCTATTTTCATAAACTTACTTATATATTTGAAATCAAGTGGACCTAGACCTCCGCACCTAATCAAATACATGTTAACAATTTTAATTTGTAGAATATAAGGCACACATTCTAACAAAAGGGCATCTGTGGTATGATAATAAAAGAGAGAGTGATTATTTTGAAAGTGAAACTAATCTCTCTCTCTCTCTATACATATATAGTTATATATCTAATTAGATTGAAAAATTTTATATAAATCATAATAATTTTGTAATGTTGGTGGACATGACTCCCACTATCTTAAAAGTGGCTCTATCGCTGGATACAATAGCATTTTCTCACAACAATTTTATGTAAACACATAAGGCTTATTTGAATTGAATATATGCAGGTCAAGGCTGTGGGAAAATTTACTGGGGAGATGCCAGGGACAAATTGTGTGAAGCCATCGGAGCTCTGAAGCTGGATTGTTTGGTTATGGGAAGCAGAGGACTCGGAACCATCCAAAGGTAAATAAATAATAGTAATAAAATTGAAACCTTGCATCATTAATTTGTGAACACTCTCTGTTTTTTTTTTTTTTTTATTCATTGAATTGTTGATCATTTACAGGGTTCTGTTGGGAAGTGTGACCAGCCATGTGATCGCAAGCGCAACTTGCCCCCGTGACCATTGTCAAAGATGGCGCGAGCAGCCATGGGTTCTGATCATTTTAT
The DNA here is from genome assembly GCA_019916065.1 of Vitellaria paradoxa. NCBI lineage: Eukaryota > Viridiplantae > Streptophyta > Magnoliopsida > Ericales > Sapotaceae > Vitellaria > Vitellaria paradoxa. The sequence continues at coordinate 7,211,592 of CM034243.1, read as the reverse complement.
CCGTCTTTGGAGGTTGGCTTTTGTGAAAGTGGTCGGTTTCTGCAAATCGTGTGTATAAATATTCAGAATGCCGGACAATAGCAGGGACTATTATCTGATGCTTCTGTGCATACAACTTTAGTCGATCGAAACTCCTGGGTAGGATGATTGTTTGTGAGGTGTGCATGTCACTTTTATGGACATACGAGAAATTCTGAAGTATATATGTATATGTATGTATTGCAAGGTGTGTCCGAAACTCGAGTAATTTGCCCTGTGTGTGTGCTATTATGCAAGGACACGTACCCGAGCTAGCATGGGCGGGGAGGCAATCTAACTGCAATCTCTAAGAGGGAAGATAATTGCCTCACAAGGTTACATGTCGGTAGGGACAGAGTTAAAAATTTTTGCTTGGAAGGTTAAATTTATTTTTAAAGTAAATATAGACTTAAAAAATATAATTAATATTATTAATTATATTTAATAAATAAACAAAAATTAATATATAAAAATCAGAACAATAATGTATCATAAAAAATAATAAAATTAGTTGAATTGTTGAATTTTAGACCATACGTAACAACTGAGAAAAATTAAATATTTAAATTTTATGGAGATTAATCAATAATGACAACTTAAAATCTTTTTTACTTAAAAAATTTATATTACTAATTGAGTTTTTTTGAACTGATTTTTTTTTCAATGGTAGGGATTTATGGCAGTTTTAATTTATAATAATAGTGATTTGGCCAAAAAAAAAAGGGAAAAAAAGTGAATTTGATTTATAAATAATAAAATAATTTTTTTAATTGTATTATTGTTGAATTGGCTAATTCAAATAAATTGCAAACAAGTCATGCTAGTTACCGGTAATTTTTAGACGAAATTATTGATATTTTATTAAGTAATAAAATTTTGTCATAATTTTTTAGTGGAGTAATATCACAATATCAATATCTTAAGATTGAATATTTGAAGATGATATCCCTTCAGAGTTTCAAGTTATATAGTATTATTGTTTAGCAGATTTAATTCCTTGCACGATGGACATACGTAGAGAGTATATCATATGGAGGTTTTTAATTTTTACAAGATTAATTAAGATTATTTTAATTCATAAATATTTAAAAATTTTGGTAAGCAAATAATTTAATTTTACAATAATGTACAACCTTTTAGTGATTTGTTGATTGTTGTATACAAATCAACTACATGAAATCATGAGATTAAGTTTGTAATTCGAGTGACAAAAATTGATAAAATTTTATAAAGGTTATGGATTTGTAATTTATGTAACGGATTTGAAAGGGTTGTGAAGCCTTAAGGTTGTGAAGCCTTAACTGTAAGTAAGCCTTAAATCTGGGCATTATCATCAAGTCGTTGTAGTATAGTGGTAAGTATTCCCGCCTGTCACGCGGGCGACCCGGGTTCGATCCCCGGCAACGGCGTGATGTATTATTTTTATTTATTTATTTATTTTTTCATAAAACTTCTCTGTTTTTCGTATCTGAATCTTCGCTGCCGGAGAAGACAAGTGCGTGATTGTATTATTTTTATTTATTTATTTATTTATTTTTTCATGAAACTTCTCTGTTTTTCGTATCTGAATCTTCGCTTGCCGGAGAAGACAAGTTTACTTTCACGCGATTCCCATCTTCAGTTTCTATACTTTAACGCCGCTGCTCAGAAAAAGAAGAGAAAATCAAAGGAAAATGAAAGAGTTGTTGTCGAGCCCTCAATCTCAACATGAGTCCCAAACCCACAAATCAATGAACACCGCCGTCCCTCGCCGGAAACTCAGCACCACAAGCATCCACATAATGGCCTTAGATGGCATAGTCAACGTTAACTCACTTTTCACCTTAGCGGTCTTCCTCGGCCTTGCCTTCAACCCAACCGACCGCACTCCACCCTCGTCGAGCCCTCCACCAACACAACCGCCTGCGCCGCCGCCCTCCCCGCCCTAGGTGAAGATCTGGTCTCCTTCCACGTCTACTCCTTCAGCTCCTTTCTCTTCTCCAGCCTCGTCGCCACAGCCCTCAAGCTGGCCATCAGGACCGCCAAGGACGGCGGCAACGGTGCTGAGCTGAACCCGGTTCCCATCGCACATGTCAACCTGAAGGTGCTGCAGGCCGGAATTCTGGGCTCGGCGGCGGGGTCCGCCGCTGGCTGCGGGTTTCTGACGGTAGCGCTGGTTGATCTTGTGCAGATAAAGCTGGGGACTTTGGCATGTTGGAGTTGGGAGAGCCTGGCTGCTATTACTCCCCTGGTGATATTAGTCCCCTCTGCACTTGTCATATACATATTTGTAGTATTACATGCCTTCACATCTTAAAGATTATTATTTATTTATTTATTTATTTTTGTATAATCAAAGTAAATTAAATAGCGGTCAGAAGGGTAACCTTCATTTTTTATTGAATTGCATATGTGTCATTTCAGCAAGGGTCTGTATTGTTAGCAGGTAAACCTAATCTTGATTTTATGCAGTTAATGCTCTTTTCATGAGGTGGGATGATGTTTAGAATATGTTTATATATACAATTTGGTTTTGTCTTGTTTGACTCTCTCTCTCTCTCTGTGTGTTGTTATCAAAATTTTAGGCACTCTTCTTCCTGAATTAACCTAAAATTTGTTTAATGTCAATTTGATGAAATTAATGGTTGCGTTAGGTACATTGTATAGAAGGTTGTATATTAAAATCCGAGTATTATTGGGAATGGTTGGTCTTGGGTCTCCCTCTGACATTGTTTAGTATAATCAAGGAAAGTTGGAATCTAAGTTGGTTATATTAATCCTTGAAGTCCAAAGGGCTTGTCTTTGCTTGTGCAAATTTTATTATATTTTGTGAGCAATCCACTTGAGATTGTCATTTCCAAGGAAATAGTTGAAATTGAACTTGAAACCCATGTGCAAGTGCTTCTGTTTTTCTCCAGATCCGAAACAAGGGAAAAAACTTTTTTGCAGTCAGTAAATGTACACACACCCTTTGTTGAAACTTGAAAGTTACTTTTTCTTCAATTCCTAGCAAGTTTCTTTAATCCTGACTGTCCATCTTCGTTTGATATTGTTATCTCTCATCTGATCTTCCATGGCAAAGGAACAAGTTAGTGTCTTCAGTTTCGGCTATTCCTGCTACATCCTTCTTGTTCTATCTGCCTTTTCATCCATCTCATTCCTCTATTGGTCTCACTGTTCTAGCCCCTGCTATTCCGGTGTCCAAACATCAGTGCAGAAACAGAATCAACCCATTAACCTCCTTTCCTTTCCTTCGGCATGGAATCATCTTTCCTTCCCGTCAAAACCACCTCGCAAACTCCTTAAAATTGCTCTCTTTGTCAAGAAATGGCCTCACAGATTCCACGCAGGAGGGCTCGAGAGGCATGCCTTAACTCTCCACCTTGCCCTTGCGAAAAAGGGCCACGAACTCCACATCTTCACCACTACTTCACCAAACTCATCCTTTCCCACATACCCAATAAGTAATTTACATTTTCACCTCTCAAAACCAACAGCTGCTGGTTATTTGGACCAAGCTTTAGCCTGGAAGCAATTTCAAGCCCAGAACACAACTGGGAAACCTTTTGACATGATCCACACTGAAAGCGTTGGACTCTTCCACACAAGGTCACGGAATCTGACTAACCTGGCTGTAACCTGGCATGGCATGCATACGAAGCTATACACACCGACATCATTCAGGAGATTCTACGAACGCCTGCAGAACCTCGGGCATTCACATTGACCGAAAGGACTCTGAAGGTTGTTGAAGAGGCCAAATTCTTCCCCAGATACGCTCACCATGTCGCTACCAGTGATCATGCTGGGGATGTCCTGAAAAGGATTTACATGATCCCAGAAGAACAAGTTCACACTGTTCTCAATGGGGTTGACGAGGAAATCTTCAAGCCAGATGTTGCCAAGGGGAAGGATTTCAAGCTGAAATTTGGCATCCCAGAATCAAGGTCAATGGTCTTGGGACTGGCTGGGAGGTTGGTAAAAGACAAAGGACATCCACTAATGTATGAAGCTCTGAAGCAGATTTTGGCAGAAAACTCTGGTTTTCGACAAGGTGTTGTGATCCTGGTTGCAGGGGATGGTCCCTGGGGTGCTAGATACAAAGATTTGGGGGAAAATTTACTTGTTCTGGGCCCATTGGAGCAGGCTCAACTGGCAAGGTTCTATAATGCAATAGATGTCTTTGTGAACCCAACGCTTAGAGCTCAAGGATTGGATCATACCCTTTTGGAATCAATGCTTTCTGGAAAGCCAGTGATTGCAACTAGGGTTGCAAGTATTACAGGGTCTGTAATTGTCAGCCCTGAAATGGGATATACATTTTCACCATCAGTAGCTGCACTGAAGAAGACCCTTTACCGGGTTTGGGAAGATGGAAGGGGAGTTCTTGAGAAGAAAGGTGAGGTGGCTAGGGAGAGGGGATTGAAGTTGTTCACTGCCACCAAGATGGCAGCTGCCTATGAAAGGTTGTTCCTTTGTATCTCAGGTAATGGAGAAATCAATGAAGATTATTGTAGTTACCAGACTCCTTTTGGTTAAAATAGGGGTGGGGAGAAGAAAGGAGGTCACAAAATTTTGGTCAAATTTTATGAAGAAAGATGCTTCTCTACCATCGATTTTTTTTTATATATATATATATATATATATAACCAAAAAAAATTTACCACAAAAAGAATGACCCATCACTTCAAGAAAAATAATAATAAACCCATAAAATTACATTTTAATACTAGTACCATCACATCATTCTACTTTACATTTTTCCACTTCCAAATTTATGATTTCTTGCTTTGTTGCAGCTTTTACATTGCCTCAGTTAAATGCGGACATACCACTAAATTGAGTAAATAACCAGATAAAAACCTACTTGTCAAGTTCTGTCCAGATAGAGCTATGTAAAAATACTATTTATCTTCCATATATCGAAGGCCAAATCAAACGACTGCTGAGGCTTTGTGAATCCCTGCAATATAAAACAAGAAGCACAATATTACACAACAGAATTCAAAAATCTTGCTGACTGGCAAATTTAAATGAAGAAAAGACACATGGATATCCTGCGTGGAAGATGTCAACATATCCAGAAGTGCACGTGATGAGACATTTCATATTTTAGTCACAAAATGAACGCTTGCGAACGCCATACTATGAATTCGTCGAAATCAACTAAAGTCAAGACTTCACGCTTTTACTTACCGCGAAAAAAAAAAAAAAAAAAAAGAAAAGATTTCACTCATTCCATAACTAGCCAAAATTTTAATCACAAGCTATATGTTATTTTCCATATTAACCCTTGCCGCTTACCCCCCACTACCAAAAGAAAAGGCAAATTGAAAAACTCAAAGCAGGTACTTTCAACTTCAAAAGCAATCTGGTAAATTCGGAGCACTATGCTTTCGGAGGCAAGAAACTTGTTCTCAGAGAGCTATCAATCAGTGCCTTGGATTTCCAACTACTCCACAAGATTAATTTGGAATGAAGCATATACAAAAGCAAAATTAGAATTAAAACAAAAACCGATGACTTGCGGGCTAAAGGCATACAAAACTACAATACTAAATAAGCATGGTTCCATTTGATGATGAAAATTAACCGCCGCTTCAGCACCATATATGATAATTAATAAATGATAATGTAATAGTACCGAAATTTCATTTAGCTATACGAAGCAAAATAAACAAAGCACAAAGCTATTTACATTAAACTATACGAAGCAAAACAAACAGGAACATCATCAACAAAGATTTTGTACAATGAGCGGAGGATTTAATTGAGAAAGTAGAATGTTTGCAAATGATAAAATTTGGTCCAAGACTGATTCATGCAGAGTTCTCACCACCTTACCTAAATAAATAGATTGAGAATTCACAACCTTGGGGGGCAAACTGCTAATAATAAAGTGACCCTGCAGAAATAGAAGCCAACCTCAGAATCGTCAATAATAGTACTTCAAGTTCCCTACTTGTACGTGTAACAATTTTACCTTGCCACCAATTTCCTCTAGAAGCAATCTGTAAATCATCTTCCACGGTGTCATTCTTGAACTAATATGCATTCACAAATTTGTTGAAATTATTAGTTTTGCTGCATCAATTTTTTTTTTTAAATAATCTCGCTAATGATATCAAATTATGTGCATAGATGTTTTTTCAATCAAGACTCACGATAGAGTAGGAGCCCGAGCCTTGAGTGCTCGAAGAAAGGATATACATGTCTTCTAACCCGCCATAATAGAGAGAGGAACTTAGAGGACATGGTTCTACTCTTTCCTGGAAAATTGAATTCCTTTTCTTCTTGGCTATGCCATTGCTTCAACTTCACTTTTACCAGCTTCCTCTTGTTCCTCTTCCGGTTGCTCTGCAACAGATTCTGGAGAAAGAAATGTATCAGTTTCATTTTTGATCTCAGTTTTGTTTTTTATCCAACTATATTTCTTTTTACACCTACCTTTCACCAAAAATAAAAAATAAAGATATCAGCAAAAGCAGGAATATTTACCCACATGCTGCACTTCAAACAGGCATCACTATCACATTTCTTACTTTCGTAAAATTAAGAAAGAATTACCATTACGTGACTTTACAGAATGAAGTAAAATAAACCTAGCATAAGATTTCCATATAAATAATGTTGGATAAGAAATTAACAAAGAAGTAACTTATGCAATGGTGGGATATTTATTTTGCCTGTATAAGACATTAAAATTCTACGATACCAAAAGCCCACGTAAACTTCCAATTCTACATAATTAGGGAAAGATAGGATTAAAAAACACTCAATAGTAACCTCATATCTAGGAAAGAGTGGAGAATTTTATATAACAGATTGCATATGATTCTTCTAGTCAGAAGATACACAACCGCGATTAAAATCATTCATGACCATAATGTTTCTCGACAAAAACCTCAAAAATAAACGCTAAGCGTCTGTTTGCTTTACCAGAGATTGTAGGGAAAGACAATCCTAGAAAAAATAAATTTCAGTTTGATTTGTTTAGACTTACAAGTAAGAAAAAGTATTCCATATAACTTTAGAAATATATTGGAAAGTAACTACCCATATTTTTAGAAATGATACATAAATAAGCCCCTGAACTTATACCTAGTGCACAAATATACCATAGAGTTCAATTTGTAACAATTTCATCCTGAACTAATGAATAATGAATAGATAAACCCTCGAACTTAAACCCAATGTACAAATACACCTTTGGGTGAAGGCAATGCCACTTAAAAAGGAGAGAGAGAGAGAGAGAGAAAATAAAAGAAGAAAACCACCTAGCCATATAACAACCCTCCCCCCTATTTTTGGCAATCCCCGATTCTTTGTAATTAAAACCTTAACATTCGCTCAACAATTCAACCCAACAAAATTATCAAGTACTTATTAATAGTAGTTCAATTGCAAGAGACTTGAATGTATCAAACACCAGGAAGCAATTTCCCCCATTGTCGTGTCAAGCTGACACAATAAAAATTTGGTCCACGTCAACATGCTATCTGAATTTTTAACTGAAGGGAATTGTTTTTTGGGAAATGAATGGAATGGAATTGTTACAAATTAAACTATAAGGATGTGTTTTGTATAATCAGTATAAGTTCGAGAGTTTATTTATGCATTATTTCTTGGTTTGGGGAATAATTATTACAAATTGAATTATATGGTTGTATCTCTACATTGAGTATAAGTTCAGCGATTATTTAGCATTATTCCTTGGTTCAAGGATGGAATTATCACAAATTGAACTATAGGAAGTATTTGTACATTGGGTATAAGTTCTGGGCTTATTTATGCATTATTCTTATATTTTTATCATAGATATTGTCTTCCACAAGTTAGGAAGTAGGTTTTTCCCCCCTTTTTTTTGTACTTATAAAAAACCATCAAGCAATCTATTTAAAAAGTAGAAATAGAAGAAAGTTGAAAATTTATCTAGTAGCTCTCTAACCATTTGGTGGTTAATTACCAAAAAAAAAACCATTTGGTGGTTCCTCTCTCTCTTTTCTCTATATGGCTGGTAGGAATTCATTTTGTTGATGATTATGTAGCAGATTTCATCTAAAAAAATAATAAGGGTTCACCATAAATTTTCAAATCATTTGCCTAACAACAAAAAATTTTGAGAAAAAAAATTCCCCCAAAAATAACTTTCTTTTTTGGGGGGAGAAAAAAAAATTGCACCCAGTATTTTATTTTCCCGTGAAACAAACAAAGCTTAAAATAAACTTTTCTTACACAAGTATTAAAGCTATTCTAGCTTCATCATTTGACCATCCCAATTTTTTTCCCTCTAGAAAGGCCAAATGAATGGTTGGAGATGATTCAACGGCTTCAAAAATATAGTCTAACTCATCATTATCATCCTCAGAAACTAGGGTAAAAAGAGAGTATAGAAGATCAAAGTGATGTGGCACAAGTGCGGACCTGCAGTTCGTTGTTCGGTGCTCCACACACGATTCGTTGAGGACTGCTTTTGCATAGATTCCAGGAGCTCCGAGCATGAGGAATTCCTACCCACAACCTGTATTCAAAATGATAGAGTACTTGATATTCTCATCCGAGTAGCAGACCTAATCAGGCAACTAAGTTACCTCCTACCCCAAGTATCCATAGATACCCATAGAACACCTATATGTATCGAAAAATGCTACCTTACCAGACTTTTCAGCACAAATCTTGTACCAGAATGATGCCGCAATGGTATAACTGTACTAAAATACTCCTTAATTTATTCAAGAGTGCTTGACTCACAAAGAAGCCACGTAATTCTGGTTAAAAATTAAAAAATTTAGATTGTTTAGCACTACTCGTATTATTCACCCCCATCCCCTCCCAACACTCCCCCATTTTTTTTTTTTTTAACTTGAGGGTTTGATCCTTTTCCATAATCAAACCAATAAAAGAATTTGATTCTGAAATCAATAAATTTTAGTTTTCCTTCTTTCTCTTTTTTTTTTTTCCTTTTTTTCCCAAAAAAAAAAAAAAAAAAAACAATTCACTGCACAATTCCCTAGCATCGCGAGGTAGGGATGTCAAATATACCCGTATTCGATGGTACCCATTTCACCCGCCCTCTTCAGGGAGGATATGGGGTGTTAATAGCGGAAACGGAGACGGATATGAAGATTTGAAATGTTACCCGAACGAAAACAGGGACGGGGACAGGGACGGATACAATTGTCCCCACCACCCTGTACTCGTTTAAATATTTATTTGCTAATTTTATTGACGTGGTGACTCTTTAGAAGTCCCACATCGATTTCTCACAAAGAAATAGAGGCATTGTGAGGTTATAAATAAAATCTCTTCCTCTTTGATTAAGTGTACCAGTTAAAGTCAAAGATTTATATATATTTTTTAATTTTTATTTAATATATATAATATTTATAATAATTTTAAATATTTATTTTATACATATAATATATAATTTGTAATATTTAGTATACTTGACGGTAAATGGGAACGGGGACAATGACTTCATTACTCGTGAGAATGGGTATGAGAAAATTTTTTTCTCCGAAACGGAGAAGGAGACAGGAACAAGTAAAGGTATTGTAAAATGGAGTAGGGATGAAGAAAGTTATACCCGTCCCGTTGACATCCCTATCACGGGGTCTAGGACCTAAAGTAACACTTGATGAGTTTATCAAAAGCTTAAGGGCCTATTTGGTAGAATAAAAAGTTAAAGGACTTGCTTAGCATTACTCGTATTTATTCACCCCCCTCCCCTCCCCTCGCAACACTGCCCCATTTTTTTTTTAACTTGAGGGTTTGATAATTACCAGCCAATTATCATCATTTTCCATAATCAAACCAATAAAAGAATTTGATTATAAAATCAATAAATTTTAGTTTTCCTTCTTTTCTTTTTTTTTTTTTCCTTTTTTCCCAAAAAAAAAAAAAACAATTCACTGTACAATTCCCTAGCATCCCGGGGTCTAGGAAGGTCTAGGACATAAAGCAACACTTGATGAGTTTATCAAAAGCTGAACGGCCTGTTTGGTAGAATAAAAAATTGATAAAAAGTACAATAAAAGTAAAAAGATATGATATAAAGGTGATATGTGAAAAATTTTGATTGAAAAAAATATAAGAATTAATTAAAATTGATAAATTTTAGTGAATTTTGATTCCACCAAACAGACTTAAGAAAAGCCTATCACTGTAATGGAATCCTAGGTTTCAGTTCAATGATTCGAATCTTAATTAGGATTTTCGTATCACAACCCATAACCGCAGTCTTCACAACGGCTTCTAAAAGTTCAAACTCCAATCAAACAAAAACGCTTCTTTCATTGCACAACACAAAAGACAAATTGTTTAAAACACATGAACAGCACAAAATTGCGGTATACGATCAGTCAATTAGAAAACATTGAATAAAATCCTCCTCAAGAACAGAACGAGAAAACTAGCCAAACAAGTTCACCGAAGTATAGCACAACAAACCCTCGATGGCGGATGGAAAAAGTGATGCGAAAATTCCCGTAGAAGACGACGACGGCAGGTGTCGATTCTTTGAAACCAGAAAGATCAGAGGTGAATGATGAAGAAGAACCCACTTCCTTCTTGTTCTCCATTTTTGGGCTTTGGTCTTTCTTTCCTTTTTCTTGGTCAAACCCAGAACGAAACTGCCTCAAGTAGACAAAACCGAAGTCCCTAAATGTAGAAAAAGACACCCACTAAAAACAGAGAAAGATAAGATAGTCAGGGAACAAAACAGAGCCAATGGAGTGGAGAGGAGAGAGAAGAACAGAGCCAAGAAGAAAACAGGACACGTGAAGATCGCAGTCTCGCAGAAGAGACCAAAAATCAATAACCGACCCACAATTCATGAATCATTTGTTCTCGAACGTGCCGCGCACGTGCGCTCGCTGGGAAGTTGTGCACCGCAGCACCGAGTCACGGATTCAAAAAGTAGGAGGTGTCCCTACGTACTAACCGACGAATACGACGTGTTTTATAGACTTCTTTTTCACTTTTGGGATCATCATCTCTCTCTCTCTCTCTCTCTCTCTCTCACTCAGAATCTACGCTCTCTATTATTAGCAACTTATGCTATGGTTCCGAAAAAGTGTAAAAAATAAAAACAAAATAAAGAAGTTGGCGTTATAGTGATATATGGGTGTTTGATTAGTTAAAATTAATTAAAATTTATTAATTTTTATATATTTTTTTAATTAAATTTTATCACATGTTATTTTTACATTAAATTTTTATATTTTTACTATACTTTTCATTAAATTTTTGCTAACTAAACACCCATTAATCTAACACAGGATAAAATTTGGTTAGAGTAAATTAAAAAATTTTTAGTATTTTTTGAAAAAATATGAGACTCCAAACACCTGCTATGTTGGACTAGACATTAAATTTAAGAAACGGTGAGAATTTTTGCGTAACTGGCTTTCATGTTTGGTTGATCAGTAAATTTCTATTAAATTTTTCTTTATATTTACGAAATTGAAAATTTTGAAGTCTGGGGTTGTATTTGAAAATTTTATTAAAAAAAAAAAACAGAAGCTTTTATAAGGTGTGTATTAATAAAATTATTTTTATTAATTTAATAAGTTCAAAAAAAATAAGTAACTTAACCGTTTAATTGTTATTCTCATTTTATTTTTAAATATATTTGTACATACTAAATAATTAATAAAATGAAAACTCTTTATAATTCTTTGACGTGTCATACTTGAATAGGAATTTCGTTTTTATTCTTTGCCGTACAATCGTGAGTTCTCATTCTAATGCCAGTCTCAACTAAATTATCAATTTGTATTGCTTATCTCATTTTGTATTTGGTAAAAAAAGTGGAGTTTAGATATAAAGTCTAACTTGAATTTCATATGCCCTAAAGTAAGTAATAGTAAATTTGACTTGTGTCGTTTAATAGATAGTTATGATAAATAAAATTTAATGGTTGAGTTTTATCTATTTATTTTAATGTGACTTGTTTTTAAAATTATTTTCAGAGTCATACTATTATGAATAGAGAAAAACTCATTAGCATATATAATTTATGATTTTTTTTTAAATTATTTTAAGGGGGTGTTTGGTAGACCAAAAGTGAAGGAAAAAGTACAATAAAAGTGAAAAGATGTGACATAAAGGTGATAGGTGAAAAATTTTGATTGGAGAAAAGTACAAAAATTCATTAAAGTTTGTGAGTTTTGGTGAAATTTGGTGTGACCAAACAGGCCCTAAGATAAAATGATAGAAAGAGAAAAAAATAATTTAAATAAAATGTGCAATTGTTTCTTTCATTATATGTATAATCTATTATTGGATGGGTTTATTTGCACTCCATTTTACATTTTCATTGGATAAAATTACACAACTACCCTCATTCTTCTAATAAGATAGATTGTATGATTTTAATACCATAAACATCATTCTACATGAATCAGAGTAATTGTACAATTTTATTCAATAACAAAGTGAAGTAAAGTGTAAGAATCTGTTTGTGGAGTGTAAATAGACTCACTCTTTATAATATTAATTATAATTTTTTTAAAACTTAAGTTTGACACAAAAAAGAGCTCGATATGAATTCACCAAATAAAACATTATGATTTTGTTCGTGCATATATTCAATCTCATTGGTGGATGAAATGGAGGTTGGCATGAGCAAAAATCTCTCGTAAAATTGAACATAAATTTTTTCAAAATACCTTTATAGATATTTATGATAAACATTAGTATATTTGAGCCCTTTAAATGGCAGACGATTTTATATTAACCCATTTTTACTTAAATTTTTTATAGGTCCACTATTAGCTTGCTGGGCAGAATACCACTTAGAAGGCTGATAGGTGATGACAGTGACACTTTCTTGACGTGATTTACAGGATAAAGAAACCAAAGTTCAAAATGACTTTTTCGATGGAAAAGAATCGGGGATGGACATGAGCCAAATAAGATTTTGGTCTTCGTTTGGCGCATAAAAAATTGATGAGAATTTTTAAAAATTTTTATAAAATTGTATATATTCATATTTTCTTAAAATTCAAAAAATGTTCAATATCTTTCTTAAAAAAAGTCGATAACTAGAATTTGATTAATTAAATAATAAAAATTTTTTCGTCATTCTCACTATGGACTCTCAAGCTACCAAATGACACCCACTTTGACTATTTTTTATAACGTTTTTAAAATCGTTCCAATAGATTGTAGAAACCATTCTGACGGAACTGCACGAACAACTTTCGTTCAAATGGTTTTTACAATCCGTTTAGACGGATTGTATGTAAAGAAGTCATAACTGCCTAAAATTTTGAATCCTTCAAATGGAAATCTGATCCGTCCAAACGAAATTTTACTATTTATCTCCAAAAAACGCGATTTGAGCAGCGTGCACCAAACATAAAATTTTTTTTTAAATTATATTTTATCTCTTTTTTTCTCACTTTTGGTGCGCCAAACAGAGCCTTCTCGATACTTTTTATCATTAGCACATGCTTAAAAAAATTGGGTTTAGGATTTTACTCTCAAACCTGGCCCCTTATTTTTTAAATTTTATGTCAAATCATATTTTTAAATAAAAATAATTATAAAAAGTTATAAAAATAAACAGTTTATTACCAAAATAAATATTTCTATAAAAAAAATATAATAAAGTAGTACGTAATTATACAAAATATTACAAATATATATTTTTAATTAATTTGGATTAAGTAGGGCCTGAGCCAAATATCATAATCCCAAGTTTAGCTTGTTTAGTAGCTCAAAAACTTTCAAGCATGAAAAAAATAGTCCAGCCATGACGTGAGATTTCGGCCGTCAGTCCTGCACACACCCCAAATTAAAAGAGATTTAGTTCTTTTTATTATCTCTCGAAAATTAACTATTTTAATTTTGAGCACCTACCCGACCTTGATTAATGTTATGGTTTTTAAAAAAGTTGAAAAATATTTCTCAACAAATTTCGTATTAATTAAATAAATTTGGAATAAATATAAATTAAAGCTGATAAATTAAAAGTTTACCCCTAGGTCCAAATTAGCATTCTATGTTTTTCAAAAATAACAATTTAAATTTAGTCTAACTTTGACGTCAGAAAATGATATCTTTTATTCTGAACCATTTTTGACCTATTATAAGTATCCCAAAAGAACAAGAAATATTCTTTGATACATTTCTGATCATTATGCAAATTTGGTTCATTCGAATTCATGCCAAAAATTACAAATTTATCACTAGAATCAAATTCATATTTTAAGTCTCCAAAAAGTCTTAGAAATATTCATCAACAAGTCTGTTATTATCTAACAAACTTTAGCTGAGTTTGAACTCAACACTAGAATAGCTATTTTAATCCTAGCTTTATACTTCTACCAAAATTTTATATTTAGATTTTCCTAAAAGACTCAAAAATTTTTGTTAAAGGAGTAATTCATTAATTTTGTTAAACGAATAATTCATTAATCCATATAGAATTCTAATATTAAGTGATGAGTTAATTGAATTCAAATGATTATAATATTAATTTATAATTAAAATTTCATAATTATTAGTTAATAAATTAAATAGTTTGAAAAATAGTTGTCACAATTATGATATCCAATTATGCATTACGTTACACAATTAGGTTAAAAAATTTGTTAGCAATCTTTAATTTTGAAATTAATTAGGATATTTTTAAATTTATTAGGACTTTTTCTTATTTTCCACATTGTATGCAATTAATTAGTTTAATTAATTTGTAAAAATTCAAATAAATTTGGTAAACAATAGACGTGAGCGGCAGGATTCGAACCTGCGCGGGCAGAGCCCACATGATTTCTAGTCATGCCCGATAACCACTCCGGCACGCCCACATTGGCGTTTGCTTTGAAATTAAATTTTTATATTAACAAAAAACCAAATTTATAAACCGCCCAATTAAATTGATTTTTAAATAATGGGTAGAGAATTTATTTAGGTATCAATTTACTTAATCTTTTATTTATTTAGGTACTAATAGATTTTTAAATAATAAGTAGAGAATTTATCTGGTTAATATTCTTTTACTTAGGTATCAATTTACTTAATCTTTCAAAAATAAGTAGAGAGTTTATTTATATATATTTGTATTTTTTTTTTTACATACACATGTAATTATTTGTATTTATATAATCCTACATCACCATTTCATCACTGTTAATGTATAGACTCACCACAATGAATCAATATATACACATATTATATTATGTAGAGAGAGTAGAATATAATTTTTAACTTTATTATTATAAATAAACATTAAAAATATTAATAAATTTTAAAATTTAGTGAAACAAATTTTTTGGTGAAATGTTTTAATCCTTTCTATTGATTAATACTCTTTAACCATTCAAAACCATCCACTACTTAAAAAAATTCATAACTAATTTTTAAATTCTATAAGTTGTTTAATTAATTTTATCTTTGTTTTTTTATATTTTTTTTCCAAAATTATTTACTTAAATACTACTATATATTATTTGAGATTAATATCTCAGTCTTTTTAATTTTTAATTATTTTTTTGATAATTCCAAAAAAAATATTTATGAAGTGAAAAAGAACAAAATATAAAAAATTAATAAGTATCTTTATTTTTGTGCGCAAGCGCATGTATTAATATATATGTAAGAAAAGAAAAAATAGATGTACTACATATTTTTATTCAAAAATTAAATTAAAGTAATGCCACGATGATATTATTATAATAAGAGTCCGTGGTAGATTATTTTTTTAAAATTAATTTTTAAGACACAATCATAGGTCATCATTTTGATTTAAAATTTGTAAGGAAAATTCTAAATACAGAGCATTAATTATTTGTGTAAAAAAATACAAGACCACTTATATATACATATATAATGTTTGGTTGGACATTAGTAATACATGGTAAAAATGACAAGGATCATTCAATCTGCATCTTATGCATGTGCTACTTTATATTGTATTAGTTTTGTTCGGAATTCTATAAAATAATACAAATCTTTATAAATATTTATAAAATTTAAAATTTTTACTTACTGTATGAATTTTGAAGTTAAAACTTTTATAAATTTATACAACTCCAAATACTTTGTGCGCGCGCTGTGATGACGAGTGCAAATTAAGAAGAACCACAAGTACCTTCCTATCTTCATCTGTGCCTGTTGCACCAAACTCTGTGATTATCACAACGGTTAGCGATCGTCAACGCTGAGTTTTAAATAATTAGTGTAATTTAATGCATTTTGATACCATGCTCGATGGTGATGTAATGGGCTAGTTTTTCGTCAATGGGTTTTACTTACTGTAAGGTTGAGAGTTTAAGTCTCTCCTGACTTGCTGTAAGGTTGAGAGTTCGAGTCTCTCCTACCCTTGTCAGTTTTATTTTTTCCTTCCTACCAATTCTTTTATTTTTATTTTCTTCTTTCCACTATTTTTTTATTTTTATTTTCTTCTCCCCATTATTTCTTTTATGCTCATTATTATTATTATTATTACCAGTTCTTTTATTTTTATTTTCTTCTCCCAACTATTTCTTTTATATTTATTATTATTATTATTATTATTATTATTGACAAAAAAAAAGAGTAACTTACTTTTATATTTTTTTATAAGAAATATTTAATATCAATGTATAATATTTTAAATTTTATCAAATTTTATATATTTATTTAAAATTTAAAATTTTATTTATAATTTACGACTACACCAACCTAAATTTTTGAGTCTGCCACTGATAGCAGCCATGGTTGATGGTGAAAAACTCCACCCCTCTCTAAACCCTTTTTGTACTTGGAATTAATATCCATGCAGATTTATTTTCATTTTAAACAAAGCTATTTTAAGTATTTTTTTTAATAAATATTTGATGCTCCGCACAAAACCTTGTAAGTATAGAAACACACAACATATCCCCGCATGTAAATTTATTTTCCTTTTTAAGCAAAGCAACACACAACATATCCCCGCATGTAAATTTATTTTCCTTTTTAAGCAAAGCAATTTAAGAAATACACACAGCTAAAATTACAAATTTACCCTCTTAGATACTTTGGATTTTTGTACGTAAAAAAAAAATATTGACTTTTTGAACATTGATTTACACAAAAATCAACAAATAAAGTTTTTTATTTTCCCCAAAATTTCCAAAGTTTGGAGCTTCAACAATCTTTAGAAGTTTTTAAAAGTGAATTTTAAAATTATTGTATAATAATTATTGAATGTTTATTTTTGATTTAATATAAAATTGTTAAAAAGTATATAAAGTAACACGTGTCAAAATTTTAGTGGATGATTTTAAAAATTTTTTGAGTTCTGTGTAATTTTTTATACATATGTAAGATAACTTTTTTTTTAAATTCTGGTAAAATCAATTAGAACGCACCATTTTTGTCCGTTCCAACGACTTTTGAAATTTTTTACAGGTCTGAGAAACTGTCAACTTTTGAAGTTTGTTGAAATTTTTTGGATTCCAAACGCCCATTAAGTAATAATTGCTTGTCAAAATTTTAGGAAGTAAGAAATTATGGTACAATAAATCTTACCAGTTTTCAATCCAAATAATACTATTTTTAAAAAATATTTTAATATAATTTCTTTTCGAAATTAACTAATTTTCACTCTAATACATTATCTGGATCTTATTTTTAGATTGGTATTTAAATTTTAGCTATTTTAATTACTTTCCTTTTCTTTAAAATTTTCTATTAAAATAAAAATAATATTGCATCAAATCAAATGATTTTGTCTCCCTGCATATCTATAACAAATGGAATCCGGTTAATTAATATTTTTTTTTAATTTGGGCACCAATTTACTTAACCTTTCAAAATAAGTAGAGAATTATTTATATATACCTGTATATTTTTTTATATATACACTTGTAATTATTTTATTATTTCCCAAGAAATTTTCATACTTTATTTTTTAAGACTTTTGTGATTATTAATTTATATAAAAAAGGTAATATTTGAAAATTATTTAAAAAAATAAGAGAGCTATGCCATTTGCTCCAAAAAATAATTTTCATTTTTTTAAAATATTAAAAAAGAAAAAATTATTATTTTATTTTAAAAAATCATTTGAAAGTTATGTTTGGAAAATATCAAAAAAAAAGGGAAAAAAAAACCCAATTGTTTCAAAAGGCATTAGCTTACTTTGTTTGGAAAAAAAAAATTAAAAATGAAAAGAAAAAGTTCGAATGGAGAAAAATAGATTACAATTTAAAAAGCAAAATTACCAAAATGGGAATTAAATTTAAAAAATATATTAGAATGAGAATATGATTTAAAAATAATAGCGTAAAGAAACTTCTACCCAATTTTATTTCTGATCGGCATAAAAGTTTCGTTTGATTCACTTATAAGGCACCGTCTCGTGGATAAATTTTTAGAAAAAAAAAATTAACTTTTGTTTATTGTGTGTTTGGTAAAATATTAATTTTTATTTTATTTTAGCTCGGTTACAGTAACTTACTTAACTCAAAATTTATCAAAATTTTTATGAAACAGCAAAAAGTTATAAAAAATTACTAAAATTTATCAAAAATTTTATTAAACACTCAAAAATTACTAAAAATTAATATTTATTTTATCAAATATATAAAAAATTTTAACTACTTAAAAAAATTACCAAAATTACTTAAAAATGAGACTTCCAAAAGGCTCCCATATACGGTTAATTTGCATATATGGTTCCTGTATGTAATTTAGCTCCGCATTGGTTTCGAAAGGAAAGTCCTGAAATTTTAAAGAATTTAATTTGACTTCAAATTTTAATTTTAGTAAAATTATTTTGTACTATTTATTAAAATATTTATTATGGAAAAAAATTTTAACTAACTGAAAATGACGACTTTAAATGAATTTGATTTTGTTAAGATTTTTTTTCTACAATTAAAATATTTATTTTGAAATAATTTAAACTTCTTCTATATTAGTATACCAGTAAATAGGTCCGTAAGTTGTACTGATTTATTATATTATATAGTATTTTAATATTTAATTAGATTTTATATTAATAATCACTCAAGAAAAATAGTTTTTAATAAATTATATTACAGCAAAAAAAAATGGTTAATCTTGTCAAATAAATAATTTTAATTTATTAATTTTTACTAATAATTATATCAGGTAATAAATAAGTCATTACTATTACTTAGTTATTTCATGAAAATTAAATTTAGATAAAATTAAATTATATTCATAAGTGACTTGATTTATTTACATTCATGCGTACATAAAAATTCCTATGATAATTTTTGTTTTTGAAATAAATAATTTATAATAAATAATATGTTATAGAATAACTAGAATGTGATAAAATAATAAAAATTAGTTTTCTACTTCCTGATATAATTTTCTATTTAAAAAAATAAAAAAAGAACAGCTGATTAACCAAGGCAAAAGAAGATGACCTGTGGTCATGAGTGCATATCAGATGGTTGAAGGGGACCATTTGACATATGTGGAATGTTTTGACGTAAACTGATGAGTATTGAATATAAAAAAATTTAATCTCTATAAAAATTTGATAAGTTTAATTCAATTTAAATAATTATAATATTAATTTATAATTAAAATTTTATAATCATTTACTAATAAAATTAAGTAATTTGAAAGTTATGTGTTACGATTATAATACTCAATAAGGTGTTACGTGTCACGATTATAATACTCAATAAAGTATTACATGGCACAATTACATTTTTCAGTACCTAACTTTCTCTATATGTAATGTAATATGATATATTTAGTACGATTTTTTAATACCCGGCTTTTTATATGTTATATATAAAGTAATATGATTTATTTATCATGTGCATTAATTGTATTTATTGATAAGACTTTTTTTACCATAATGAGATATATAATGTGATATAGGTGTCGTTTGGAATTTCAAAAAAGTTAAAAGTTAATGTAAAAGTGACACGTGATAAAATTTGATTAGAAAGAAGTTAAAAATTTTTGAATTTTTTTTGCAATTTTTAGAAAAATTTTAAGGACCCGATTGGATGGTGCTAAAATTTCAGGGGATAAATTTTAAATGGGGTATAAGATAAAAGAGGGTATTATTTTTAAAGGATTGGCCCACATTGATGTGATGTTTATGGAGTGGGATAACTTTTGATTTGGTTTGGATGTTTTATAAATAAGAGGGGTGAATGATGGAAAAAATAGTCAAATGACTCTTTTGTCCTTGTGGTATCTCAAACTTGGTTACCCATTAAATTAAATATTAAATTACAAAGCTCACTCTATTTAATTATTTTTTGACAATGTGAAGTTATATTATTTATTTCATTGAAAATTTAATTTTTTTATAAATTTATTTAAAAAAAATTTTTTAAATATGCAATTTTGAATAGTTGGTTATTATCCAATTTTTTTAATTATATTTATTTTAACTTGTTGGTCCATCTATTATTTTTTTTATTAGTATTATATTTATTTTAATCAACTTAACAATACAATTTACGAGAGCTAAAAACGTAAAAAACAGTCAAGTTGAAGGGGGATAATTTTTAATTAGGCTCAAGGGTGCCCAAAAATTATCCACAAAGGGGAGAAAAATAAAGAAGGGGAAAAGCTAAGAGGGGGGAAGAGAGGAGAAATTTTGCCATCTAAACAAGGGGATAAGTGTGGGATCCACTCTTATGAGGGGGTAAAAGCTTTAGAGGAGGTCAAATCTCTCGTTCAATCGGGCCCTTAGTTTCAAACAGGCTCATGCCACGCTATGTTAGTAAATTTTTAATTTTGAAACTAATCAGGATCCTTTAATATTGTTTATATTTATTCATAAACTTTTTCTTTTTCACCCTGAGGGGAATTAATTAGTTTAAGTAAGTGTTAAAAGTTTTTGTTGTTAACCTTTGAAACTAATTAGGACTCTTTGCACATATTTTTAAAACTTATTAGGATTTTTTTTTATATTGATGCGAATTAGTCAGTTTAATTAATATGTAAAAATTTAAATAAATTTTAAATATGGTAAACGATGGACGTGAGCGGCAGGAATCAACCCCGCGCGGGCAAAGCCCGCGTGATTTCTAGCAGACGCACAGCGAGGACCGCTCGATAATGTTTGTTTGTTGCTTGATCGGAAATTTCATGTACTTGAAAAGGGTTGATTTTCATTTATGATCATGAAAACAACAGATATTCTTTAAATTTAAAAAGGTTATTCCTTTTACACCCTTTGTGAAGTAAAAATAATAGAAAATTTGTTAAATATAATGGTTTGGTAATTAATAGTAGACGACTGCATTATGTGAGAATAAAATAAAATAAAATTTTATAAATCTCTAAAAATACGAATAACGAGACAGTAAAATTTAAATTTTTCATTCACTGCACGAATTACGAGACATTTACTTTATAATTTTATTTTATTTTATACACTTTTATACAACTCCAAACACATCCCTAAATCTTACTCTTATTATAAAATGATCGCATGTATAACATCACTAACTATGAGAAATATACCAATTCATGTATGATGACAACAACAATTGTGCACCATAATTAGTAGATAAATTTGAGTGGGGGAATATAAAATATATATAGTGAGCCACAATAACAATTAAAGAGTCTACCATAGCTAAGTTAAGAGATAATTAAGTATGCCGCAAGCTCCATAAACAAATTCTCCAAGTCCATGTTTAATTACATATATATTTTTTAAAAATATTAGTTTATACTATTTAATTTATATATAAATGAATTACTATTTTTTGCAACTAATTCAATTCATTAAAATTATATAATTTCGTAAATATAGAGATGACTTGACATAGTGTTAATTAAATATAATTAAAAATCATAACTTCAACAAATATATCAATAATTTTTTTCTTTTATTATTTTTGTAAATGTGACAAAAATAATATTATCGTGAGAATTAATTTTAAAAAGAAAAAAGTTAAATATTAAATTATTTTTGAAAGAGAGTAATTGCACATGTAATATAATAAAAAAAAAAAAACTTTCTATATTTTAGAGAGAGTTAGATAGAAATTTATATTTTAAACAAGAGTTGCACATGTAGCATAAAAATATTATATTAAAAATTAGATTTGAGATACAGAAAGTTAGATAAAAAAAAAAAAGTAAATAGAATCTTAACCCGTGTTTATTTTTAACCAAAAACACATATTTAAAGGTAGTCTAAAGAAGTAGAATTATCATAGATGAAATTTATCGAATTTGGTTTAATATTATTGGATAAAATTCAAAAATTATTAATAAATATAAGACTTGTAACTCATTTATAATGGGTTTAAAGTGTATTTTATTTAATTTTAATAAATACCTTAATTTAAGAAAATATTAATAAATGTCAAAGAAATTAATGAAAAATAATTTTTTAGATTAAATTGAGAATTCTTAGTATAATTTTCTATTTAAAAAAAATAAACAGTAGGAAGGAAAGCTGGCTTGTGGACATTGAAATGGAATGCTTTTACATAAGCTGATAAGTGTTGAATATAAAAACTTTAATCTAAGAAGTAGAATTCGCATAGATGAAATTTATCGAATCTGATTTAATATTACTAAATAAAATCTAAAAATTATTGATAAATATAAGACCTGTAACTCATATATAATGGGTTTAAAGTTTATTTTATTTAATTTTAATAAATACCTTAATTTAAGAAAATATTAATAAATATCAAAGAAATTAATGAAAAATAATTTTTTGGATTAAATTGAGACTTCTTATATAATTTTCTATTTAAAAAAATAAAAAAAAAATAAACAGTGGGAAGGAAAGGTGGCTCGTGGACGTTGGCATGGAATGCTTTTACATCAGCTGATAAGTATTGAACATAAAAAATTTAATCTATACATAATTAATTTTGATAAGTTAAAAAAAGCTGCCGTGAGCGGCAGGATTCGAACCTGCGCGGGCAAAGCCCACATGATTTCTAGTCATGCCCGATAACCACTCCGGCACGCCCACGTTGACATACGAATCCTAATGTAATAATTATTACCCAAAACTAATTACCAAAAAAAAATTATTTCTCAACCCTTTTGATAACGCTGTTATTTTTTCTATTTACGTTTATATGTTTATGTTTTTTATTTTTTATTTTCTGTTATCGTTTTCTTTTTTTGAAATAAAAATTAAAATTACGTTTAAAAATATAATTTTGTTTATAATTATTAATTTTTTATTTTGACAAAATATTTAATTTTATTAGTTTTTTAACAAATTAATTTAATTTAATAAATATATTTTACATTAATTTAATTATATTATTTATTTAAAATAATTGAATAAAATATATTTCATAACAATTTAAATAATTTAATTACAATATTTATTAAAAATAATTTAATAAAATATAATTCATATTAAATTAATTAATTATTTAATTTAATTTAATTATGATGTTTATTAAAATAATTTAATTAAATATATTTAATTAAATTAATTATTAAATTAAACTAAATTAAATAATTTAATTATAATATCTATTAAAAATAATTTAATAAAATATATTTATATTTATTAAATTATTTAATAAATTAAATTAATATATTTTATTTTATTATTTATTAAAAATAATTTAATAATATATATTTTTTATTAATTAAATTAAATAATTTAATTTAATTATTTATTCGGAATAAATTAATAATAGATATTACATATTAATTTAATTAATTTAATTTAATTATATTTTTTATTAAAAATAATTTTTGTTTAATAAAATAATTTATTTTAATATGATATAACAAAAATGAATAAAATATTAGAATTGACAAAATATTTGCAACAGAAAAAAAAGAGTAAAAATATTTTTTTCTGTTTAAATTTTCATTTTTTAGAAAAAAAACGTAAACAGATTTAATAAATACGTTTCTGTTACAAGTTTACAAAATTTTAAAAATATAAACAAAAAAATAAAAAATAAAAAAGTTACTAAATGAGGCCTTAGTTTGTTAATTCCGCTTGTAAATTTCTTGAAAAAGGCTAATTGTCTTTTCTCAAGATGAAAATAATTGATATTATTTAAATATAAAAAAATTTATCTTTTTACAAATTTTATAGGTCAAATTAAAATAAAATCAAAGCGTTAAAAAATTTGTTAAATATAACAATTTTAACTATTAATAATAGATTGTTGTATCGGCGGGTATTTGAATAATTCTCTTATTATAAAAATGTGTACGTGCACACTCGCACTAATAATGAGAAATTGACAAATTCACGTATAATGTGTGATAGTGATAATTGTGTACTGTAATCTATACTCAGCAGTTAAATATAAATAAGTGAGCACAAAATGTATTTGATGAATCATAACAATGGTTAAATGGTCTAAAGTTAAGTTAAGAGATAATAGAACATGACATTTTGACATGCATGCTAATTTATTAAAAATATGATCATTAATTTTTCATCAGTGATAAATAATTTATTTTTTCTCATGTAAATTAATAAATTAATTATAAGAAAGACACGATCCGAAAACCTTGATTAATTGCCAAACGATAAGTCAGTGATTAGATTAATTGTTGTTGTCTACCAGAAAATCAGCAAGACTAAACATCGATTTCATAAACATTGTTTGGTTTGAAAAGAAAAAGTCTGAAATTTTAACAAATTTAATTTGACTTGGAATTTGAATTTTACTAAGATTTTTTATACTATAAATTAAAATATTTATCATGAAAGAGTTTTCTAAATAACAGAAGACGTGAACTTTAAATAAATTACTTATCAACAAAAAAAAAAGGAACTTTAAGTAAATTTGATTCTGTTCAGATTTTTTTCTACAATTAAAATATTTATTTTGAAATAATTTAAAATTCTTCTACATTAGTGCATATTTCAATTTGAAAAGACAACTCAAAGCAAGAGTTAGATTGTTTCTTTGTTACTTGAGGTTGATAAGATTTGAACCTTCAAATTAATCAACTTATCTTCTTTAACTATAAGAAAATAATAATAACAATGATAATAATCTAAACTTGAGTTATCCTCTTCAATGATCAATATATTTTAACTCTTTATTTCCAAGTTACAACGCAATCTAAAAGGAATAAGTGTATGCAACAACAGGACTTCTTACAATATAGTTGTTATTATCAGACCACACAAGTGATGCAGTCGCCACTGAATTCTCCCTCAAAACCCTCCCAGTCACAGTCAAAACGAAGCTTCTCTTCTCATACAGTGCTTTGAAGGATAGAACAGTGGGCTTCACCGTGACATTGATATTAGACCCCGAAGTTGTAATTATTTTGGATTCATAAGCAGAGTTGGCGGCGCCCACATTTGTAACTGTTCTCTTGAACTCCACATTAAAGGGCTTCCCGTCTTCAACTTTAACCGTCATTGATGGGTAATTTAGATCCTTCGGAGATGACTTAGTTTTGCTTGGACAGCTAACTTTAGAACCAGCTATTACTTTGAGCTTCGACTCGTCGTAGCCCATGCTACATAGCATTGCCACATAATCATATTTGAAGGCTTCGTATACTAAACCAGGATGCACAGCTTTTATTGGATTGAGATGGCCAGCTCCGTAATCGAATTCACCATTTTCATGATTTTGGCCGTCCATGGGAGAAGCTACAAATTAGGACAAGTAGTTCTCATGAAGATTTAAAACATTAATTAGGGTAGTAAACAAATGGGCAAATTACATAAATAAGTGTATGTATATAAATATTCATTACAAATCCCCTATCATTTTCTTTTTTTTTTTTTGTTGGAGAGGAGGGATTACTGTACATTTTCATTGTAGGATGTATCAATTGTGGGTTCCATTGTAGTCTGGACCATACAGTTGATGCAACGTTTCTTGTGGATATTTTAGAATTCTAACTTATTGTATCTAGCCCTATCAATAAGTTGCGTATTTAAAAAAAAAAAAAAAAAAACAATGATGAATTCAAACCCGAATCAAATTAAAAAATGATAGTATTCAATTCAAATCCAAACATAATCAAATTTAATCTAGTAAGATCTAGATACAACCAATATACTTGAATTCGATTCGTTTTAAAAAAAGTACGTGCGGTGCGCGCGCGCACACATATATATATTTGGTGAGGGGATTAAAATTTTGAAACTATTTGATTTGTTGACTTTAATTAGTGTATACGCATGATGTCGATAATTGTGTAGTAATGTCAATTTAATTTATAACTTAAATATCTTTTGAAATAATCTTTTGTTTTATAATAATATGGATATTATTTATAAGAAAATAAAAAAACAATAACAATTATATGCGGTCATTGTTATATAAACAAATATACTAATAAAGATAGTTAATTTTAATAATTAACAAAAAATTTATTAATTCAGAACCATTAAAAGTTAAATTTAACGGATCTGAATCTGTCATGTGACGGATGAGATCTATCAAATTTGGTTTAATATTATTGGTTAAGATTTGGGTCAAACCTGACTTATTGATAGGCTCTACCCTCATTTATAATGGGATTAAAAGTATAGTCAATTTAGGTTTTAATAAATACCTTAATTTAAAGAAATATTAATAAATGTCGTACCGAAATTAATGGAATATAGTTATTTGGATTAAATAGAGACAATTCTAAGTATATATAATCTGCTATTGAAAAAATGGAAAATGAACGGTTGATTAACAAACGCAAAGAAAGAGGACCTGTGGTCATGAGTGCAGATTTGATGGCGGAAGGAGACCAATCGGCGTGGAATGTTTTTACATAAGCTGCAGCTCCAGCAACAGTGGGGACAAGACATGGAGGTCCCGGACAATATATTATACTTGGCAGACCTCGTATCGTAATATTCCGAGGAAGGTGAAGTAGCAGGTGAAAATGCTGCCAATATAGTTATTCCCGGTCCGCTTATATCAGGCTGTATACATACATGAATTTCAAATAAATTAACAAACATATTTGTTAGTTCACAAAAAATAAGAGCAATAATATGGTACTGTAGTTTTTCTTTTAATTAAATAAAAAAATTAAAAATAAAAAAAGGAATTTTAGAAAGTGAGTAAAAAAGAAAAAAAAAATTGTGCAACTTCTAATTTTAAAAATTCATGTCTGTATAATTTTAACCTAATAAAATCACATTTTTAAAAATTTTAAATATTAATTCAACCATTTACTAATTAAAAATAAATTAATCGCAGTCATCACCGATAAACAACAAACACGTAGATCAAACCTTTAAAATCTCAGGCATAATTTGATTTGGCCCACGTGAGGAGAATGAAGCAACTATGGGGGCACGCTTGTCTTCTATTGTTTCGCTTGGCAAAATAGTTGCACGAGGGTGTCTGTAAATAAAAACCAAATTAAGAATGGGTGCAAAAGGACGAAGCATTTGACAAATTGTTCTTCGTTTATAAATTAAATAAATAAATTTAAACACAATTTTTAAATTTGATAAATAAAAAGAATTAAGTTTAAATAAGAATTAGATCGATCCGACAAAACTAAATTCATTTATCGTTCGTGAACAGGCTTAATTAAACATTCGTAAACAAAAAACTTGTTTATAATTATCGAACAATATTATTTAAATGTTCGTAAATAGTCTCATTCAAATGTTCATAATAATCTCACGAAAACTTTTTTTAATTATTCATAAAAAAAAATATTTAGTTTTAAAAAAATTGAAACATATCTTTTTAATTAATCCAATTTTTGAATTTTTTTTATCCTAATTTCTTGGTAAGAAAAAAGAGAGGTAAAAATAAGATTACAAATGTGATTAATTATATTAAACACAAGTAAAATAAAATAATAGTAAGACGCGATTTCGGTGGCTGTGAATTACAAATGACTGGCTTTGAAATGAATTGCATTAAAATATAAAAGAAATGACTTATTAGACAAGAATACATGATTTTTATTTTAATTTTATTATTACTAAAGTTATGGAGGCAAATGCTACAAAGGTTTTGGTAATTTTTGTTAAATGAAAGAATTGTGTGGCCAAAAATTTTCTCTCCCCTTGCCTTCCAGCCCAACGGCCATACATATATACAAGACTCCTCCTACTTTACATAGAACTCCTACCCAAAATACAACTCCTAGAATTAGGAATCCTGCCCAAAATATAATTCCTAGAATTAGGAATCCTACCCAAAATACAACTCCTAGAATTAGGAAACACACAATATTTTCACGTTCCTTAATACCCCCTCTCAAGTTGGAGCATGAAAAACACGAATGCCCAACTTGCGAAGGAGATGCTCGAACTGTTGCTTGCCCAAAGCCTTAGTAAATATATCAGCAAGTTGCTCGGAGCTTCGAACATATGTGGTCACAATAGTTCCAGTCTGGATCTCATCACGCACAAAATGACAATCAACCTCAATATGTTTAGTGCGTTCATGAAAGACAAGATTGGCAGCGATGTGAAGTGCAGCCTGGCTATCACAATAAAGCTTCATAGGTTCGGAATGAGTGACCCCCAGCGACAATAATAGACCCTTCAACTATTTCAACTCACATGCAGCAGTGGCCATAGCCCGATACTCAGCTTCAGCAGACGATCGAGACACAGTATGTTGCTTCTTCGTCTTCCAAGAAATGGGAGAATGACCCAGCAAAATAAAATATCCAGTGAGAGATCGGCGGGTTAAAGGGCAACTCGCCCAGTCAGAATCACAATACCCATACAGCCGCAAATCGCAATCAGCCCGAAGGAGAAGACCCTGCCCGGGGTTGCCTTTGAGATATCGAATTACTCGCAGGCCGGCTTCCCAGTGCGCCAGTCTCGGCTCCTTCATAAATTGAGCCAAAACATGCACACAATAAGATAACTCAGGACGTGTAAGAGTCAAATAAAGCAAGCGACCCACCAATCGTCGATACTGCTCCGGATACTCATAATACGCACCATCTGCCGTAGCCAAATGATGATTCTGCTCCATTGGAACCGTTGCAGGCTTGGCTCCCAGCAATCCAGCCTCAGAAATAATATCCAACGCATATTTGCGTTGACAAAGAAAAAGTCCGTGCTTACTACGAGCAACCTCAACACCCAAAAAATATTTCAATACTCCGAGATCCTTCATGTGAAAGCATTGACTCAAATATCCCTTAAATTTCTGAATCGCAATCCCATTGTTACCAGAAATAACAAGATCATCCACATAGACCAAAAGGTTCAGTTGCACCTTGCCTTGAGACAAAGTGAACAAAAAGTAATCGGAGTGAGATTGTGAGAAACCATACCGTTGCAAAGCTGTTGCCAGCTTGGCAAACCAGCAACGCGGTGCCTGCCGCAAACCATAAAGTGACTTCCGCAAGCGACATACCTGTCCAGAAGCACTAGCCATAAATCCTTGAGGCAGTTTCATATATACTTCCTCGTCTAAGTCGCCATGTAAGAAAGCGTTGTGAACATCCATTTGATGCAGTTCCCAACCCTTTGCTGCGGCCACTGACAGGAAAGTTCGAACAGTTACCATCTTCGCAACCGGGGCGAAAGTCTCAGTGTAATCAATCCCCTCAACCTGGTTGTTGCCAAGAATCACCAGACGTGCCTTGAATCTTTCAACAGTACCATCAGAATTATACTTGATCTTGTACACCCATTTACTCCCGATTGCTTTCTTTCCTGGAGGTAGATCTTCAATCACCCATGTCCCATTGCTCTCAAGGGCCTCAATTTCTTTCCTTATTGCTTCTCTCCATCTAGGGTCCTTCACTGCCTCACCATAAGAATACGGTTCTCTCCCTGCTGTTACAGCTGCTAAGAAAGAACGATACTGTGGAGAAAAATTATCGCAATTCACATAATGTGCTATAGGGTAAGGAGCACCTGAAGATGGTGACACAGGTGCAGGTGAACTCGCAGAGGGGCTGAAACATCGCGCAGTATGAGTAACAAACCTTTTCAATCGAGTAGACAGTTGCTTCACCCTGTGACCACGACCAAGAAATTCTTCATCAGATTCACTGGCACTCTCGCCCCCCCTGTCCGTGATACCCATGACGCCAACCCCATGACTGCCGTCTGCGGCATCATCTGCCGCACCAACTCCAGGCGCTGGAATCTCCTCCACAACAAGAGATTCGAGATTTGAAGCACAAGGGGTTGTCTCCTTCTCATCCACAATTTCATCAATACAATTCGGTATCTCTATAGGGCTAGAAGCTACATCTGTTCTTCCCTCATCAAGATCTCCTCCAGCAAACGGAAACTCATCCTCAGAAAATACAACATCTTGTGAGACAAAAGAATCTCCTGTTTCAAGATCATAAACCTTCCATCCCTTCTTACCATAGGGATAACCTACAAATATGCAACGACGACTCCGACTTGCAAATTTGTCTTTATCTCGATTCAAATTCCGGGCATAACACAAGCATCCAAAAGTACGAATATGCTCGTAACTAGGGGCTTTGCCAAACAAAACTTCATAAGGTGTTCTGCCCCCCAAAACCTTAGAAGGCGTCCGATTGATTAAGTAACCTGCAGTCAGCACACATTCTCCCCAAAATGCAATAGGAAGATGTCCCTGAAATCGCAAAGCCCTAGCCACATTTAGAATATGACGATGCTTCCGCTCTACACGTCCATTCTGTTGGGGTGTTCCTACACAAGAGGTTTGATGCAACATCCCATGTGCAGCAAAATAATCCTTCATGCATGTGAATTCAATTCCATTATCACTCCGTACAGTTTTCACATCCTTATTATATTGTCGTCTAGTCATGGCAAAAAAATTGCAAAGAATGTTCTTCACCTCAGATTTGTCCATTAGTAAATAGATCCACACAGCTCTTGAAAAATCATCAACAATAGTCAAGAAATATGAAGCGCCACAGGAAGCAGGTAATCCATATGGACCCCATAAATCACAATGAATCAACTCAAAAATTTCGGTTGCTATTTTATTGCTAGAAGGAAATACTTCTCTAGTTTGTTTGGCCTTAAAACATACATCACATGCTTTATTCCTACCAACAGTACTAGAATCAACGCTAGATAACAATTCCATTATTTTTTCTGACGGATGCCCAAGTCTTCTATGCCACAGCTCATGAGGATCTATGCTGCCTGCTTTACATGCCTTCACCGATGATGTCGATTTGAGAAAATAAAGCCCCTCGCATTGTTCACCCGCTCCAATCACCATCCTCGAATTGTGGTCCTGTATAACACAATATTTATCAGTGAATTGAATATTACAATTGGTTTCATCTAACAGCTGAGAAACTGAAATCAGATTACAAGTCAAGCCAGGAACATATAAAACATCTTCCAATTCCAAGTGGTCACTCAAAACGACCGTGCCTTCCTTCAAGGCCATCACCTGTTTGCCATCAGGCAAACCCACAGGACATGGTACAATTTCCTTCAAATTGTGCAAAATTTGTATATTTCCTGTCATATGACGAGACGCTCCAGTATCAATAATCCACTTTAAGAATTCCTTACCACTTAATTTCTCATTGGTACCCGGTTTATATGCGTTGACAAAGCTGAATAATGCCGCCCATTGCTCGTTTGTTAACGAACTGAGACTCGTCCTATCCACATCACTTGCTGAAGCAATTCCGCCGCTTTGCCCCTGTCCTGCCTTTGCTGTATTGGCACGAGGTGGTCCCCCTCTGCCGCGTCCGTAGCCTTGCGAAGCAGTTTGCCTGCCACGTCCTTCCTCCGTTCCACACCCATAATTCTGGGCATGAGTCTGCCCCTTTACACCACTTCCCGGAGACAACCGAGGCCGGTCGCCCCACCAATCCGGATACCCAATCAAGGCATAGCATCCATCAATATCATGTCCCCTTTGTTTACAATTGGGACAAATCACGTTCTTGTCTTTACCAGTTCTGTTTCGAGCACCAGTCTTCGCAGCGAAGCTTACCGCTTCTCCACGCTCCTCCTTCCCACGAGCCATCGAACGAAGTCGTTCCTCCTGACACACCAGAGCATACGCCTTGCTTACGCTTGGGAGAGGATCAGAACTCAATAGATTCGATCTCAATGTTCCATAAACGGGATCATCTAACCCCATCAAGAATTGATGAAGCCTCTCTTCTTTACGCTTCTTGTCCAGTTCGGTCAAGAGATTGCACTTGCATCCAGCACACCTGCAAGTCGGAATCCGGTCATAATTCGCAAGCTTTTCCCATAAAACTTCAGTTTTCCATAGTAATCCACAACAGGTATGCCTCGTTGTTCGCACTTTGCCAACTCCTTCTTGATCTGTTGCACTCTAGGGCCATTCAAAACAGAAAATCTCTCTTCAATATCATCCCATAGATTCTTTGCAATCTCTGTATGAGTTATGGTAGATCGCAACTTTGGTTCTATTGTATTCAAAATCCATGAAACAATCATGGAATTCACCATCCACCAATCCTCCAGATCGGCAGAATCTTCATCTGGTTCTTTCAGCGTTCCATCGATAAACCCGAGCTTCCTCTTTGCCCTCAACACGGTACGCATTGCCCGAGCCCATTCATCATAATTTTCTCCCTTGAGTTGCACCTGGGTAATCACATTCCCAAGATTATCATTAGCATTCAGCGTGTAAAGCGACGTGATCTTCTTCTCGCCGTTCGAATTCTCTCCGTTCTTGTTCTCGGCCATGGCTCTGATACCATGAAAGAATTGTGTGGCCAAAAATTTTCTCTCCCCCTGCCTTCCAGCCCAACGGCCATACATATATACAAGACTCCTCCTACTTTACATAGAACTCCTACCCAAAATACAACTCCTAGAATTAGGAATCCTGCCCAAAATATAACTCCTAGAATTAGGAATCCTACCCAAAATACAACTCCTAGAATTAGGAAACACACAATATTTTCACGTTCCTTAATATTAAATAATTTATTATATTAAACAACTCAAAATAATAATGAAATTCACACTTAAAATTTAATAATAATCAGCAATACATATATACACACCCATACAACAAAAATAGAGAGATTGTGGTAAAGGTAAATTGCACTCTCACTTTGTATACGTTGCATAGGACCGTATGGAATTGTAGTCATCAGCAAGCAAACCAGTCGCAGGGAAGGGAACTACTGTACCAACATCCTCTAAGTTAATTGGATAAATTGTGCCTACTGCACTAGCATTAAAAGATTCTGATAGGATGTTCCTTTTTCCATCATCGTCATCGCCTACCACAATCTTTCCCTTTGCTAAGGTACGGTTCAA
The DNA here is from genome assembly GCA_019916065.1 of Vitellaria paradoxa. Classification (NCBI taxonomy): domain Eukaryota; kingdom Viridiplantae; phylum Streptophyta; class Magnoliopsida; order Ericales; family Sapotaceae; genus Vitellaria; species Vitellaria paradoxa. The sequence goes on along the minus strand of CM034243.1, from coordinate 7,178,483 downwards.
ACAAAACTCACAGCCTTTGCAACACCTAATACATGTGCAATTAAATATTAATGATCAAGTAGGGTAATTTGTTATAAAAAATCATCATAATATGAAATTTAATTTTGAAGTATGTTAGGACCGATGATCATCTGAATCAAACAACTAATTAAGTGCAATGCGATTAGATATTTTTACGTACTAACACATGATGAATAATCGTGTTTATTTATTAATGTAAGACAAATAATATGAACAAGTTTTCACGCGTTCAATCAAAAAATTGTTGAAAGAATTGTTTTTTAAGGTGAGAAAAGAATGTATTTTTGAACTTCAATAAATATAGAAAACCCTTCTTCCTTTCTCTACAAAAATATTACGAAGAGACTCTTTAAATAGACAAGAGTCAATTCAGTACATCACGGAGTTTTTAAAAATGGAGTTTCTTGAAATTTATCTGCTACTTGTTGGAGCTACCGAACTTCCAACGAGTATCTAACAAGTTTTTACTTAGGATGCGTTTGGTGCATCAAAATTTGATGAAAATCTCTGAAAATTTTGAAAATTTCTATAAAATTTTACATATTTCTACTTTCTTAAAATTTAAAAAAACGTTCAATATCTTTTTTAAAAAAAGTCGATAACTAGAATTCGGTTAATCAAATAGCAAAAATTTTTTTGCCATTCTCACCATGGACTCCCAAGCTACCAAATGACACCCACTTTAACTATTTTTTGTGACGTTTTAAAACCGTTCAAACGGATTATAGAAACTATTCCGACGGAATCACGCAATCAACTTTAGTCCAAACGATTTCTACAATCCGTTTGAACAGATTGTAGTGTAAAGAAGTCATTACTGCATAAAATTTTGAATCCAATTTATAATACCTTATATTTTGACTCCTAAACTATCAAATTTCTATCTTTAAATACTTAGACTAATGTTTAAGAATATAATATTGAAATTTGATTTTGATCACAAATTACCACTTATAATGAAAACTTAACTAGAAACATGTAGACATTTGTAAACTTATCGATTTTAATAAATTAAAATACCATTTAAGTAACTTTAATTTAAAAAATTACATTATTACATTATTTGATAATTTTTTTTGATAAATAATATTGATAAAGTAACGTTTTTCAGTTTTAATTGATGCTTAAATCAAATGTCAATTGAAAGTATAGGTGACGGAACAACTTACCCTCGCGTTCCATCCAGAAGACCAAATTCTGTTTTATTTAGCTTGAATGGATTTACAGATTTACCCTAATAGCAACAGTAAGAAAGAAAGAACGATTAGTAATTAAAATTAGGATGTATGTAATTCTTTTTTGTGTTAGTCATGGATTAAGAAAATAAAATAAATTAAAATAAGAGCAAAGCAACAATGATATATCATTAGAAAAATGTTTAAAAATAACAATGAGAGGAAGGGTTAACCTATAAGACTAAAAAAATCATCGAACTGCACTTTTAGAAAATTGTTCTTGTCGCGTCATTTTAAAATATTATTTTTATTAAAAAGAGCTATCATTATAAAATTTTGGTTCAAAAATTTATAAAAATAAATTAGAAAGAGTTATCACTAGCTGGGTTTTTATCCTCCACCCAATGAAACCACAGACTTTATGGTGATTTAAAGTATTTACTATAATTGTAAACAGATTGATAAAATTCTAAGTTTAGTCTATCATACATGTCAAAAAGGTAAAATGTCAAATTATTAATAAAGGAGAAAACATACCAAAATTCATGGTGATAAATCAATGAGTTTGAGATCTTTCATAGACTAATCACGATACTCAAATAGCTTCTCTCTCATAAATGAGAATGAAGAGATGTACAAGCGTGAATGATTAATCTTGGAGACCATAATCTTTAACATTTTAATTAGAGTCTCATTAACCCTAATTAGTCTAATAATGGGTAACTGATTGTAAAGCTCATACTGAATAAATGCTTCTAGAACTCAACAACTGGATCGATCACTTAAATTAGTCCTACTTAATCAAATAGTCATATAATAATTGTTAATTAAACATATAAGCTTATATTAGGAGATAATATCCCAACACTTACAATAATGATAGTTCCATTGCCAAGAACAATCTTGTCAATAAATTCACGATCTATACTGCTCGCGGCCACTGAAAGTTCCCACGGCGCTACACTTGTTACAGTTGAAGCATGAGGACCATTATTTCCAACTGAGTGCACTGTGAGAATACCTTCAACCATGGCATGAAAAGCACCAATTGCAATGATATCCTTATCCAAATCGGATGGAAACTGGGTCCCTAATGAAACGGTGATGATGTCGACTCCGTCAGCAATGGCCTGATCAAAGGCACTGAGAATGTCTTTTCGCCGGACAACCGAGAAAGAAACAAACCTTGTATACTGCTATTCTCGCTGACGGAACCCCTCCTCTTCCTATACCTTTGGCTAATCCATAGAAGCTCATGTCAACAACTTTGCCACCGGCTACAGTTGATGCAGTGTGAGAACCATGACCGATTTTGTCTCTTGCTGAATTATCAAGGTCCTTAGGGTACCAAGCCCCTATAATCTTACTGCAAAATGAGTACCAACTTGTTTTCAAAAAGTACTAAGAGAGCACATCTATATTGTGAAAAATTGAAAACGTATTTATTTCATTATAATATTTTGTTTTATTATAACAATTTATTTATTAATCACCATCGACCTTACCTAAAAATTTAAAATAATAAATCTGATCAAAAGTTTAAACCTTATATTAGTGAAATTTATAAAACCAACATTATACGTGTGTCATAGAATGGTGTGTGTCAGCAAAGACATTAAGAAAGAGCACATTACTTGTTACAGGTGAAATTAAATCCTCCTTCGCAAGAGCCCTTCCATTTTTAGGGGGAGGACCAAAGCCTTCATCATTGAAACTCTCAGACTCGGGCCAAATTCCAGTGTCAATAACACCAATTATTGTATCACTCTCCATTGTGAGATTTCGTGGTGCTTTTTCGACCAAACCTATGAAGTCCCATGATCTTGTTGTATGAAGTTGGAGGTTTCTGCTTGGAAACACAGATACCACTCCCTTCTTTCCTGCACATTTTGTTAACAAATTATTTTAAAAAAAATTAGTACACGGATGCAATGCTATTAAATTATGGGGGTTAATTTCACTTTACATTTAATTTTTTTTTAATTTTTGTATGACATAAGTTTATTTTTTTTAATAATTAATGACCTAAATTTTTTAATTAATTGCGATGTCATCCATCATTATCACCATCATCCATTGAACAGTTAACATTGAAAGTGCAAAAAACAAAAATAATCACGGAGGGGTAGTTCATGGGCGGAGCCACATGGAGGTAAGGGAGGGAAGTGACCCCCTCAATTTTTAATACAAAATTATTAAAATACCTTTCTTATTATTTTAGATTTATTTAAAAATTAAAATATTTTGGTTTTATTAAAATTTAAAGTTAACTCAAAAATTTTTAACATAAAAAAAGTTTACAAGAATTAAATTTGGTATTTTTTATAAAATAAAGTGTATCATTTCAATACACTATTACATACTTTTATTCCTACTATCAGTAAATTTAGCATATAACAAAGTAAATTTAGCATATAACACAATAAATTCTATAGACAACAGAATTTAATAATAATTATTTTTTTTGTAGCGAGAAACATCTATAATAAATTTCAGGTGATTGAACCATTAACCGTGATACGTATATTCACTGATTAATATTCAAGAATAATTTATTTTTCTCTAAAAATAATATCATTTTTTTATTTTAATTTAAAAATAATTCGATCGTTATTCTTTTTATAAATGCTCAGTACCCTCTTAGTAAAAATTCTAACTCCGTCCCTGGGTAGGTTGTAAGTTGCACTAATCAAATGTCCAAGTATTTAATTGTTAAAACAAAAACAAAACGTAGGTCTAGACTTGCATGGAAATACTCACTGGCAAGTTTTCGTGCTTCTCGATCGGTTAGCTAGTTTGGCTGCAAATCCATTAAAACTCCGGTGGTAACTTGTGATCAAATAATCAGCTACAGAAGAACTGTATAAAAAATCAACACAAATAAGATTTTTCTTCATTTACATTACGGTG